>WAAD01021145.1:164697-191608 GCA_013389945.1 Fregata magnificens | reverse complement strand
TTTTTTTTTCCAATTAAAAAAATGGACACTTGACATTGAAAAAAGCACTTATACTCCTAAAGCCTGCTATTTAATGTAAGAAGGTGATCGTCACAGGCTGTCCTAGCTGTTATTAAATAGCACTGCACCATGCATGAGAAGACCAGGTTATTTTTATCATTCAGAGATAAGTACAGGACTTACACAGTGACTACAGTATGTTTATTTTTCGACTGCATACATATCCATAACAATAAACTTCCCAATGAGTTCTCACCAAGTTGCAGGAATCTAATGGTGAATGTGTTTCTGGGGAAGAGACATCTGTTTTTCAGTGCATGTGCTGTCTTGTTCTCTTTGTGAGCGTTCTATTTACATAACAAGTCTGTGCTAACAGATTAAAAAAATCCTGTCCCCATCTAATCTCTTAAGATACATAGAATATTCTTACAACTATGGTATTCGATGTATCTAAAATTAAAGATACTCTACTTTTCATAAGAAAAAATGAAAAATGCCAAAAAACGATCTTCCAGTAACAGAAACAAACTCAATAAGTTTTCAATCGCACGTTGTCACAAATGACTGTGGAAGAGAATGGCAGTCAGCCAGTTCTCTTTTTTCTTCAGGTAGGTTTTACATTTATTTCTTCTAAACCAATCAACTTGATTACTGGCTGTTTCTCAGGTTATTCTTCCCTTTTACCCTGTAGCATAACTGAAAAATGCTCCTCCAAAAGAGTATATTCCAAATTAAAGCCATGGGCTCCATGCTAGGAAAAAATGGGAAAAGCTTAGAGACCTGTTTACAAGCACCCGGTCTCATTTTGTCTGATTTTATTTCCAATAACTGCTATTTTTAATTTGTTAGGTGGAAAAGTCACACCAAGTAACAATTAGTAAGTCCATCGTCTTCCATAATACTGAATATAAACATGATATCATTAATTTCTAGTGGTGACACTACGTTACCACCACAAAAACAACACTGCCTATAACACCAGCCTCCTGGAAGCCCACCATTATTTTCTGACGCATCAAATAAAATAGAAGCAGCAATTTAAAAATTTGAAATCACTGTGTTTACTACCCATATATATATATATGACAGGAAGAGAAAGAGTGGCAAAGAGAAAATCACGTACCTCAAATCAGGAAGACTGGTGGAGGTAATCCACCAGGTTTTGGTGGGTCTCTGAACTTTTGGAAAGAATTAGAGAAGTGCTGTTTCTTCAAGTCTTTATGCTTCTTTGCTCGTTTTGTTGTGATAAAGCCTCTTCTTCCTGCAATAAAACACATGTACTGAACCAAGATTTGCAGAAGAACAAGTTATCAATACCCGTGCTTCACGTACACTGCACGGCTTCTTTAACAGACTGCTTCGCTACACAAAAACCATGGGCACGTTCAGAAAAGCAAACACTGAAGAAAACTGGTGAGTTTACCTAGGCGCCCTCAGTAGTCAGTGAAGAAAGGTAGAGTCCAAAGTGTGATTTAAAATAAATTAATCTAATCTGATTCTAAATACAGCTGTATTCTGAACTGCCCTCTAGAAGGATCTCTCTTTCTTCATTGAGCATAAACACAAAATCAGAAGAATACTCAACTGCCCAAGGGTAGTGTCCAACTCTGGCCATATCCTCCGCTGCTTTACATTTCTACAGAACTTAAGGCTATGGAAACAGAGCCCCCACAGCTGGAGAATGGATAAAAGGACTTTTTAATGAGATATGCTTGAGAAGATCTACCATAAAACTTCAGAGAACTAAAATTGTAAAAAAGACGCCCAGTTTTTCTTATTTTTATCTAATTTATATACACAGCTCTATATATACACACACTCACACACATACATATGTATAAATTAACATAAAACCCCCAAAGTAGCTTAGATACCATTGAAAGTGGATTTTAGACTTGTAGGCATTTTCCCCTAAAATGCCTTATAGATTTTTCACCTAAAACAAACACAGCTACGACTAATTCTGTGACCTGAACGTGTGATGGAGAATCATGAACTCAGCCTAACCAGAGCCTTGTATTTAATTTTATTCTTAAAACCAACATAAACAGTTGGTAAAAATATCTTTGCATGATTATGCTTGGACTAACTGCAGGGATCACAGGATTTTCAGGTTTCCCCAATATAGACTGGGAACCTCGATCAATCCACAAGACCTGGCTTAAATCAGGGCTCTGTTAGCTCCTCAACAGAAAGCTTGAAAACTATGGGGACGCCAGATTTTTTCCTTACTTCTTCATTTTCCTGGAATTTGGGACTCTTCTTGAGGAGGAAATCCCCAAGGTGTAGCCCTTTACTCAGGTTAGAGGGTACAACTCAGCCCTCTGCTAAAAGGCTCCTCCTGCTCCAGGCCAGCTGCTGCAGTTCGGCGCTGCTCCCTCTCCTCTGCAGGGCCTAATGCTGGTCCAGTGAATCAGATAAGGGAGCCGATTTGTGTATTTCTGCTGGATTAGTCTTAACCTAGATCGGTTCCCTAATCTCTGTGGCTGGAGGAATGCTTGTGCTGGACTAGACGCTTAGGAAGGCGTGGCACATGTACAGGAATGAGTAACTCAAAGTGGAAAGAGCAGCAGTGAATTTGGCTCACGCCAGTCCAAAGTGCTAGAGGAAATTCAGTATGTTTGCTCATTTATTTCATTTTAGAGTACTGCAGTATTGAAAATATCTTCTCATCTCCTGTTTTCATAGGAAGACCTCAGTATGTTTCACTGCTTAAATAAAAGTAATATTTAGCTGTCTACATATTCAAAATGTATGATCCTAATTCTAAATTTTAACTATTGTAATACCAAAGAGCAGGTAGGCACGTCTGAAAAAAAAAAATCTGTTTTGAGTACCTGACTAAAGTAATCATAAAGCTGCTGGAAATAATCTTGCTTCTTTACTGATTAGAATTCACATCTGTTACCCGAATATTTGCTAGACACGGTGTCTGGATAAAATGAAGTTAAAACATAACAGATGACATAAGAAAACAAGAAGCAAATATCCTACCTTACATGCTACCTTTGCACGAACATATGGCCTTTTCCAACTGTACTGTTCTCTTGTATGACAAGTTGGCCATATTAGTATAACTTCCAAAATGCGTTTTAACTGCCTAACAACACAATATACCAAGTGAAAAACATTAAAGCTAAAAGAAATACATTAAGAACAGGCAGGTCTTTCAGAGAAGCTAATTTAAAAATTAGCTATAGCTATAGGGCTAACATACTAACACATTTGTTTTACTTACGCGATATACAGCTATAAGGCTAACATACTAACATATTTGTTTTACATATGTGATACATAGCTATACGGCTAACATACTAACATTATTCACAGATTTGGCAACGGTGTCATTTGGATGTAGCTTTGAACAGAGAAGACGTGAGAAGGGATACTATCTATTTTTTGTCGACAGTTAAAGGAAAAAAAAAGAAATGGAGTTTTAATTTGCAAGAGGAGAAAATCAGAGACATCAATTCAGTCAATAGTCTCAATTCTATAAATCCTGCATATCTGATACTTTCACAAAGAAAGTGACAAGTACTAATAATATATCTTACAACCATGAAAAGACTTTTATTTTATAAAAAGCCTTGGTTTTGACAGGAAAGGCGCACGCTGCTATTCAGAAACAGCATACACACAATCTTCACCCAGCAATTTAAAAACTGAACGAAAACAATCAAATTGACAAATAGATCAGTTTCTGACTATAAAGAAAATCACTGCCATGTACAACCCTGGGTAATAAAGAGGTAAGCACAGTGCAGGCCCATGTACCATAGCACTCGTCTTACCTAACTGCTGGTTGCTATGGCAAGCATTTGCCTGTATTTTGTACATTAAACAGTAATACGTTTTCTGCTTCCTTGTTCTTGATATTTTGATGAAGTTAATACTCAAGATTTGGACCTGTAAGGTATGGAAACTAGAGGTTCTCTCAAATAGTCATGCATTCCAATTTATTTTGGGTTTGTGAAAACAACTTAGAATTAAAAATTAATGAATAATTGAAAAATTATTTTCATTCATCTGTAACACAGCATTTTAAAAACTTGTGATTTATTTCCATTAGCTACTTTGCATACCTGTTGTACATGCATTTCTATTTTCTAGCTCACAATGGAAATGCAATCTACTTTTCTCCTTCACTGATCTTTAATTTAATATAGAGATAACTGTGAAACTGATGAGAACTGAGATGACAAACAAACACTTTTAGTTCTGCATAATACCAATTTGTCCTTTCCCCTCCCTTTTTTCCTAAACAAATGTTGTTAGAGGTTCAAAACAATGCATTAGTAAAAAAAAGTATTTAGTCATTACTACCGTAAACTAACAAATAACTGCATTTCTTTCTGTAGTTGTCTCTACCTGAAACACAGTGGTATTTCAAAAGGTGTGTAAGAGCCAGCTATCGGTACAAGAGCCATTCTAATGAGGAGAGGACGATGTTAATCCATTTTCTTCTTGATTTCTATGGCTAACATAAAGCTTTAGCATACAAAATACAAATACCCAAGTGAAAACATTTGATAAAATAACCCCAACAGGAGAGAGAAACAATCCTCTTCCCACCGCAGGGGTCCCCACCAGACCAACTGCAAACTCAGATGTCATCCACTGACAGAAAGATCAACGACAAAACTTGGAAAGAGTCACACACCTTTTTTTTAAAAAAAAGACCAAAAAAAAAAAACCCCACAACTAATATATCTTTTTCTTTTGATAGGAATGTTGTTTCCACTATCAGCAAATGCACACAGTCCCCCTTCCCACACATGAAAAGAAAGAATCTGTACACGGCTTCACTTGTTTGTTGCATCATATCTTGACATTGGCAACTAATAAAGACAATTTGACAGTGGAGTCAGTAGTCCTAGGTGATGACTTTTAACCTCTCCCGTACTTTGTAATGTGTACGACTTGCAGAAACAGAGTCTAAAAAGCATATTTACAAATTGCCTAAAAGCCAATAACAAACCTTATATGCATTTTCTTTACATTAACGTACATTCTTTTTGTAACGCTTGACACAGATGAGGCACAGGACGCACAAATGTTGCCCTGAAGACAGTTGAACGAGTCCTTCCTCCTGCCCAGCTTTCCTGCTGTCCCTCCAGCTGCTCGTGTGCTTCCACACCATGCTGGAACTCTTCTCCCACAGATCAAGCCTAACTGAACCCACCAGTTATGATTCAGATTATTTTATATAAAAATATTTGTGTTGACAGCAAGATTGTAAGCTTTTCCGTTCCTCTAAGAGCACGGCGTAAGCAGCTGAAGCACTGTACAAATATTTGAATAAATATACCAACAGCGTAAGAAGCAGAAGAAAGGGGTTTTAAGATTAAACTGCTACCCAAAGCCTCAAACTCATTAGGAAAGTAGAAATTTAATGCAGCAAGCACACCAACAGTTTATATTTTTGCCTCATGATACTTTATCACCACATAATAAAGTATATTCTTTTAGACATGATATTATGCCATTGTTTAAAATTAAATCCTCCAAAAAGAAAATAACATAAACTTTTCTAAACCATGTTATTTCTTATTTAAAAATTCTTGGCACAATTCTCCATAACTGGCAAATCTTGATTATTTTCAGCTCTCATGTAGGCCAAATGCTGCCATGGCAGTTGACAGGAGGAGGACTCAATGACTGGCATCCAGCACTGACTCTTTGCAACAATTTTCTTCTGGTCTGGACTCAAGTTACAACCAATGTTGGTGGCAGAGAAATCCGTTTTCTTCTGAATCTGAAATATTACGTTGTACAACTGAAGTTCACATAGAAACCACCATAAATGGTTTTTTTGTTGTTACTGCTCAGGTATGAGATAACTGGAAACTCTTAAAGAAGATAAGAAAAAAAAAGAAGGGTGGAAAAAAAAGGTTGTTGCTTCACAATCCTCTCATCACTAACCTTTTTAAGAGGAGTTACCTTAAGAAAGGTCAGGGAATAGCTTTCACCACCACTGACTGCAGAACCAATGGTTTTAACATGTTGAATTTTACTTTTTGCTTATTTAGTGATGTGACCAACTTCATCACCAGAGCACTCACGCTTTCCATATTCTTTGCTTCTATCATCCCTCTGTGGCGGGAGGGTGTTAATCTCCCAGTAAAATGACAACCAAAGTCATCATACACACAGATTTCATTACTTAATTTCTCCTCAGCGCTTTACAAGGTGTTAAATGTTGTCATGCTACCCAAAAGCCTAGACACTGTGTACTACAGTAAGTATCCTGCCTGAAACTGGAAAGGCTGAGAAAAGTTCAAAATAAATTTACATAGTGAAGGAATTTCATTTCACTACCCAGCACGTACCACGCTGCCTGCTGAAGGCTGCCCCCTTCACCATTGAGGAATATTCATCATTGCGCTTCCTCTAAGTAGTTCTTTCAAAATGACGTTGCTACTAATTACTACTACTAATTGTCCAATTCATTCATAAAGTATCAGGATGATATTTTAATAATCCCCTGACACAGGACTCCTAAAGCAGAATTCAGTTTCTGGAATTCTAATTCTGTTCTTGCTAAGGTTAATAGACAGTTTCCCACTAAGTTTAATATAATTCACATTGGATCACTACTGAGCCCTACTATTTGAATCTGTTTGATCATTTTAAAAATATCCATCTTCTTTAGTCATAGATAGACGTCAAAATTCTCTAGTAATTTAGCCTAGGACAGAATGATTTTTCAGAAAGCTTTGACAGATTTTATGAAGTCTGTTTTTAAGGTATTTCTAAGTACCATGGCACTAAATCATCAAACATTCCTCTGATTTTTAGAAATAAATATCACCTGCTGCAAGTAGCATTAAGGCCAAACAGACACATGAAATAATATTAAACTGCTTTAATGACAAATGTACCAAATGTCATCAGGGAAAAAAAAAAAAAAAGGACCCATCCTCTTAAAAGGCTAATAAAACTCACTTCTTTGTTGTAAGGTTTTCTGAAGCCTTACGAGTTTGTGAAAAGGCCAGAGATGAGAAAAATGCCTCAGACAATAGTTAATATATAAACATATCTAAGACTTCATGATGTCTTAATGTATTTACTAATTTGGAAGCCTTATGATGATCTTGGGCAATTATTGATACATACGTCATGTAGTGTTCTGGCCACTGCTATGATCATAAAAATAATTCTCCTTACTGCAGAATTTGACAGAGCCAAATTCTGAACACCTTCTGAACACTTTCTGAACACCAATCCACACTGAAATCTAAAAATATTAATATCTATGTAATATTTTATATAAATATACAATATGCACATTACATAATTACACACACACAAAAAAAATCCTAATCCAAGAATCAAATAAAAAGGCACAGAAAGCTGGCAGGAAGAAATCATCATTTTAATCTGATTACTACTAAAGCAAGAATTTTTAACTCTTTATCCATAGAAAAGTGATTTGACAATAGCCTACGACTACAGTGCACAGAAACATCCTAAGGTCAATGAGAAAGCCATTCATAGAAGTGCAAACTCTGGACTGCCCTCAGAAAGGTTTCTGTAGAGCAGGTCAGCAGCCAGCACCGCAAATCTGCCAGAATCCTTTCAGTTTCTGACTCACAGAACATCGTGCTGGACAGGCCACAAAAACCATGCTCTCGAGCATGCGATGAAGGGATGTCTAGAGAACTCAACGAGCTTGGTGGGTATACCTCAGTTCCTCTAGTTTGTTTCTGGCATAGGAGTAAAGCACAAATCCTCTTGCATGTCTCCCCTTCTTCCCCTCTGGCAGAAGCAGCTGCGATGCCTTCAGGGCTTTTGCTGGAAAGCTGGTTCCTGCACTCTCTCACCAACAACTCCTCTTGCTCCTCCACCTTTTCCTCTCCTCACCACACTTTTACCCTTGGATCTAATCTCCCCCACATACCAAGGAGACAACCTGCCCTTAGTACAGTCCTGAAACCGCTCCTCACCTCCTGCTCAAGTCCTCTCCTAAACATGGAAACACATCTCACCCTGATACCAGCTCAACTCACTCTCTCTTGCTACTCATCTCCTACACGATTCTCCGTTTCTTTAGTATCTCTCTGTGGAGTCTTATCAGGGGAAAACTTGTCCCAGAGTGTTTCTCAACCCTCACCCAGGTTAGAGAAGCATAATAAGGAAAGCACGCACCTTCCTCTGGGGAGGCTGTTGATGATGTTAGAGCTAACTAGGGAGAGCTGCAGCTGGCGGAGAACATCACTGGCGGGTCACAGGCTAGTCTAAGCAAGTGATGGATATAGAAGCACTTCTAGTCACATAAGACTTTTTCAGTTAAAAACCTAAAAATAGACAAATACGTAAGCTGGGAGTTTGTGCATGTAAAGCAAGAATGAGGACAGTTCTCCGAATCATAGAATCATTAAGGTTGGAAAAGACCTCTAAGATCATCAAGTCCAAACATCAACTAACACCACTACGACTCCTAAACTAGGCCCTGGAGTGCCACGTCTACACCTTTTTTGAATGCCTCCAGGGTTGACAACTCCACCACCTCTCTGGGGAGCCTGTTCCAATGCCTGACCACTCTTTTGGTAAGGAAATTCTTCCTGATGTCCAGTCTAAACCTCCCCTGGCGCAACCTGAGGCCATTTCCTCTTGTCCTAAATCCACACCGATTCCCTGCTTCTTTCCAGGCTGGCACTAAGGAACCGTTCTCCCCAGAAGGCGGCTAGACCTCAGCAGTCCCACTGCCTTCCTGTGGCCAGAAGCACATCCAACTCTGCGTCAACATTAAGAACCCCCTCCCTAGAGGTAAGATTTCAGCCACATGAGAGTATTTCCAAGCAAATGACCAAGCAATCCACAATGGTCTTGCTCGCACTTAGCCTGGCTCACTAGTCGGATTTCCTAATGTCACGAAAATCAGGATGACCAAAACCAAGCCTATTTCCTAAAGCAGGATACCATCCCGCTGTATTCAGTGACCTGCAAGGTTGTAAGTACTGATGTAAGAGTCTTAGGGAGGTAGCAGGTAGGGGTGCCTTGGGACTTGGGCATCAGTGGTGTTTTCTCCCATACCAGGCCATCCTCACGTTCTGGCAGGCTGTCTCATTGCAGTGGTTTGTAATTGGAAAAAAACAGAAATCAAATTCAGTGGCAATGATTGCAGTACTAGCTACAGCTGACATAGACAAAGCATTACATTAAACATCTCCTACAGCAAGTTGATCATAACAGTCATCCGATAGCGGTAAGTTAATTAGATTCTGATACTTGGTTCGATATTCCAAGAAAGACAGTCAAGTGGGTACTCAGCATTTGCAATACTGAAAGAGGTGGTGTAAAGCTACCAGGGAGGCAATAAGAACCTTTGCAACACAGTTCTTAATCACAGGGAAAAAAAAAAGAGTAACTCCCAGACCATCACGTAAATGGCTGCTGATACCTTTGCACTCAAAACCAGCTGTTTGACTGGTTTTTAACTTTTTTCAATTTGCAGATCACTACAAGTAAAAAGTTTTATATCTTCCAATTCCTATTTTAAAATGCAGTAATATGCAATACAGAATTATGCAGGCTCAAGAATAATGAGTGAGCAGAGGCACGTAACTGGTTTATTGGTCTGGTTTGCACACTTTATTATGCAAAACAGAAGTGATAATTTCTATTTGATAAAATATCGTGTTGTTTTTACTCTGAGCAATTCACCAACAAGAAAGAACAAGGCAGGTTCCCAAGCTAAAAGTTAAAGGTGCCAATGTGTGACAAAGTGTCAGCTAGTCAAACCGCAAATGAAAAACCAGAGGAAACATCAGGTCATTAAAAACCTACAATACTTTTTCAGAAAAAACTTATTACACAGCATCATATATTTACTATTCCTTTGGTTTACTGAGATAACCAAATAGCTTCTAGGGGAAGAAGATGAAAACAAAGGTAGAAAGAGTTGCCTTAGCAACCCCCCCCAATGAAAACACACTCCCCACCTCAGCACCTCCACAAACCTAGATGCAGTTTTTTATCCTACATCTGCTCTATAAGCATTATTAGACAAGAAAAAGAGGGGACAGTAAAAACAAGCATTTAAAGTTGTCAAGGTGTTTGCCAGTAAAACAATAGGAGGTAAAAACCAGAATTTTAAAGTTAAATACACAAATATATGTTGACGGATTAAAGACGGAAAGCTATTGCAACAACAAAAACAAGTCCTTTAAAAAAATAATCACAGAATTAACTCTTTTCTCTAAGTTTTTTGTATTGCAAAATCTACAATGTAAATTCAAAATAAAGTGCGTTAGGTTTCTTGCTTCTAAAATGTTTTTTGGCAAGCTACTCAATGAATGGCTATATTAATACTGTCATACAGAGATCAAGAAAAGTGTTTCATGCGTTAGAGCAGCCAACAAATGAATTTTGCTCACTTCATCTTAGCCAGCTTTTCACATCAGGACAGCACACAGAGAAAAAGGATCCGAGAACAAGACTTTCAGTAACAGTCAACAGACAACTTGGTTACAGGTAAGTCTGGGATTTTTATTACAAGATTTTACGTAAAATTTTCTCTACCACCAAAAAAACCGCCTTTCAAGTCAAAGCAACTTCCAATATACAATGCAAAAGACTTAAATTGTTTAAGGCTTCCAGTCATTAACAAGAAGTTAAACAGTTTTAATTGCTTTGCAAGTTATCTTAATGTAATAAATAATGTAAGTGTAATAGCAGTATAGCCTTACAATTCTGTATGGATCTAACAAGAGTGACTTACACAGCGTCAACTGGTCTAATTTAATGACTGGATTCTTCCCTTCTTCACAGAAGCCACAAGCTAAGTGTCCCAGTTAATTCATTCTTAGCATGTTTTTACACTATCTGGATTTAGGCTTAATACAAGAGAAAGTTTCTGACCCCTGAAGCTTTTGTTTCCTCTTCTGTACTTGCAGACTTCTCTAATTCAAAGGTACGGTGGCTGGTAGGAAGGAGTTAATAGGAGCTTCCAGATGACAGAATTCATTTCCCGAAGAGAGTACGAGACATCCGTTCAAGGAGAAAAACTTTAAATTCCTACTGAATTATGCTAGATTGAAATTGATGGGACAATCAGATCCTCTGGCAACTACTAATCTGGTAGATAAAAAGATTTCTATTCAAACCAAGCGCTGAGATACTAACGGTGAGCTGAAGCCTAAGGACCAAAGCGCATCTTCATCTTAATGCAACCTTGCTTTAAATTTGACAGCTGTAAGAGTACACTTCCCAAATTTTTGGAAGCAGTGCTCAGTGGCCTTAGTCTGACACATAATAAGCCTGACACACTAGTATATACAGTACCAACTATTTGGACTGCCTGATCTGCCAACTGCCTGCACCCATGGTTAAAAGTAATTGCATACACAAAGAATTTGATTAGATTTAAAAAATATCTTTCAGGGGATGGCAGTACGTAGCTATGCCAATGGAGAAATTTTCGGTCAGCTTTTTTGAACACGTGAATGTGGAAACATGTGGCAAACACACCTAAACAAAAGTTGGGACCAAAAATAACTGTGTAAAATTCTACTTTCACCCTCACTTTGGATTAACAAGATGATCAACAACTGTGATGAACAGGACCTTCACTTGAGGAACTAAAGACCTGCACCCTCGTCTTAGCGTAAGAGGATGTCAACAAAACATGGTCATACAAAGACACGAAATGAAGCTATTACGTAAAATGGCAATGTGCACTAGTGCATTCGGAAATAACTATTTTAGCTACCACTCAATTTCAGAGAACAGACGGAAACATTTAAAATTCAGGCGACAAGAATTCTTTCTTAATAATTCCATAATTTCTTAATAATATCAAGATACCCTGAGAAACAGGTAAGAATGCCTTTAATTATCAGTGAACTGATATCTGTGCAATCTAACGTGGCTAGTTTAACACCCCAATCGTTAGTGATAAGATTTTGAAGAGCTGAAAGAGTTTTCTGCTCTATGGCATCATCCAAAATTTCTAGTAGCCTCATAATATATTAAATGGGGAATACATCAGTATACTCTTCTTGACATTCTGCATTAGCAGGTACGAATAACTGTGTTCAAGTCTTTCCTCAACTCCAGTAGCTGCAACCTTTTCGAGTGTTATGTTCTTGAATACTTCTAGGAACATGTTTCTCATCTGAAGTTTTGATGCTAGAGAAAGTGACTCACCTTACACACAAAACAAGAGTCTCAGAGGAGATGTAGAAAGAAAGCTTGATGTACTTTCAAAGACCCAACACAAGCACTATTAAAATTAGCCTCCAAATGTGTTGTTATAACACGAAATGCCACGATACAGAATATGAACATTACTAAAAAAGTCGTAATGCTGTACAAGTTCATGTAGGTAGTAGTTAGCTGCTACTAAGTGAAATTACTGAATTAGTAATTTTTAAGTAGGATTCCAAATAGTCAACACAAACCAGATACAGCCTTCTGAATTATTTATTTTTTGAACTATAAACGTGTCCTCTGCTAAGCTACCAAAATTAAGAATCTACTCATGCAGCTAGGTCCTCATCTTGCGTACGAGGGCTTCACTACAGAGCACTGTAAATGTACTCAAGGTAGGAATTTATCCTAAAAATACATGAAACTGTAGTAAATGGAGAAAGTCAAATCAGTTGTCTGTAACTGCTGTAGGTCAGCCCAACTAAGCATGCTATGGTAAATACAGTAGGGTAAAAAAAGTTTGTACTTCAGCACCTTCAAGTATTTTAGGCAGCAGATAAAAACAAGCAGTTTAAAACAAGGTTTTTCTCTAAATAGACCTTTGGTTTATTCTTCCAAAGAAACCTTAAATACAGAAAATATGAATTCACCTGCACAGAAATAATACTGTACCCTAACACTCCTCATATCATCATCAAGACCTATTGTTATACCCATGTACCAAAATGTTTTATATCAGTATTTCTTCCCACTTGATGTAACGAAATCATTTCGTGGCAGAGTTAATTTGACAGCACAGAGTAAACTATCCTTTCTGCTTTATCAATTTTATTCGTTGCCTTAGTCAAAACACAAATCCCACAGCAAACTCCAAATCTGTTGCAAATGTACACTGAATGGTAGCCTGGGCCCTTGCAGCACAGGTCACAAAGATGAAAACACTAAATTTACATACAGGAATTAATGAGCGCAAGTCTTTCAAAGCAGTCAGATTTCACATTGGTTTTCTAAACTCATCAAACCCCACAGTCCTGAACTTTACTAACCACAGACCATTTAGGACCTCTGTATAAATTTTGCCAATATGTTTGATAGAAATGTGTTTTTGTAGCATGCTGTCCAGATGCCATTTATGAGTAGAGAAGACTAACACGTAAAACCAATAAAAAGGAATATATTTTACTCTCAGCTTTCAAATTTTTGTGCGATCAGCAACAGCAGACAACTTGGAGACTGCCATCTATGCAACTAGGTGTGAAGGGTCATACCAAGTAGATCCAACACACCTTCAGAGCAAAGATTTTCTCTGCCCAAAATGACTACAGACACAGTAGGGACTGTTGGACTATAAAGACAGTTTGAGATATGGGACTTTTGAGAAGCTAAGGTAAACAAAAAAGCTGAAGAGGTAGAATTTTAATTTTTTTTTTTTTTTATTTCCCACTGTTATAGAGCAGCACTTTTAAAAAACTTAATCCATGAAGCTTTTTGGAACTATAGCAATATAATTTAACACATTATGCTACTCTGGACTTTAGGTCACACATACTGACATCATGTTTTGCATGAATTTTGAATATCCTTAGCATTATGTTATTTGACATTCATGGAATCACCTCAGGTTAAGCCAAATGGCAATACATTGCATCAGGTTGTATTTTAGTAACTGCCATGCTGCAAGCTTAGCAAGCAATTCAGGATTTCAGGTATTTTATATTATTGCAAAGACACTATATGTACATTTATATACAGTAATTGTTACATCAACAGAAAAGTTTTTCATTGATTTATACTCATAGCACTTAAGCAAAATTATCAAATTTGACACCTATCAAATTGATTTTTTCCTTTTTTCTTTTTAGCTGGCATTAGCACAAGAAGTTCTGGCATAGATTGTTTTCAGTTTGCACACATTTAAAACCAGTGCTGATTTCGTGGGACAGCTGATTTAAAATTGCTATGTTCCCTTTAACTGAGCAAGATTTACAAGAGGGCCATAAAGATTTCTTGTACTATTAATCATTTGATTTCCAGCACCCTAGAGCAAGACTCATTTTCTCTTCCCGCTATGTACTAAAGTGACTTTCTCTCAGATCACTGAAAAGTGTAACAGGACTTCCTAGAGGCAGCGTGTCTCCTCCCCTCTGTGTCCCGTAAACACCACAAGCACGGATACCCCAGGATTTCTCCATGGCAAACCACAACACTCCTTTCAGGGCATGGCCGGACAGCCATCTATTTGCTTCCTGTACTGGAAAGTACACAAGGTTTCAAAACCTCTTGTGCTTCCCCAGGCTCCCCAGTCTGGCAGCCCAGAGCTCTTAGACCACTGCTCAGGTCTGAGCCTTTACAACGTAGCGCTCCCCTTCTCTCAAAAGCTGACGGCTGCTTTCAGCCGCCAGCACCCTTGAGTGAAGTTGAAGCACCAGGAGAGCTGCCCAGGGAAGTGGTTGAGTCATCATCCCTGTAGGTATTTAAAAGACATGTAGATTTGGTGCTTAGGGACATGGTTTAGTGGTGGACTTGCCAGTGTTAGGTTTACAGTTGGACTCAATCTTAAAGGTCTTTCCCAACCCAAACGATTCTATGAGGTGCTGATCAAATTCATGGCTGCATGATGGCAAATGATCTGCACCCCTGCCCAACCAAAAACCTAGCCAAAGAACAGTGATTTAAAAATACTGTTCATAGAAAATGACGAAAGAAAGAAAGAAAGAAAAGCATGTGAACCTACGAGAGAGAACTTGTGAGTACTGTACAAAGATATGCACATATTTTGGGTATGAGAGGGACCAGCTTTTTGTCCTGTTAAACCACAGATGTCTGCTGCACCCAAGGTCATCTCTGCAGACAAATCCTGATCTTGAGATTGAACTGTGAACACGGGATACAAGGACTCACCCCACTCTCCCAGTCCCTAAAGACATCTCTCCTTAACTGCTCTCCCTGAGGATGGACAGCACTTCCCAGAAGTTTCACACACCTCAGAGCACACAGAAAGCCAAGGGACTGCATCGAGGACAAACTATCTGTTCTTTGCATGTCTGTGCAACCTCAGGTGCTTGATGCTGTTTCACAGGGGCTTTTTTTGTTTTCTAATTATCAACTTATACATTCTCTGAATTTCCTTTTTTTGTTCTATTAAGTTGTTGTTATATTTTTGGATTTAACAAAGTGCCAGGGATACAACATTACTCTGGGTGTAGTTTTTGTTTTTCAGAAGGGACAAAAAGGAACAGACATCTGATTTATTTTTGGCGTCTTTTGGTTTGAACAGTGATGCTAAACATAGTCTCCCATTTTTTTTGCACAAAGTGATACTGCTGTCCAGGTGCATGCTAACAGTTACCAGATAGCTTTCCAGAATGTTAATTTTATTTCAACAGAAACATGTTAAGCATAAATAGTTTACAAAATGAAAAAGCAGGATGAAATTATGAAAGGAACAAGAACTGACAGCATATGATGCTAAGGTAAAATATTTTGTAAATGCCTATGTAATACATCAGATTTCTCTCTGCTCCTTAGTAAGGGCTCATTCCATCTCCTCCCGCTCTCCCCACTGCCAGCCCCGCCTCCCTCAGCATAGGAAACAACTCTTCAAACTGTGCAAAACGAGATGAAAGTCTATTACTTCTAACTTAGTCATCAGTAATTACCTTGCTTTAGCATCGCATATATTACGTAAAACTCACCGTGCGCTGTTACTACTGGGCAGGTCTCAGAGTCCAGGGTCTCAGCCCAGGTGTGACGCTTCCTCCTGCCTCTCTAATCGTCCCATGCACAACCTATGGATACCCAACTGTTGCGGGACCCTACCTTTAACAGGGTGAAGTTATCAGCTATTAAGCTTCTTTCTGGAAGCATTCTTTGGAGTGCTGCAAAAACTAGTTATTTTTTAAACACCTAATGAGTATGAGTTTTCCCAAACTGATTTACTCAGTTTTATCTCCTCCTGGACACACACTGATACACTGCACAACGGAAACGTGCAGTTTCTGTCAAAAGCCTTGGCATGATCTGGGACTTGAAGCATTGAGAACCACTGCCCACGCCATGCAAGTGTCCATCACAAAAGCACTAGCTGTTGATGTCCTACTACCAAATGCTATACTTGCCACCACACTAGTGAAACATCCAAACAGTACTTGACACAGAATGGAAACCTTCTCCTAGTGAGTCATCAGGATTTTTTTTTTTTTGGCATCAGAGTAAGCTAACACAGTAAATTAATAGACATGCAGAAAAGCTCTCCTCCTGCATCCCAAATCTCTAAAGCCATTTTTGGATTTGTATGCATGAACCACTGAAACAACAACAGATGAAGAGACAGTTTGGTTCCTGAAAAGGACTGGCCAAAGGCCTTAAATCTTGTGCTCCTGTCAAAATACATCCAAAGATATCATATGTGAAACCTATCAAAAGCTGAGTGTTAAAAAATTGAATCAACCTAATTAGGTAGACAGCTAGGCCTACCATTCTTTATTAAGTAGTTATGAAATGTCAAAGGTAAAAAGCATACAGGCTCCAGATATCAGCAACATTTGCATTTGAACCTACACCACAATCATATATTTGATGGTGAGGCGAGTGAGAATTAGATAAAATGCAAGTTCTTCTCATGTTCAAAGACTGCCTTGAAGGTGTAGGACTTTTTAGCTATTTTAACATAATTTCTGTAGAAGCACAGATTAGGTTTGTGTTTTTGTTGTACTCTTTTGCTTCCACGTGTTTCAGCGTTCTCTGCTTTAGGCTTTCAGAAATACTTCTGTATTTTGTTTTACTGTCAAGCCTTGAACTGCAGTGGACAAGGACAAGCTCAGGGCACGCTGCCTCCACGAGGGCAACTGGTCAGGAAGGAGCAGTGCACGAAGACAGGTAAGTGGAACCCACCTGAAAACGTGTGCTTTAAGTACCTAGGGGCAAAGGACTGTCTGTGCAGTCTTTAAAGATCTCATGTGGGCAACTGCACGGTCAGACACTAATTTCTGGAGAGCTTTTCTTCAGGAGACATGGAGCAGAGAACTTTGAGGAGTACATGACAAATGCATACAAGATAGATTTGGACAAATCCAGATGTGTGAGGGGTTACCCCACCATTTACATTTGTTGACCAAACCCTGAATCTAGTAATTTATTGAACTTACATGACTAAGTTGCAGAAGTTATGGAAAAAATCTACTAAAAAAAAAAAAAAATCCATGTTTGTTTTCTCTAGAAAATCTTCACAAGAGAACCTCATTAGAAACACCTTCAATACGCCTCCAAAATCTTTCTTTTTTACCTTTTATTAGAGCAAAAGAATCATGAAAATGACGACAGAGATGGCTTCAGCATTCAGACAGCATTCCTTAATGTTGCCAATGAACAGTTTTTAGATGGGACAAAATACTAGGTGAGTTCAAGGACAGATAAGAAAAATTTAACTGATACAGAATCTGTAGCCTAGAGCTCATATTACAAAACATGCTGCAAAAATACCTAAATGTGTCAAATCCAGAAGAAGGGCCAGGTATCTCAAATGAGATCCTATCCAAAATGTAGCAATGAAACACACTTCAATCAATACAGCACTGTACTTTGTGAACATAACTGAAATGCTTTTTCAGTTCTGCCACCAATTTCCACGGAGCCAGGACCGAACTCAGACTTCAGTAATTGCGTATGAACACTGAGGGTATCCTCCAATCTGTCTGCTTTAAAATCACCTTTTAATCATCACTAAATGACCACACTCGTTTCAATGCTAAAACATGTAGTTCAATCCTAGATTCATGTTTTATAAATTTGTTTCTACCTAAACAAATAATTTACCATTGTGTCAGTCCAGTAGATATTTTGTATGGTTTTTTTCCTCCCTTTCAGTGAATACATCCTATTGTCGTAAATATTATATGAACTTGAATCTAAGCTAAAACTTACTCTAAGGGACACAGCCCTGCTATTCCAACATGTAAGGAAGAACCTATAGTCCCCCTGTAACCTCTCTTTGCCTCCCTTCCCTTCAGCCCACTTAACCAGCAATGCCACTGAGTTCAGTTCCAGGCTGAGGATCTAAACTGGTTTTAGCTTCTTATATACTTAGTTCTGGATTTAGGAATTGATCATGGAGGAGGAAGTCAGACCCTTCTTTCCTTCCAGTCAAAAATGTCATACCCCAGAACTGAACCCAAAAGTCACTTACGGCTTTAGCTGCTCCTACAGAAGAGCTCAATAACAGGAAAGGACAGACTGTGACAGTCACAGAGCACTGAGGGATTCTGCCTAAGTCTGTACCTGGAGTGTAGGCTCTAAATACACAGCAATGCATTTTTTCCCTATCACAGAACTTTGTGTTTAACTATATATTTGGGGCAGCACTAGCCTTAATAAAGGTTTTACCCTCCAAAAAATCTCTAAATTCTATTTAAGATCTACCACATTGTTTCTATCAGCAATTTAGGGGATAAAGCAATAAGGTATGTCAGTAGTATAGCCGCAAACTTAGTACACTATGTATCAATTTTATGCTAGCGAGCCATAGCGAAAGTACGCTAGGCTGTGTTTCTTAGCGCACTGTTTGGCGGATCATTTTCACATAAATGGCTTTCACAAACTTTTCCCAATTGGCAACATTTTTTCTTTCCGCAAATAGCACAAGAAAATGCTAAAGTCCGTGTACAGCTATAGGAGATGAAGAAAGTATACCGCACTATAACAACAACAAGCAACAATACAATTATGAAATATTTAGTACATATAAACAAAGAGAAAATATTTAAGTCCTTCCAGATCAAAGGTAGAGCAGTATTAATTTTATATAAAAAGCTATTTGTTACTATTTCAGGTAACTATGGAAACATTTTCTAGGTGAAATGGTCAGCTCACTATCACTTCCAGGCTTCAAAACAAGATCAGGTAGCTTTCGAATAGGCACACTTTAATCCAGGTTCTGCAAAAAGTGATAGTCTGCATGCTGAAGGAAGCCAGAAAACAGTCACTGTGGTCTGTTCTGGCCTTCGGGTTTTTAAACTCCCTTGCTCTCCCTTACATGCCCAGAAAAAAAAAAAAAGACTTGTTTTGGGCAGGAGAGTGAAATAAGGAGCGTGGATATAAAGATGGAACACACAACCAAAGAACTTATGTCCAATTGAAGGCACCACTCCCATCTTCACTCCAAGACATGCTTTTACAACAAGTATTCCTAATTTGAAAGCATTTGATCATTGATCAGCTGCACTTTACTCTTTTGCAAAAGGACTTAAATATAAGTTTGTGCATTAAGCATGCGTTTGTAGAGTCTGCTTCACTGGGGAAAGAGGCAGCAGCTACGGGAAATGCAGCTTCTCTCTCTTTGCCCTGCTTCCCAAACGAGCACCATCTGATTCAGTGTGTCGTCTAGATCTTCGGACCTTGCTGTTTCAGTCTCATCAGCTTGTTCCCTACCCCCTCCCTGCACCTGCAGCCAGGCCGGTTCATTTGTAATTATAAACCATCTTTTACTGTCTCAGATGGCATTTTAGCCTTGCATTCCTGTAGCCCAAATCAAAACTATTCACAAAAAATGCATAATTTTATATGTTTAGATGGGACAATCGTGATAACGTAGTCTGAGGGCATGAAACCTCATTCGGAAACATCTGTGTCAAACCAGTGACTTGTCCTCTCACATGAGAGAGAGGATTTCAAAACACTGTGTCTTACAGCTGAATGACAGAGTCCCACGCAGTTGTTACAGCAGACATCTAACATTTTTCTGCAGTTAAACTGGGAATGACAAGCTTTTTGGTAAAATGTACCAGTAGAGCATCCCAAAGCAGCGACCCATTTTGCTAACAAGAACCTAGAAAGATCTTTCTGATGTCCTAGCAGAGCAAAAAGCCCACCATTTACAAGATCTTTCGTGCTGCCAAAATGAAATGTCAAAATTCTGCTNTGTTTACGATGGTACTCCCACCCTCTTAAACAGGTAAGGAAAAGGTGAATTTGTTTTGTCATTTGAAATAGCATACCTATTTTTAGAGATTTGAAATGCATTTCAAATTTTAGACCATCAACAAAATCCAATTTAAGAAAAATAATGAAAATCATCATTTTTATATAAGTACTACTTCTTCATAATAATTTCCACTGAAAAGATATTAGAAAGAAGTCTTTTAAGTACGAAGGAAACAGACAAACCCAACTGAATTATGGAAACACGTTTGGTAGTAACCACTGGATTTTATACCATCATGCTGAGGAAAGTGCCTGGCTCAGTTTTCACTCTTCTCAATCGCTGACAGCGTAAACCTACTGTTTTTTACAGGATTTCAGGCATGCAGATAAGGTATCAAGGCTATCCACAGTCTTAATATTATTCATGATGGATGGCAAAATCAGCTAAATATTGGTGAGGTGGCATTTTTTAAGTAATACCATCTAAATCAGCAATTTGCTAACTTGCTACACTGGAAGACATACGTTGTGCAGTTTCATAATATGAATGAATTTGCAATGTGTTTTAAAATGCCCCTTTGCAGGAACAAAAGTGCTTTTCGCTAGCATCACCAGTTCCAAATAATTGTTTTCCAAAGATCACAACCAATTTTAATAAGTATTATCTTGATCAAGGCATGTGCATAGATTTCTGTTGATATAACAGTTAAAGACAGTTTACTAAGATTTTTACACTTTAAATGGTATTATAACAGTTAGAATGATATTTGAGTAAAATGATCTACTGATCAATCTTCCGTACAGGCAAAATAATATACTGGTATCACCTACGTTACTGTTGAATTCATCATGTTTTTCAGCTAGCAGCAGTTATCTAATCTTCTGCAAGTCAACAGAAATACTCTCATTAAACTTTAATCAGGTAAAGTTTTCTTACTTTCTCCAGCTGTGAAATTTCGTACTACACACAAGGTACTCGATAACTTTACCAAGATTGCTTGAATATGTTTGGGGTTTGTAAGTCCATAGAGAGGCCAAATGGTGACATGCAACTAACGACCAAGTGCTCCCTTCTACTTTCTAAAAAAATCAAGACCTTTATTCTGTGATATTCTTAACTAATTACAGAGATGTTGTATGGGAACATACAGTGTATTTATCCGCTTTGGAAGACATCTCACTCTTTCACATCTACAGAATGCAAAAGCCAAGGACTTTGTCTAATGCCAGTATCTATCTGTTGAATATCCTTTCAGACTATGTAATACTATTTCTTCTTCAAGAGATGGAATTGTGTAAAAAAACCCCATCATCCGAAGCATGTGTGTCACGGATATATATTTAATTCTATACTATGAGAATACAATATAAACTGAAAGCTACTACATGAGAACTTCATTCAACACAAAGAGTATCTTCCAGTCAGAACACCTACATGTCAGACTGTTCCAGGCTGCCATTATACCTACTGTCAACTGTTCATTTGCCTACAGAATCTATCCTATGAAAATGTCACTTGCTGTCACTCAAATACTTGAACTATGCTTGAGATAAAAAGAAAATTAAAGGAAAAAAAGATACATACCTGAACCAATATAAATGTCTACACTAGAAAATGTATAAAACTTCCAAGCATAAGCAAAAAATGTTGTGTTAGCATTATTTAGGTGAGGTTAAATAATACACATTATAACACACATATATTATAAATTACACAGGTTTTGTTCTGCTTTTATTGACAGTGCACCTGTGGCCAGGTTTCCTTCTCCATTTCCTGTTGCCTTTGTCAGGAGAGCAATTAAGTGAGAACTCTGTCATGTAGCTACCTTCTTATAAACTATTATCAAATTATACACAAGATTCGATGATGAACAGTTCCATTTATGTATCAATAGTATAAAAATATAGCACTTCATTTTCTAACATCTAAACAACATGCATCTCAAAGACATTACAGTTACTTTGGAAAATTCCTGCTGGGATCTATGTCCTAAATAGTTTTAGTTCCTGTATTAAGGGCTCAACAGATTGATGGAGCCAATCAAAAAAGATGAGACATTTTAACTTTTCATGATACCTTTCAAATGGAAAGTTTAGTTCACCTATACTTTTCCTAAGCTCAAGTATTTTTGATCCCACTTTCAGAACGGTACCTATAAACTTTCATACACTGAGGATAAAAACCAAAAGAAATTTAATGAATCCTTTGAAGTGATGTAATCTTAGTTTGGGAGACTAAGTTAAAGCCAACTGTGGCAATTACTGAACCATCTTGGTGAAAATTTTACCTCTCATTATTATTTTTCAGGAATGTGATAAACAATAAAAATAAACATTCTGTTTTGAATGACAGCTCTGGAGTATCATCACAGGTTTTCAGAGGAAGAGTGGCTCTCTTCTTTAGAAACGCTGTGTGAGTTTGAAGTTAAAAGCATCACTGGTTTTAATTTAAAAGCGTTTCACTGAAATGGGATCCTTCTAAGAGAAGAGACAAAGATGTTTGAGATTCACTGAGCTGGATCAGCAGAAACTAACTGGGGTAGGAATCTCCCTTTAGCAGAGATATGCTGAGAGAGGCCAGTTAAGAATCTGAAAAACGATGATGCCTTGTTTAAAGATAAACCAACAAAAGCAAGAATTAGTTTAATTTCAAAGCTCTTATTTCTCATTGTAGGAAAGCTGTTGTGGCTAAACTTGTAATATATAAATTGTAGCTCCTGGTGGTACAAGGCCAGATCAGATGTAGATAAACACTGGTGATCTAAGCTGAATGTGCCAACTTCAAACCAGGGCTGTATGCAAAGCTGCGGGAGTGCTGAGAGTTCATCCCTTCCCACCATTGTCTTTATAGACCAAATTCTTGCTTAACTGGAGATGACTGCAAACCTCTCAACACAGAGTCAAGGAAAGCTCCTGCACCCTTCCCCTGCACATTATAACGAGCAGAAACGAGGAGAAAAGCCAACTTGGCCAGGCCTTTGCTATGGGGACGCTTGCAGCTGGGACAAGCAGCCCCTGGTCAGAATCACCAGCACCAGTTATCCAAATCAACCACTGGCTGATGAACCACAGCACAGACATCTCTCTTCTTTTGTATTTTCACTTTCCTTAACCATTTCAATAGATTTTTATCTTGACAGTGGGCCTCCAAGAATGTGAATTTATAGTAAGGGGAAAATAAAATTAAATAGCAAAATCGAAAAACAACCCACCTCCACAACCTCTCAGGCCATCTGCATGTAAAGAAAAACAACGGTTTCCTAGGTTTTCATTAACGGCTAAATTTTAAATTTGCTACCCTTGAGCTGCTTTTTAGAGTACTGTTTTTTTCAGAAGGAATTATAAAAACAAAAATCGAAGATCTGAATTTGGTTTGGTGTTACAACAGAAAAGTTTATCATAGAGAAGTTTATCATAGATACTACATTCTAACTACATTCTTCCTTTAAATATTTTGTGTAATTAACAAATAATGACAGTAGCTCTATTATCTGTTATTTTAAACCCATAGCTCTTTTAAGGAAAAACAAAGATGATGTGGCTTTTTCTTCACAGAAATTTCTTGATGTATTACAGGGAAACATAAGGATGGATATTTGTAAAACTTTCTAACATCACGAACTGCAATAATAAAAAACCCCAAAACTTTCTGGAGACATGCAGGTTGCTGTGACTGTATGAAGCCTTAGACAACTAATTCAGAGGCTGTGTGCATGTATGCCTAGCTTTGCTAAGAAAAATTACATATTGAAAAGGTGAATTTGAAGAGTTTTGCTATGATGTTGTTAATTTTAAAAAGAGAGATGCACTGCAGCATCAGAAACTTTTGCATTATTTAAATATTTAACTTTGAAATTACAATTAAACCACTGAGCTTGATTAATTTGGTAACAATAAAAATGTGTTGAGAATGTTTACTTTTGTTCAGGGTGCTCTCTTTCCCAATTTTTCAAAACGGAAAGCCCTTGTAGTTTGCAATATTTATTTAGAGTATCTGCTTCAAGAAAAAGTTCAAAACATCAGGTCATATTTTATTTAAAAATTGTTTCTGAAGGACCAGCTGGAAAAGAAGTGGAGACCATTGAAAACAAACTTCTTGCTCTGGTGAAATGTGAAAAACTTGGCAGAAGAGGTACAAAATTTTCTGCTAAGGCAGAAAATGACCTATCAAATCTATTATATTTAAAACATACTCTAAAATTTGGCTTTAAAATGTAGCTAAAAGTAGTGATATTGTAGAGCAACATTACAGGAATCTCCTTTTTTCCCCAAAAAAATCCTTTAAATAATTTCTGTAGAAGTAACTTTCAAATTAAGTAGGCTTCCCTTTATTAAATTTAAGAAGGTAGAATTAGTTTATATCTTGCATTAGAGAAAGTAACTTGGGATTTCACAAAAAACCAACCCTTTCATATTAAAAGATGAGAGAGACAGAAAATTGACTGTCCTTAGAAAAACATCAGGGTTTCAGAAAAGACAATTGGGCTCCTTGGTTTTAATGACAATCCAGGAAAAATTGTCCGTCAATCCAGACTGCAGACTGCTGTAGGGAGAAAAATGATGCAACGTGACACTGTTCCTTCTCTGTCTTAGAATAACTACAATCAAAACATTAGTAATCACACAGTTCTAAGACAAACTATTTAGAGAAGCACTGTGTATGCAGCGCCAAGTCATATGTTATATACTTCAGTATAATTAAACAGCCTTATAAATTCTGAAGTTTGGAGAGTGAGAGGCCCGATTTTGTGCAGCAATGTATCATGAGTCCCAGAATTACGCAGTTCAGAAAGTTCTCAAAGACTACATGGCTTGCAGCTGGAGATGGCACAGGGGACTAAACATGTCTATCATTTTATCGCACAGTATAAAATTCTACCTAGCTACTAGAATTTTCCATGTACTGTTTAAAAACATAAACCACAAGAAACAGATGTAAACCTCACTCATTCTCCTTAAGTCTGCACAACCAGTTTTCTATTTTATTAATGCTATAGTTCTCTGATATATTTTTGCACCCTTCTAAGTGATTAACAAGAAAAAAAATATTATGAGGACTTGTAATGTATTGTTCTGGTTTCTTTCACATTCTTAAATAAATAATACAAAGCAGTAAGTGCCATCTCAGTTTACAGATAAGGAAAATCCACAGTGTTCACGCTAAAACTGCTATATGCATATTAAAAATCACCATAAATTCCAAACTGTTTTCTAAAACACAATTTAAAGCTTTTCGAAACATAGAGTTTTGGAAATGCAAAATTTCAATGCACATACACACTATAGCAAGGACACCATTTGGCAGACGGCTGATCTTTACATTAAGGTTGCATGTAACCTTCCTAGCACAGCACAGAGGCAGACTTAGCTCCTCCGTAACACTTCACAGTCACGCCGAAGTAGCTACAAGGCTGTTGTACTGAAGTTGACTTGCATCAGCTGACTCAGAGCATGGGTAGAAAGATGTGTAACCTTCAATACCCATCTGTGCAGACTCACCCTGAGAAAAAAGGGTGCAAATCTGGAGCCAGAATAGAATTGTAATTCTGGAAAGCAAGTGTAATGAGGGAAGACTGGTACTGTGTGAGAACGGATAATGAACTTGAAATAGAAACCGGCTAACATTAGAAATTACTTGGGTGAGGGAGAATGAAAACAGAGATGCAGGACATGAGACATAGAAGGAGCTAAGATACAAGTAAGAATGGCTGAATGTGAAACTGAGAACCAAGAAGAATGAAATCATGGCTTCAAAAAAAGATGCCTAGGCCAACAATCCTTGCAATTCCAACGCTTTTCATGGAGGATCACTGCTCTCGCTTTTCTGGCTTGAAAGAATCTTCATGGAGAGAGTACCCCAGTTCTGCAACTACTGTAAAAAGTATACAAACCCCAGCAGCCCATCAAAAGAGCTGGCAGGGGAAGCTCCTAGAACTGAAAATGTTTCTGCGAAATAACCTGTGCTTTGCCAGAAAGTCTTAGAGAAAACCTGTTGCTAAGAGGTACAGTTAAGCATAAAGGCAAATTCTTAATTCTATCTGCAGAGCAAGGTTTGAAAATTATATAGTACAGAAGATCTGGAACCACACACCGAACAATTAAAAATACTAGACAGCTGCATACTGATTAAATGCCATCTATTTAATGCAAGGATTTCCTTCTATGGAGAAAAATAGCATGTTATCCTATAATTAAAGACTGCATGATAATGTACAAGGTACAAGTGGGTGAACCAAGGTCACTAAGGTTTTGAAGTATTAGACTGCAAGCACAGTAATGCGTATTAAATACAAAAAGCCCTTGCATTTAAAAATAGATCAAATGGACTAGAAACAGTGTCTGCACATACCTATACAGCTGTGAACATTTTAGTATCAGTAGACAAAAAGAGTGCAAAATAAAAGCCAAGATGCTGAGAATGAGCACTAAATAGTTTTTTTGGATTTCGTAGAAGCATTCTGAGGTTTATCCACATGTACTTACTAAAACTTTAAGGAAACAACCAGTAAAACATTAACCTTATAGAAAGAAATACTTTTCCTGTCCCAGTTTTTCACAAACAAAAAATGTTTCTTCCTAACCCAAATCCAAACTTCGATAATTATTCATTCAAAACATTTGGTTTTCCTTTACCAAATGTTGTAGGTCCCCATTTTAGAACAAATAAAAACAGACTCAAAGGTCTACCCTTGAAGGAAACAGTCACAACAAAACAAACCCAAAAATTTAACCGCAACATGGCAGAGGTATAAATAACCCCTCTCAGCTCAGTATTGTTTACCTTTTAAAGGAAAAAGGTCTTCCCTTCTGGGGGTAGGGAAAAAAAAAAAAAAAAAAAAAA
>WAAD01021145.1:112401-158988 GCA_013389945.1 Fregata magnificens | reverse complement strand
TTTTTTTTTTTTTTTTTTTTTTTTTTTAATTTCTTCCTGGACTGGGGACAAAACATTTATTTAGATACAACTCAACATTTAGTATCTTCTGAGATATGAAACTTTCTAAATCCCAAATATATTTTCGTTAATTTATTCCCAAACAGCAACTTTGAAGAAGCTAAACCGTCTGAACACGACAATAATCATTCAAAGTAAATGCTCAAAAATCATTGGGGAAAAATAATAAATTGGTTTTAGACATTATTTTTTACGCTCATGGGTGCTACTAAGTCTTAAAACCATCAGATTTATTTTTAACCTAAATATTTTATTGCACAGCTATGTAAAAACATCAATATGTTTTTCTAATGTCATTAGCTTTCCATTCGTTCCCACTGTAAATAGCTCTTGTACTCTATTCTTGTATTATTTGGGATAAGGTAGATTTTCCGCTATTGTTGACACAATGGCACAAAGTATTGTTCAAACATTTTACAAAAATAACAACTCGAATGCTGATGATGATACAGCATAGGCCACCCCGACCCCACAACGGGATTTCTTTAGGTGAGTCTCTGGGCTGGTCCAGAGCTCTGATGGTGAAATCTCGCTTCTCCGTGAGTTGTGGTAACTGTCCGCATCCACCCCACACTGGGGTTTTGCTTTTAATTAGAATATCACAAATGCAAACAAAAGACACTCTAACCTCAGGAATTATATATTTGCATTAATTTCAGCAAATTAACTTCTTGAAAGAGCCAACTTCTGCATAGGCATAAAGCAAAAGTAACTTTGAAGTTACTTGAGTTACTTTAAATCACATGGGTGAAAAACATGCCGGAGCTTCATATAGATGTTTAGGTATTAAAAGAAACCCATTAGCTTGGACAGGTGCAAAATTTTAGACCATTTTCTTTTAGAGAAGGGAATATATGTGAGAGGCACTACCACAGAAATACTACAAAGGCTTTGCAATCTCCATCAGTCATTTGCCTCTGGGAGGTATGTTTTTCTTAGCTGTGAGCAAAACCCCCCAAACCTACAGTCATATGAAGATTATTTCACACAAAGATAAATGTACACAGAAAAAGTTAGAAATTTTATTATGCATAATAGCATATCTGCGTATAGCTAGACAAGGGTAACTGAAAGTCTTTTTAAAATGTTTTTTTAAGTGACAAATGTAAAGGACTAGTAGATTTGAAAACCACTGAAGGGATCTTTGCTTTCCAGCTTTCTATTTTTACACCCATATACACACACACGTGCGTCATGTACTGGTGATCACACCTGATGTGTGCAGTGGAAGAGGAAGAAAGCAACAGGAACAGGCACTGCACAAAACGCACCATGATCCCTACCAAAGTTACATCTTCCTCTGATTTTAGAGCCCACGAGATGATTCAGCTCAGTTGCAGAGGCATACCACCATAAAAGAACTAGGAGGAAAAGCACCCGAGTTTCTTTTTTTGTTCCACAATAATGCAGAAAAGGCAACCTCAATATTTTTTTAAATTAAGTTTTAAGCAAGAAATAAATAAACCAGGTAGTCTTATTTTTGTCAGATGAGCAAGCAGGAACTAATGAGATCGCATGACAGACAACTCTGCTCCAATATTGTTATAAGAAAGAATTTCATCCTGCTTTTAACTGTTATTTACCATTCTATTTACACCAATATAACTGAACTTTCTAATTAGCATTAGGAAAAAAAAGAGATTTTTAACTAAAAGTATGAAAGCCTCACTAATTTTATCACTAGTAAGCTGGTGAAGGCCAGCCTTTGCTGTTCTCAAGCATCCTCCGGCAGCACTTGGGCCCACATCATTAACGAAAATTCTCTTGTCATTGCGCTGAGCAAAGCAGGACTTGGTGATGCAGCTCACCGCAGTCCTCAGGGCAAAACACTGTGGCGTGGGTCTGCTTTGATTTGGGCATTGTTTCTGTAACAGATACTCGCCTATATATTTTTTTTTTGCAAAGTTTAAGTCTAAACCATATGTGCATACATATAAATATTATATTTATAAGCATATATAAAGTAAAAAAAAAAAGTATTTTCTCTCTATATAGAGAGAACTGATACTTTATTTTTTAATATAGTCAAAATCCCAGTACTATTAAAAGTTCTGAGAAACAAAACGATATTTCCGGAAGAAAAAAACCCAGCCCTCAATGAGACGCAAACTACATTATAAAGAAACCCCATTTCTCTTCCAAACATGAATATCTATATTTTCTTCCTTCCTAGGTTACTTCTAAACACTTTTTTAGCAGCTAATCTCTCTTTAAAGCTGACAGTGTAACTTCTACAATTAGCAGAAGAAAATTCTCCATTGAGATTGTCTAACATGCAATCAGCTCCTGGAGCATCATAGGACTTTAGGCTGTACATCTGAGGAAACTAAAACTATACTTGAGCCTACGTAAGGGGTAGAACAAACTAAAAGAACCCCTCCCCAAAACCCCTTATCAACCTAATAGCCGCCATGCATTATTTCCTGCCACATCATTCACTAACACGTGAATGTGTCATCTAGACTTTTCTTTCTCACTTAGCTGATACTACCTTAATAGCAGAGCATGCTCTTAAAGCTCGGGCACTTTACATGAGTACCGAAGTTATGACTCATTCAACTGAGTATGCAGAAGCTTTTGCATCAATTTATTTCACATCTCAGCTGGTCTCTGAGTCAGGCTGCCCAATCAGTATCTACATCACCCGCAGCTATAGGAAGATGAAGAACGTAGGGTTTAAACTTTCAGTTTATCAGAGAGGAACGACAAACCAGGAAACTCTGAGCGCTTCCACGGGAACAGGAGGAGGACCAGGAGCAGACCAAAGTGAAGCCAGAGTGGGAACCAGGAGTTACTACGGACACCAACGGGAAGAGCCTTGCCTTGCTACGAGTAGCCCAGAAGTTAAGATGAGAGATGGGAAGAATCCCTCATTCATGTAAGTTAAATGTGGGAAAAGTAAGCCCAGTGCTGTCCCACAAAAATTATTATCCACAGCAAACTAGGTCAAAGAAGTGACTAGGGTTTACTAAATATATACTTTATTTGTAGTTAAGTGACCAATGCCGAAGTAATGAGGTTTACTCACATTTCACCCAAGTACTCTTTTGTAGTCTAATGATCAGTCACACATACCTCACCTTTCATGGAAGATGAGGCATCCGCAAACTTGAAGAATCTCTCAAAAAAAAGATGGTTTTGACCTTTTTAAAACTTTCATATACAAAAGAAAGTACTTTGCATCTCTACTGCCATTCATCCAAACACCTAACGTATCTCAAAATACACTCTCAAATGTAATTTATTTCCCAAGGCATGTGAAGATGACAGGGTTCTTAGTTTACTAACACAAAACTGTGGCAGAGTGATTTAGTGACCTCCTCAAATTCTTGGTATGTTGGTGACACAGTTGGAAACAAAATAGAAAATTTCTGTCAACTGTAATCTTGTTGTTACAACACTGCAAAGATAGTTGAAATTCTTTTGAAAATGTGAAAATGCATAAATCAAGAAAAATGAATGAAAGGATTAGGAATACTACCTAGTGTTTATTTTTGGATTGAAGAAAGAAAACAGAAAAATAGTTTTATAACTGTGGAATTATCACTGTGCTTTATAACACGATGTTCTTCCTCTGCTGTTTAGATGGTTCCAAAAATATTCACCTCCGATTTGTGGCAGTTGCTATCACCCTAATAGCATTTTATAGCTCCAGGGCAGTCTATGTCTATAACAAATCTGTAGAGAACTGATGTCATAGTAATAATTTTTCTAAACATAGCACTAAAGACTGAAGGAACTGCATTATAGAACTGTAGATACAAGGCTTTATTTTCTGGACAGTTATTTCCTATCAATACTTGCATTTAAAACCTGCAAAGATGTTACAAGTTGGACTAAAGTTCTATTTTCGGTTGATTTTGAGAAAACTGCGTACTGACATTTGCTATTATAAAATAATTAGTGTTCTTGTGCTTTCAAACACTGAATACCAGAAATCATGACACTGAATCAAAAAACTGAAAAGAGGACACTACACAGCAGATAAAATCCTGACATCTCTTCAGAGACTTTCTTTTAAAATGGAAAAAATGGCACAGTGTTGAGACTCCATTGTTTGAAGAAATATTCTTCTCCTCCAAAATTAAATTAGAAACATTTAGAAGCACAAAATGCTGTAAATTTAAGAACGTATGAATTTGTGATGATTACACAGCAAAAGAAAAAAAAATGCATCTCTTCAGATATGTCTCTTGTTTTATTTTCTCTCTTCTTTAAAGAACAGAAAAGGCAATCAAATGCAACAGAAAAATTGTATTAATTGGCTGATCTTGTGACGGTTTCCATTCAACAGTATTTTTCCATTCATTTAGCTGAAGCATAATTATTCAGCACAAAGTGCAAAGTTTTGTACCACGTTTCAAATACCAATAGGCAGAATGCTACTGCTTTGTAGAAAACTGGGTACCAAATGAAGACGGACATACGGACGTCACTACAGCCCCTGTCATCTGTTCAGTAGAGTCATACCTTAATATCAGGTACCAGGCTAGCCAGATGTCCAATAGCACCAATTATACATGGCATTCTGTAGAGTAATAGTCCTTTTTTACCTCTGGCAAGACTCTCAAAGGAGTTAAATATCCTGTTGTGCCAGATGACTTTCCCACCTGACAAAAAAAAAAAAAAAAAAAACCACCAAACCCACTAACAAAACCCCACAAACATGAGAGGAAGAGGGGTCATGGCACTACAAGAAATAGAATGACAACTGCTGCTGGATCAGAGCGTGGGTGTCTATGCGTGTACAGAACTCCTGCCGTGTGGCAGGGGATTCGGAACAGGGCAGTGCTAAATCCTCAAAAATCATTTTAGGTAGAAGACTTAAAGTGAAAACTATGGAATCACTGGATTTCCAGGTGTAACAGATGCATTCATAGCAGTATGAAAGGGCAAGCTGTTGTGCCTGGTTACAGGTACTACCATAGCTGGGGGCTTCTAGTCTGTGTTCTCCTGGTCATTGTAATTTACTTAACTTCTATTAATGTTTAAGCAATAAGTCTTGGTGAAATTGTAAGTAAAACTATATGGATATTCCCATGAATCCATAAATATCTTATTTCTTTTTAAGGACAGGAACCAGAAAGAAGGTCTAGGGAAAGTGTTTCTCTGAAATCTTAGAATCATAGTAGGTTTCCAGGGTCTCTTCTGCATTTTGACTTCAATACTCAACTGCTAATAACTGTGTATAATTTCCCAGAACAAGAACCATTTTTTGTCTGTATTTTAACATCCGTAGTTTTACAAAGGATTTCTCTTCTGATGGAACTCCCAGAAACAAATTAATTCACAAGTGCCCCCAAATCCCACAAGATTTAACAGAGGAATATTTCTTTATATTAGCAGTGCATGTTCACCATCAAACTGAAATCTAGTAAGACCTTTTATGTAAGATTAAAATGGTTTTGTGTATGTATCCAAATACATAAGCCTGACACCCACTTTTTCAGGCTTTACATTCACATATACCTATAACTCTACCTGCTTTCCCTTCGCCCTGATGTCTGGAAAAGAGCAGGACCGAAGAGCTATCCACCTCCTGAAACAAATACACAACCAGCTGCTGCTAGGGATACCAAAGAGGAGGCACCGCAGGTCCTGACAATGGGAAAAAACCAAACATGAAAGGTAAGGAAAAGCAGATGAAAGCTGGGGACATGCCCTAAATACCAACATGTCTCATTGTCTGAGTGTGGCTTTGAAAAAGACCCCTAGAAGAGAGGAAAGATTTTTCTAAAGACAAAGAATAGTTATCAAAAGCATGAATTAAACAGGAAATAACAGAAGAAAACAATTCACTAACTGGTCAGCTAAGCCAGGGTACGCTTTGCTTTTGCTTCTAATGATACTAGAAAAAAGCTGGGAAGGTGATCTTTTTAATCCTGCTGTTTACCTTAATTAAGCGAAGCAGTACTCATTCTACCAGTAACATCCACAGAATATTTAAGCTTGACGTATGGGTCATATTTACTTATTTTTTTTCTCTGCTATTACTATAAGATTTGCAGCACTGCCATAATTACAATGCTTTTAAAACAAGACCATATACAAGTATCAAATTCTGATTGATTACTATCAGGAACAATGAGTATCATCTTCCAAAACTTCATTTCTTCCTTTTGCCAAACTTAGATCAGCTGCTATTTAGCTGATGATTTAGGAGCATCCACAAAAGGCATCAGGAGCAATTTAGTTACACAGGTCTAATTTAATAAAAAATAGCTTGTGAGATGGTTGTATTACTAACAGAAAGGAATTTATCTCCCTTTTCAACTATGTGCACAGTACATAACAGATCAGTCCCATGGAACCTGCAAATCACCCCAAGAAACTTCAGAATACTCCTCAAACATAATAATGTAATTTTTTTTTTTTTTAATAGCAAATTTATTTGAAGTTATGCTTGTGTTCCTTCTTTGGTTAAACAAAAGATAAAATCCTATTTCCTCCCAGTTCACTGTGCTGCCTTCTTGAAAAGCAGACTTTCTAGACACATTAAAAAAGGAAAAGCCTCAGTAGGTTTTTGCCTTATTTATTTATTTAAATAAGGAAAATCATAATTCTGGATGGACTTTGTATTTTTTTTTTTTTACCTCATTTCCCCTCCAATATATTTGGCTGTCAGATTAACAACACTGTTTCTGTGTGTCAAATCTACTGTGCCATTTAATCAGCTTAGTTCAATTGTAATTTTGCGCCATTAACAAAGTGGAATTAGGCATCGGGGAAGGAGTACTTGTTTCTGTACGGCTCTCAAATCCTGTATCCAACCTTCAGATGTTCAGTGATGCCAAGCTTCTCTAGGCTACCTGTGCTTTCCGGAGCTCAGGAGGCCAACCTGACTCACGCTGCCAGACATCCCCGTTTAAGACGCATTCAGTTAAGAATGCAGAGCTCTTTATTCTTCTGCGGGGAAAAGATCATCTGCTATTAAAGGACTTGGCGACGTAGGTAACTTCTTCTGAATGGCCTTTCCAGCTCTGAAGATGCATCTAATGCAGCTTTAAAAATTCTGGCTTTAGCCTGCCATTCCTTCTCATATTTCTGCCTTTATCAGTTTAGTCTCCATCATTATTCTTTCCATCTTATCTTTATTAAAAAGAAAATCTTTCAGGGAAACTGCCTTATTCTTCCCAGGGGTTTGAGAGGCACCTCTCTGCGTAAGCAGCACTGCTATCACATGGTGACATCTCCACAACAGGCACACTGACAATTAAGTCAGAAGCAGATAAAAGCAGTATTCCTTTCCTACTTGGTTGAAATGAGGTTTGGAAATTTTTGTGAAGAAAATGACCTTGTTAATTTTTTAAGACATCTCCCAGGAGAACCACAATCATCACATCCCTGTTTCACAGTCGTCAGGAGGAACTACAAGGATTGCGTTGCTTAGCTTCCTTAGTATCCAGACACATCAGGTAAGCAGTTCGCCTCTTCACAGTCTCACAGCAGAAACGGTATTCTTAGTAAATGCTGTTTTATGGAAGTAAATGATAAGACAGGTTGCTCTCTAAGAAAGGGAAAGGTGGAGTGTCTGCATTTCAATAAGACCCTCTCCGGGCAGCAAGGAGGCATCTGAGCCTAAGGAAAAGTTATGTTTTAAATCTTAAGGAGAGAATTTAACTATTTTTGTTACATTGGACAAAATATCACCTAACATCTCTTCTTTAAACATGGAGCAAATACATAAGCAGTCTGAAGCCAGGCTAGTCTCCAGTTTCACCCAGGCGACACTTCATTACCAGGTTGGAAGTGATGACTGTCAGATTTCAGAGTTCAGCTGGAACACTGCTCAAATTCAGACAAGTGCAGAGAGTAAAGGAAAAAATCCCAAGTTTACTGCTATATTATTGAAAAGGAGAATAAGGTGATGTTGATAACTCTAATAATTTCAAACAATTTTAGAAACAACTTTCACCTTCAGCTACAGCACTTAAAAGTTTCTTAGAAGCACTGCATATTTTAACAGATTTCTTAATCAGTTTGTAATGGTTATTTGGGATACGTAGAAGACTGGAAATATATATGTGGGAAAAAGAAAAATCCAAGGGCGCTTTTGCCTGTATATCCTCTCTAGTACCAACCCTCTTACAGAATTGCTGCTCAGTCTTCAGCTGCGTGCTTCCCACCTGGCCCTTACAGTGCTTCAACTGCCCCAATGTGCCAAGACAAATATTTGCAGAGCCACACTGAAAACCACAGCACTGAAATTATTTGGGCTTACAGCAAACAACAAACAAATGAAACAAACAAAAAAAACCTCCAAAGAAACAAAAATTGAACCTATCGGAGGAAATTTTGCAGAATGCAGCTAACCACCTTCTCGCCCCTCAATAAAAGCATAAAAAAATCATTTTATCCGCACCATTTCATTAGCCCACAGATACACCACCACAAGCACTTTCACTGGTGAAAGTAAAAAAGGGGAGAAAACCTTCATGTGGAGAAAGAACGAATGGCCAGGAGGAAGTGGGCAGAAATTTCTCCAACCAGCTTGGCTGCTGGAGAAAACTGCAGAAGCATCCTTTTTATGGCAGTGTTACTAATGCCAGTTTAAATAACCAGTTTAAACCACCAAAGCAATTTTGATCTGCAAGAATTTTATGACACTGGAGATAATACTTTAGGTTTTTCAAGGAAAGACATCAAAAGCTTTCAAAAGCTTAGCTAAGAGAATCCACATCAAAATAATGATATTGTTAAAAACTGTCATCTATTTAAGCCATTTAAAAGTTTAAATTCAGGATTTTGGTTTGTTATTTCTTTACCTCCCGCTGGTGGTTAACAGACCACAAATATCTTGCTCTTTTAGAATCATTCTAATCTCAAGTGAAATAGTACAAATTACTAGTAGAATTGCAATCTAGGTCCTACTGATGGTAAATAAAGCAGCAGCATTCACATGCATTCAAAAAAGAAAGCAAAAGCCTCCTGTAAAGGCTTAATCATTTCTTCCTATCTTCCTCCCTTCGTCTCTACCCACTTCAGCCCAAACAGTTCTTACTCTCACTTTTTTCAACTTATCTAAAACTAAATCCTGAACCACACAGATGTCTCTATTCCGACAAAGTCCCACTGAAGCTACTGAAGTGCACACTGTGCACAGACCTACTACCATCGACTCATTTACAAGATCAGAACTTTGTACTGCGAGATCCTTCGGCTCTGTAAAGCTGTGCAGCATTCAGGCATCATCACAGCAACTCCCAAGGATGCAGAGATTCATATTCATGCCTCAAAAATTTAATACATTCTTTTATATACCCATATGAGATTATTTTACATTGAGTGGTTAAGCTGAAGGAAAGAAACAGGGGGGAAAAAAAAAGAAAAAGCAAAAAAAAGGGCCTTTGTCCTGAAACAGTTTTTTCTGTGCTTTCTTTGGAAGAGTCATCTAAAAAACCACTACTGTTGCAGAATGCTCTTTCATGACATTTAGCCTTAATCTTCTCTTTCTTCATTTCACTGCTTTATTTCTAGCTATAAGCCCCTACGCTAGCCCGAATATTTCCTTTTTATCTTTAGTTGTTTACAATTTCAGATATACATAGGCTGTTAAGTCTTGTCTTGCCTGTTCTCTTTTCTTAATCTTTCCATACCGTTACTTCCCTAAGAGACCAGACAAAGGCACATTCAGGTGTCTCCGATACATAAGGCAAATGACCATTTTAGCCCAGAAGTAGTATTACTAAATCATCTGTCTGGAATCCCTTGGAGTGAGTGTCCACAAAGAAATGGCTATAAGTCGTGCAACCAGCTGCATCCTTTTCAGTGGATTGCACTGAGGTCCTAAAATTTGATATTTGTGTCGAGCTCTCACACGCCATGACGCATGAAGCTTTGGTTCTAAAATTCTAAGAAACGGGTTATTTCCTGAAATCCTCTGATTTTGGTAACCTATGGAGAGCAAATAAATGCAAACATGAAAATACACACAAAATGTCATCAAACTAAAAAACCCAGTCCAAAACCCTATTTGCAGAAATTCTAAACATTTTTGCTGTGCAAAGTAAATATACAATGATATGGTTTTAGATTAAATCAACCTCGATAAATGTCTGCATGTTCATAGATAATCCTGGCCGTTTGAAAATGGTGTTATGGCAATAAACACAACATTTTGGATCAAGAAAAAATAATTAGCACAGAGTAAAGGTAACTTCATGATCTATCAGAAATTGATATCAGATTTCTGCATTTCCACATTCAACTGCTGGTGCTACTGCTGGAGGAAGCGGTCCTACTTTTTCTGCACTTCATCTGTTTCTGTCCCACACTTCACCCTTCCCCTAGCACTAACACAACCAACTAAGTGCACCAGGAGCTGACCCTTAAAACTAATCTGTTTTCTTGCTGTACTAATTATAACTTGGATTAACTTCTTGATGTAATTCATCATACAAACACTTGTGCTGGCAAAACGCAAGCACTGATAACATGGTCAATAGAAATGAGCTCCTTTTGGTAGCTTATCATACACAGAGCACACGAAGGTAACCATGGAGAGAGAAGGCCATACGGAACGCTGCAGAACAGAGGTGGAGGCCTGTAAATACTGGAGTCATCATGGTTATGAGCCAGACTTACCTATAGTAAATGTATGTTGACCTATGGCAGAGTACATTTGGCCTATAACCTCATGTTTCACTTATTCCACAGAAAACCTACACTTACTATAGGTTAGAATCACAGAAACGTGCCGGTTGGAAAGGACCTCTGGAGGTCTCCGGTCCAACCTCTTGCTAAAAGGAGGTCCAACTAGATCAGGATGCTCAGGGCATTCACGCATCAAGTTTCACATACCTTTGAAAACAGATTTTTACAACCTCTCTCTCTTCATGGTGACTATTTTCCTTATATCTAACTGGAACATCCTTTTTTCCAACTCGTGTCCATTGCCTCTCACTGTGCAGCTCCAGGACAAGTCTTCCTCTGCGTTCTCCATACCCCCCAACCAGGTGGAAACGCACTTTTATAATTCCCCCCCCTTGGATGACAACCAACTCTGTATTTTGACTGAATACCAGTACACCCACAAGTCTATTTCCTATTCACCTTACAGATAGAAAATGGGCCCCATTTACTGTAGAAATGAGGCATAAACACGCAGAAAGACTGTACAAGAGGTGAACAGGGAAAGTTTAATAAATGTCCTCAAATCCAACCAACAGCTCCATTTAGCTATTTCAACTGCTCCTTCCACTATTCAGTACAACCACACCTTAGCATGCAAATAATTTTTAGTTTCTACTGCCAGCTCAGCGGGGGAAGATTTAAATCTGGATCTTCTTGTACTATAACTTTTCATTTCTTGGTTGTCAAGGTCTGAGATATCCTGAATTCTGTGTACTCTAAGAGCAAGAGATGCTGCCAACCAATCTCAATACCTCAGCAAGTTTTTCTTTTTTTTCTTCTGAAACACAAGGAAATATTTTTGAAAGTAAGTTGGGTCCTTTTAGGCAGCTGAGGTTACAATGTCGGTTTGTTGTTGAGTCACACTGTTGTCGTTAGCAAAAGCTACAGACGCTATGGATTTCTTAGGTCTTCTACCACTTACTGTAAATACTGTTATAATCATCGTAATAACCTTTGGTTTTAATACGCTTAGAAGGTGAAGTTGCTTCCATATTAGGGAGGAAAAAAAACCACACAACCCTACAGAAGTACATGTGTTCCCAAATCTTCACTGCTTTACAGCAGACTACAGTAACACACACACAAAAAATTCTTTTTCTGTCTCCACTCACCCTATAACCACAAATCGCCACAAGCACGTGATCCTCCCATCACCGCCTTGACTTCCTCCATGTTACGAGGCTCTTGCAAGGTATCGTGCTTAGCCGGTCTCTAGTCTTCACCATCCCACTGGGCACCATACCTTGTTTGGGCACTGAAGTGCTCTTCAGATCTCTCTCCCTTTTAAAGGGCTTCTGGCCCAACACAGTCATGTTCAAATACCTTTGGACCAACTGCCGTCAAAGATCCAGCTCATTTTATGTTAGGCAATGTTTCCACAGTCCCTTACTTCATTTGATATAAGTCTAGGGTACTTCTGAAAAGGGCAGTCTTGCTCTTCCACAAACCCACTCATTCATTCCCACTACCTCCCCTGGCTAGCACGGGCATTTATGGGGCCACGCAATGAACCATGGTAAGTCAGGCTGAGCACCTCGTCTGACCAAAGCCTACTGTGGGGGAGAGGGGAGGAGGGTAAGATATGAGCTTTTACTCATTTTCTGATTATAAAAATGTTAGTACTAATGGAAAAGGAAGCAGTAGGGACACAGGCAGCTGACTCTCGTGCCCTATTTCTTCTTCCCCTGTAGTGATGCTTCCCAACTTTGTCTGTCAGGACAGCCTTTTCACTGGTGTCAAAGTCATTAATACAAATACTTAAAATCAGTGTTAAGGCTGTCCTTAAACTCCTATGTTAATTTCATGCTACCTTGGGAGTTCCCCTTTCTGCAATATTAAGGCATTTATTTTTAAAAGCCTTGACGAGACGGATGATTCTTGTAGTATTTTCTAAATTCTACAGTTTAACTATAGTTTCTAATATAAAATTACATCGCAAAGCTTCACTGCAATACTTTACAAGAATGGCACCATTCTCAGCTGAATGGGAATTCCCCATGGAGAATAACATAGTCTAAAATAGCTCCAAGATGTAAATCTCTTCTTTGTCCCCCTGGGTGCTCTCATCTGCCTCCTTCTACATCACCAGTACGTACTGAACCCACTTTAGGTTCCCTGAATGCCCCTCTCCAGCTTCTTCCCCAACAATTCCCATCAGCTATTTCCTAAATGTCTCAAGAATATTGACTTATCTTCCCAGAACACATGGTCGCTCTAGCAGGATCTCATGCAGGGGTGTGCATGCCAGCGGGAAAGCAAGAGAAGCCAGGAGCGGCCACAAGTGCAGAGCCTCCTAGACCTTGCCTCCTGTACGAAGAGATTTCTGACACACTTGTGTGTCTACTGAAAACCTCCTGTGTGATCTAAGGAATACAGAGGAAGACGTTCCCAGACTCTCAAAAACAATACACTGCGGGATGAGTCCCTAACGCTGACATAGGATGTTGTGGAGGACAAGTATAAATGCCTTCAAAAGGAAACAGCAGTTATGGACTACAGATCCATTAGTAACTATTAAAAACACGTGCTGCGAGTCCAAGCTTCATTTCTAGATGCCTGGTGGTATTTGAGGTTCTGATAATCAATGAAGTCTATCTCTATACATCCACTTTTGCTAAGGCCCTGTGCCATCCGTTGTCACAGACGGGATACTCAAAGGGCTACAGACGGGCTACAGACCTGACCCAGCACAGCTGTCCTGGGGAGAGTAACAGACCTGTTCAGACCACAGGAGAGCAAGGAAAAATGTAGGCTGCTGCCTCTTCCCCTCCGCACAAATCTGAGTTCAGACACAATGGCTGACAACATGAGACTGAGATTTTTGTTTACATTAAAACTAGAAGCCTTATTAATTTAATTATTTTTATGACTTCTCTCCCTAGTCTCCTCCCTCTTCTTCAAGCTTTGCATTTCTGCCACTGCAGCCCCAAATCAATCTCTGACCACACTTGTTCGGGCTCCTGATATCTCTTCATCCATCCATCCCCCCCAATTAAATCACAGTCATTTTCACTTGTGTATTCCCTCTACTGATGTGATTTCTCCTCATCATCCCTTAGTTTCTTCTTTTACATCAATAACAATCTCATAAGGTAAAAATATCACAACTACCTCATTTTAGTCTGGTAATAGTTCTTCACATTAGGAACCTCTTGGCCAAATACACTTTCAGTTCTCATGCCCAATACAATTACAGCTTCTGACTTTCATCTTCTCTACACTTAACCAGTTGCACCACAGGTGGAAAAGCTGAAGTGTGCTCCATCACTACTCTTGCATGTCAACATAGTACATACATCATTTATTTTCTTCCACAAAAATGTGGGCAAGCGTGCATCACACAGACACTGGGTTCTTGCAAAAAAGTATGAACAAGTAACTGCAAAAGAACAAACAAAAGAACATGACACACTCAGTCCACTGCAGGGCCAAAGCGTGAATGGCCGGTACAGATAGCTCAAATCAGTATGATTGCCTGTCTGCCCGCAAAACTTTCAGCCAAATTTTCCTTCACATGTTTATTTTAATCTCCTAGGCAAAGTGTTTGGCAAATATTGCTCAGAAGAATAAAACTCTTTCATTAGTAACTTCAACATTGCTTAGTTAAAGGTCTGTACACTAGCTGGCAGAAATTTTGAGAAGCTGAGATTGATAGATGATGAAAGGAAGCCTTGACCCCAGCTATAAACAAAGAACAGAAAATTATCTAAAAATGAAAAAATGTTAACGTTCAAGAAACAGTGAGCTATTTTTAAAGTTTTAATAGGCAGAAGCTTAGCTCATGAATTACCCCCACTCCCCGATCAAACAGAACAAATTTGGAGACAATAAGCCCAAGAATGTCACAGCACTTTGAAGGTTCTGCTCCATCTTAAGATTTTACAGCCATAGTTCAATACCAGCCTTCCCGTAAGGCTGACTAAAACCCAGAGAAACAAACATGACATTAAATAATAACATTTTAAATGAAAATTTTACAATTACTTATTATATGTGTAAACTGTAAAAACATTCAACACAAGTAAAACATTCGCATGTCAAAATCATTCTTGTGTAAAGCACAATATAGTTACTACATCAGTTAAAACAAGTTTCATTCATCTCGAGATGGAGTCACAAATGTCAAGCTCAGTTTGCGTAGTCAGACTACCAAATTTTAAAATCTGAACTATTTCCTCAGTTAAACTCTAACAGTCTTTAGGGAAGTGAAAAAAAAAAAAAATACAGAGAAAAGTAGACACAAAGTTTAGATCCCACAGGTACTATTTTAAAGTTGATGAATAGTTGCAGGATCTCTCTTCTACGGATATCTGACAATTTGGTTAAAAGTCACAAACTGCTGCTGCATTTGGGAAAAGAACTTCCATTTTCATGACTTTAATGTAAATAGTAAGGTAAACTCTGATGTAAACATAAATTAAGAGTCCACAAAAGACAAAAATGGCAAAGAAAGGATTTGTTACAACTTTTAGGATAATTACATGGGCTAACAATTGCATTAAATAGTATTTTGAGTGAAAACACGTATTACAGTTGTTTAAAATATGTAAATATGTATGTTGTAAATGTGTGCTTGAACTTGTAAATAAGCAAGCAGATTAATGGAAATAAAGATGAAATGTATTGATTAGTATTACCTGGTATAACAAAGAATAGGTAAAAATGTAGCTCATGTGTTGAAAAAACTGGGAAGTGAATATGTTCAATGTCAAGGCTTTGAACATAAAGTGAGTGTGGCATGTTGGGTAAATGAGGCAAAAAAGTTACAAATAGGCAACAATAAAGATTATCTAGTACTGATAACTGAATTGAGAGCATAGAAGCACAAATGACTTATGTCTAGATAGAGTAACTATTTATTATATTTATAAAAGCTTCAGAGACTACAGGCAGATGCTATATAGGCACCAGGTATCTTTAAAATGGGCTTTTCCATGAGAAGAAGCTGTAGTACCAAAATGAACAAGGAAGTTTCATAGAAGGCTGCAACAACATGCATGGCAGGAAAGAAGACATCAGGAAAAAGGCAAACATTCCACAAACCAAAATCACAGAGCAGTCATTCATCAACTGCTAAAAAGCTGCTGAAACCTTAGAAATAGAATTGTTCTTCAGAAGAGTCTCCTAAGAAAACGTCAAAACTTGAGCTCCAGGGACAAACCCCCGTGGGAAATGACACATTAAGAACTACAAAAGACAACTTCAAGAGATGACAAAGTGCAACTTCTGTTGCATTTCCACTACTGTTGTTTTTCAAAAGGAGTTAAATCCTTGAAGTAATAGTCCATGAAAATTACATCAGAAGAAACCAAAAAATATGCAGCAAACCCTTTTACCATCTGCTGCTGACCCTAGAACGGCACACAGGATGGCAGAACTGCTGTCTGACAGGCATGGATTTAGACTGGCAACGACGACAACCCGTCCCGTGCAACTCCAAGCTCCTTTCACTTAGAAACCCTCCGGTGACACCAAACGAATACTGGTAACTGTATTTCCACCTTGTACTACAGTTTGAGCTACTTCAAGATCATACAGAGAGATCAGTCACTGCAAACTGTCAAGAGGAGCAGAACATTTCTTTCATAGTATTTAAATAAATTATAGCTTCAACTAGGCTAGGAAGGCTGGAAGCTTCACAACAGCACATCTGAAGCAGTTCTGCATGAAGGGGGGAGAGAGAGAAATCTGGGCAACAGCGCATGCACCTATAGCAAGGAGACTGGAGAATTTTCATTCATCAACATTTCCTATTATTCAGAAGCAAAAGTTTTGTGCAAGAGAAAGCAATCTGAGAACTTTTGGACTAGGCAGTCAAAGAGTCCATGGTTGTTTTGAAAAATCTGAAACTTTTCACACAAACCCAGGACTACTAGTAGCAGTAATCAGCAACTACTCCTTATGTTCAGAAGATTTTACAAGAAGGTCTGAAGGATCTCCTGTCAGCAATCTCATGCTCAGCATCATTTACACAAGGAGGGAAGTATAAAGACAGAGCTCATCACTCTGAGAAGGCAGGTTTGCAGAGAATGCAGATGGAGTGACTCCTTGTACTTTATTTAAATGCAATCTCTCACACTTGCAAATGTCAAAATATACTAATTTATATTAGCATATTCATAACCTAATACCAGAAATATCATAATATAGGGAATTATCTTGTTTCTAAAGCTTCTTAAATTATAGAATTTAAAAATTAATCTAAAAGTGCTTTGGCCATACAAGAATTCTTGACTTTAGTCAATGAAAAATTCAAGTGATTTAACAAATAGATTTCTTATCAGTAAATATTTGAAATTTGGTAATCAATTGGTGACTGGCAAAACATGATTTCCATTCTGCAGGAAAACACCCTTGCTTTCAAAAGCTACTTAGAAACTGTGCAAGCTTTCAGGATGCTATCCCAGATATACTCTCTTCTGCATCAATACACCTTCAATTCTGTGAACAAAATATTCTATTTAACTTTCAAATGTTGACAAATATGTGAATTTTAATAGTAACTTTTCAGCCTTTTTTTTTCTCCCCCAAGTTATGAAAATAAGGACCTGAGAACTTACTGAAGGTATTGGAAAGTATAAAAGACTTAAATTTGCTTTAGCCGAAATCCTCACAGGTCACATTTGTATACATTACCAGTTTTAACTGTTCGGTCTTGAATACAAAAGAAGGCAGTCAAAGGGTTGGTTTGGGGTTTTTTGGTTTTGTTTTGCTTGGTTGGTTTGGCTTTTTCTTTTTTTTTTTAATGTATGAACAAAGTCATCTGACCATATTTAGATACCTCAAATATCTTTTATTAGATTGCTCCAATATTCTTTAACATTGCTACTTCTCAAATGTCATCATATGTGAGAAATTAAGTGCATAGTTATTATAAACACGAAAGAAACACTGATTCATATTTATAAAAATGGAAATGACGTTTACACAGATGCATCATATACCATTTATTTTGATATTAAACCACAATTAAAATCATTCAATTCTGTGAAGCAGAACAGCCTTCACACAAAAATGCGAGGGCTCAACTTTTATTTTATCCAGAAAAGGGTGAAGCTTCTATGGAACTAAAAATATTCCATCATAATACTATGGGTCAAAACTCAACCATTGCCCAAGACTCCCTCCCCCAAAATAATGCGTATGAGGCAATGGAAGGACACGAGCAGTACTGCCTTGTATATGGCTGGATGCGGCCCCATGATTTTAATTACAGATTTTTCTTTTATCCTTGAACGTTTTAATTACTTTTAACAGAGAGTTAAGCAGGAGAACTGAGGTGATATCTGTAGGCTAAATCTCTCTTGGCCTGCTGAGTGCTGACTGGGCTTTCTGCCCTGAGCTTGGATGGATACTCATTATATAAAGGTATATCTTAACAGGTTTGATTAAATCATCAATGAGTTCTGGAAAATGCCCCATTTTAATTTGTCCAGGCATACTGAGGAGGAGCTGGAAGGAAAATGCAGTCTTCGGACAATGCAGAGTAAGAAGCAGCCATTGACTGCACACTTTTTTTGCTGCTGTCTCTGCAGTTGACCATGGGCAACCCAGCTGCCATAGCTCTATAACATCACCTTCCTGAACAATGATCCTGTACTCCCCATTTGGCAAACAGGAGGTAAAAACTCAACAACATAAATCACTACTACTTGTGTTCTACAACTAACGAACACATCATCACATATTGGCAGTATTCCTACATTTACCATGGGTAAGCCTGACGATGAAAAATGATTAATCTGAAAACCATCAGGTTTTATTTTGTTTCTATCTGACTTTAACTTTTATTTTGTTCTATCCTATTGGTTGGATATTTAGTTAATAGAAGAAACTCAAACAATGTTTTCTATTTCGTCCCCTCCAGGCCATGGTTTCAGACTTGAGGAGGTCCATTTCACACACCTGACACAGAGATGCCTTTAATTGGTATTCCATGCTACAGGTCCTGCAATTGCTGCCTGAGTTAAGACACTGATGGCTTTTAAGGAAAGTTGACTTACACATGTATCATTTAATTCAAGAAACAAATACACTTTCTAAATTCTGAGGGCTGTTCTGTTCTGAGGCTACTCAATCTAAATAGGATCCTATTTCAATTTCTCAAAATGGAAGGGGGAACAAAAGCTGTTTTAATGATGCTTTATCATTAGTGATAAGTGAAACTACAAAAATAACTAAATGTTTTGCCTGCATGCTCAATTGAGTAAAATTTTCTATTATATATTTGCACCTGTAATAGTTTGGTTTCTTGAATCAGGAAAAAAGGTTCCTTTTTCTGAATTTAACTAGACTGAATATAAACTCGGAGAAGTTCAGTATATTCATACTTTCCTTGTTTTTCTTTTTAAACCCACCAGTATTCCCTAAAATGATAATATACTATGATAATGGAGACATCTTAGACCAAGTACTGAATCCTGCACTCAGGAAACGAGTTTTGGTGCTGGAAAATCCCAAGTTTGGTATCCCAGCTGTGATAACAATTTCTTCTCATCTTTAAGCGTATCACAACTGCTCAGGGTGGGATTCAGGTTAAATGTAAGCATCTAACGCCACACCTCTGCTGTGCCTGGTGCACAAAGACCGCATGGAGCAGCAACTGGAGGCCAGGCAGGAGACGGACATTAAAAAGTGCTACCTGCTTACCACCAACCACCTGCATCCATCTTTCAATTCTGCATTCCNTTCTTTGTATGTGACAATAATTTTGAAAAAAAAAAAGCTAATATTTTGTATGTGGACGTTAGAAATCCAAACTGCAAGAGCTAAATCATCTTAAATATAGTATTAAAATACGTTTAAATGGACATTTACCTCTATATTCTCAGACACAAAGATGTCCGGGCAGGTCAGTCACTTTTAGGGCTCGACCATGTTTTTGATAATGTCACTTTACACAGATTTTAGTGGAAGTTCGATTCTGCATTTAATCCTTAACTTCTAATCATCTGCTAGATAAGATGTATACAAAACATCTATATAAACCATATGGTCCTGTGAAAACGTGGAACTGAACTGAATGAAATGCAAGCTCTTGCCTTTTCTGAACACATCTGTTGCTGTGGCTTCTGACAGGATAGCACCAAAAGGGCTCCCACATAAGCAGGACATAAGGCAGGAAGCATTTTGCACATGCTGTGCTAGGCTGCAATTAGCAGATTCAGAGGCCACCTGTCACAGGGCCGAGCAGCACACAATTCCAGGGGACGGGCTGGGGGAAGCAAGCTGAGCTTTTGGTAGGTGGGAGGCATGCTCCGTTTCTTTGCCGACAGCAGTGAAATATCTCCTTCCTTCTCTCAGTTCTTCCCAGCATACCCATTACACAGATCTCTGCTACCAGATTACCTTAACATAGGTGACGGGGGACTGCAGCATGCTAACATTTAGACAACTTATTATTTGCAAAGTTATCCAGAGCTGGAGGACAAATCTGAACTGTTCTCCTCAAGGCAAGGTACTGCACATATCAGCAAACCTTGTCTTCCTTTAATCTAAAAAAACCCTCAACAAACCCCAAGCAAATAATGTTGGAACTTCTCTAATTACATAATCAAACACGGAATTTTTACTGTGACATTTTCGGTATTTGCAATGATGAACTTCCGCAATACACACAGAATATGACAGAAAATCATTATGCAAGTTCAGAAGTGATGAGCTTCTACCCTTTTTGGCACGTTGTAGCTTTGATAGCAGTCAATTTTCCCCTCATTATAAATGGGAAAAGTAAAGTTATCATGAAAAGGCCACTTAAAAGCAAAACAAAATAAAGGAATGCAAATTTATATTGGAGTTACCCAACTGCCAAGAATGCTCAGAGCCTGCTAATCTTCTGTTTATTACTCGTATGTTCTCCTCTTTGCCTCAACAGTGCGCATGCAACACTGAAAACTTCGAAAAGTGTATCTTAAAAGCTGACTTTGAATACTGGGAGCATGAGTCAGACATAATTTACATGGCTGAAATTTCACTAAATAACTTTGAAATTATACCACCATAAACCTTGTCAGGAATACTTATTTTCAGCTTCTTCATGTATTCAGTTACTGTAATCCTGAGCCCTCTACCAACGTGAATAAATTTAACATTGTATTAAGAGTGACGCAAGGCTACCATCAGTCACTTTTTAAAGCACAGATGTAGAAGAGTGTGATCAATACAACAGCACATAGGAAGTAAGTGACAGTGCTGAGAATACGGCTCAGCCATTTGAGCCCTGGACCTTTCACCACAGACCATATGCTCCCCTGGCATCCCAACACGTCTTTAACAACCAGACAACCTTTTCCCACACTAATTTTGTTTAGCCAGACTGCTTCAAACACACCTCCTTTTTTCAATTAGCCACACAAACATGAGAAAGTGGTCACAGACCCCTAATGTCTGTTAATGAAGCACTGAAGAAAAGGGCTGAAGGCTCAAAAAACCTCTTCCTTCTGGAAGATCCAGTCAAGCCTGTGGGTTGCAGCAACATGGAGGAAAACGTTCAGAAGGAATTTGCATCGTTATCTCTCACATTAACTCTTTTGAGCCTCACGCAACATGAAACACCGTTCCTCTTGCATGCTGCCCTCCCTGCTCATGCCTGCTGGCGTGCTCTTGCCCACTGGCACATCAGAAAGGACCACAAAAAAAGCTGTTCAGAGCCTGACAAATGCTCCCATCGCCGCAGATCACACAGCAGTGGCTTTCAAGAAGAATCAAAGAGAAAGAACTTCTGTCCCTCTCCAAAGGATGACCGAAGACTCCGCTATTCCTAGGAAAGTCATGGAGATGTGACAGGGATCCATTGCCCTCTAGTGAGGTGCAGACAATGTACATTCAGATGAGAAATTCTGTTTTTTTTTTTAAGAAGTTATGTGTGCTTATCCTAGCATGAGAATAATACTTACCTGTAGAGTAGAGGAAACCCAAATAATAAAAGATATTTGTAAAGCATGAGTTGACTCTGAAAACTTGAAGAGAGGGCAGAAAACTATTTTTTTTTTCTTTTCAAGAACCGATGTGTTTTGTTATCTAGCGTAAGGTAACAGTTAGTATTGCTCTCAAAGGCAGGCAGACAAACCTGTGGAGATTAAAGTTCTTCATCTGATGACCATTCACTCTTCTGACCAACTCAAAGTCCATTCAAAAAATTACTAACTCTCCATCCATTGAAAAAGTAAAACAACATGCATTTGGGTTGGGGTTTTTTTGACAATTGACACTGACCAACCTATATTCTGGTACCCTTTTAAATGAGTTGTACTTGTTTGTGTACAAGCTTACTTCTCCTCAGTGAAGACCAATATCTAAAATATGTTAAAATAAAAATCAGCAGTCTAATTCAGTATCCTAAGCACCAAAAAAGCAGCATTCATTAAAGCATTAATTTCCAGAGATACTAAATAATCTTACTTTGAGAGTAATTTTTTTCAAACTATGTTGATCTCTGATATTATTTAGACAGCACAGTGACAACCATGCAAAACATATTCTGCTTTGAAAGTATTTTCCTTAGATTTAGATCCTATTCATTAAAAAGACTCCTGAATTGTCCTTCCTCACTCTATTTGTAGCACAAAAATGATAAAGAACAGCAAAAGTTAGCCTTATGATTTTTTGCTTTTAATTCCTCCCATGAGTACAGTGATGAGCATAATTACGGTATACATACTTGCCTAACATCTTCATTTAAAATGGTGTTCAGTCCAGGTTCATGGTTCTACTTAAAGAATGGCAACAAAAATTCGCCTCCACCTTTATTAGACCAATTCACATTTGTCCTTTTAGCTCTGACAATGTAGTTTGCACATGCTATGTTCACCATAGCACCTTCTAAAATCTCTTTTATTAGACTATAATTCAGGACAGAAGTAACAACATAATCTAGTGTTCAAGGACTACGGCAGGAACAGACTTCTAATCCCAACTCTGACACTGACTTGAGCAAGTTATTTAATCTCTCTCAGCTGCCACTTGTCAAATGACATATTTTTTTCTTTGACTCTTAAGTCACTACGAGGATGCACCAAGAGATCTGGCTTTGAAATCGTTAAAAACAACAACAAAACCCCCCAACTATAAAAGATAAAAAACAAATAAGGCACTCTGAAGGTATCATAAAATAAAATAATTACAGCAAAGGATAACAACCTAAGCATATCAGGATGGAACTGGAAGAAATCCATAGAAGAGGCTTTAATCACTGTTGCTATCTTGTATTTCTGTTTAAAAATAAAAATAAAAGAACAACAAAGTGAGCTCATTTGGCTCTCACACATAACACTAAGGACAAACCTTTATCTATATTTTGTCAGGTAACAAAGAGAAACCCATTATAAATGATGAAAAACATGGCAGTTGCTTCTCATTTCAGCCAGAGATACAGTAGAGAACACAAAAGATCTAAAGAGTTAAGTGTAAGAAATACTTAAAAGCAAGGTACTATGGTCAATGCTAGCAACTAATACCTTCTCTGTTCCAGACAGGCACTGGAGCAAGCTCTCCAGGGAAGTGGTCATGGCCCCAAATCTGTCGGTGTTCAAGAAGTGTTTGGGTAACACTCTTAGATACATGGTTTAACTTTTGGGCTGCCTGGGTGGACTCGGGAGTTGGACTCAAACCTTGTGGGTCCCTTGCAACTCAGGATATTCTACAATTCTATTATCTATCTTAAAAGCACTAGCAAAAATAATGAAATCCAGAAAAGTATAGGCATTAGTCGTCGGGGAAGTGAAGCTGCTATTCCTACTCATAGATTTTCCAAACAGTATGAAATTGAGATGTTTGTCTTAATTTTCATGTTGCCTGCAGTGCTCTGAAGAAGAAAAAAACCCCCAAACTGTTACAATCTTTTTTTCTGCTGTTGCTTTTCCATTCAGTGAGGTTTGAAGCAGAAGCAATGATTCTGTTTGTATTCTTGGAAGCTCTACCTTGCATTGGCTCACATTTTAAAGGTTATCTTTAAAACCAAAAGAGTTCAAAATTGATCTTTTCCAGCCAACACATCCTCCTTCATGGACGGGGCTTAAGCTCACGAGAAGTTCCATTGTTTTAAAACAGGGAATAAGCAAGTATCGGTTTTGAGCTTCTGCTCATAGGGCTTCTACGCACTTGCCCCTGCTTCCCGCCCCCCATTTTTTGCTTTTCTATGTAAAAGACAGCCCTGGCATCCCAATATAATTTGGCCAATATGAATTTCAACATTAGCATCGTTTTGTATGATTTTCGTCATATGAAGTATCATTTACATAATGTTTAATTAAACACGTGACTAAAGAAAAGCATTCAGATTTCCCCATTCCAATATCCTACAAAATTATTCCTCTACTGGCACATCTAGATAATTTATGAAAACTTACAGTCCATTTATTCCATGTGACACTGGTAAACAAATTAATGTAGAATTTAATTGCCTTTGTCTCTTCAGCTCAGAATTGCCTTTTAGTGATATTTATCTGAAATTATGATCTACAGAGAAAATAAATTGCAATTGAGCTTATAAAATTGATCATATTTAGAAGTTGACAACTGTCACAATTATTAATCTGAATTTTACTTCTCAGGGAAGAAGCATACTTGATCAAATATTTCTGCAAAGAAGGCTGTTTTTATGCTGTCTCATGTTTCCTGCAGTACTGTACTTGCATACATTTTTCTAGATTTATTTATTTATTGCATTTGTATAAACTACTCTTCTTCTTTCTTCCAAAGCATACCAGAAACCCTTTTTTAAGTAACCTTTTTTCTAGTGAAATACAAAATAATCAAATCTGCATTACACCTGATCCGCAACTAACATTGAAAAACAAACAAAACTGAAGTAAAAAAAAAAAAAATCCTTAATCATTATTATATAATCCATACTGCCTCAGCAGCATTAGTACAAATCATTAAAAAATCCTAAACACAAATATTAGTGTACAAAACTAACAATAACCCATCTGGCTTGCATTATCTAAAACAAAGTTTGGATCGTGGTAAGTTGAAAAATTATGACAACATGAACTATGCATTCCTGAAAGACCTATACATTTTCAAAATTCCTATCTGTTTAAAACATATCAGCTATACTGAATTACACACAAAAAACTCCTGTACAGGTATAACACCTCTGCTCGGACATTTCCTCTGTGAAGCAGCTTTAGCAGGAAAAAAAAAAAAAAAAAATATATATTTTTGTGTATTTTAAACTGAAGATACAAAAAAGGAATGAATACCCCAAACAGGACAGAGTTAGGTTTTAGGTTATGATTTTTACCTGGAGGTCTTCCCTTCCTATTTGCTTATTTTGAGACTTACAGCAATAAAAATGCATTTGAATCTGGAAGTGAAAGTTTATTTTCTTTAAGGAAAAAAAAAAAATTCAGACTGGAGGATGGGAAAGGAAGTAGGCAAAAAGAAGGATGTCTGGATATTTGCCACTGTGAATATGAATGGACTTCAGTAAAACTTGGTTATTTTTGCCTAGAAATGTTTTTTCTTTTTAGGACATAATTACCATAGCCTAGAATTATTGTGGATTATACACATGGGCATGAGAAATGCATTCTTAGGGTTGGGACTTGCACCCAGAGTCTTCAGAGGAGTCCCTGCAGAGATGTAACGATCCTGACCATATAAAACGGGACAGTTCAGGCTTTCAGACAAATTTACCTATGCTAAGATAATGGCATAATTGACATCTTGTAATTAAATATTTTATGAACATATGCATTCACACTAATTTTCCAGTTTCCTAAACCCAGGAAAGCACTATTTCTTCTACTTGCTATACGCAGGAAGAATCACAGCAACAAAGCAGCAAAAAGCCTTTCCCTCTGATCTAACACTCTGGATTCACATTTACTCTCCCTTCTCTGGGGTGAGGTGCGGAAGAGGGAGGACTCCCTGGGTAGAGGAAGTCAAACTTCAGGTATGCCTAAGCTGCTAACACAAGGGTGTAACTGAAGACAGACAGACAGACATGACCTAGTTTTAATCTCACGAGCTTGGGTACAAATAGCAATGAAAAAGGCAGCAGCAAAAGCGCCTGTGAGAGTGGGTAGAGCGTGTTGAAGCCTGTTCTGGTGCAGGTTTGCTGCTTTTTGTACCCAAGCTAGTTCGAGTGCACCTAAATACGCTGCAGTCACACCCCCTAGGCCCACAACTGAATACCTGTTGCCATGTCTTCTCCCAGTGACCGGATGATTGTTAAAGAAATAAAGGCCCTACAGAAGCATAGTAGAGGTGAACTTCTGGCAGACAGACAACAAGGCAAGCTAAACATTTCCAAGTTAGCATGCTTCTTACAAAGTCACCTGAGCACTTGGCTGAAAATAGGAGATCTGTCTCCTAAAGGCTCGGGTCAGAGCTTTTCTCTTCCTATTTCCTTTTGAGACACTGCTCTGCTCTCCATGAACTAGGAACAGCACTGGCAAAAGCAGAAAGTAACTGGCAGCTTTTTAATTTTCTTCTTCTCTCTCATCCCCAGCAATGATCCCATGCACAAAACATCTAAATGCTATCTCCTGCTGATGAACTGTGTACTGACAAACACCAAAGAATGCTTAAGCCCTTTCCTTAAAGTATGAGTACAATGTTAAAGTTTCTGCGCCAGGAAAGTGAAGCAACTAAGAGAAGGAAAGATAACAGGGAAGAAGGAAGCCCTCTTCTCCCTTTAAAATTTCATAAGTTTATATAGGGAAAATTAAAATTAGTTCAATGCAAACTTCACTGTTCCTGAAGACATCATCGGCTGTTTCGGACAAAGCTCTTCCAGTTTACTTGTTCTTCATCTTACTACCATGGAAAAAACTAGAAACAAGCTGATGTGCTGTTACACCAAAGTCTTATGAATCATGCCTACCCTCGGTGTCTGCCTCTCTCAGGTTACGGCGACAGCCAGAAGAAATTTCACATGGGCCGAATCTGAGATTACAGTTGTGCGATAGATTGACAGGGAACTGCCATGTTAACAAGCCGGCAATATGCAGCCTAGGCGAACCAGCCTGTTTTCAAGTAAATGCTTCATAATAAAAACAGCACCTATTCTTCTCCACGCGGACTGAAGAAATACTTGCAGTAGCAGTACACAAGAATAAGGACACTCGATTCCAGTAACAGCAGTAGTATTCATTCAAGCATTCTAAAATGACAGCTCTAGGTAAATAAGTGATCCAGAGGAATTTTCATAAGGTATTTAATAAAACCCAGAAGGTGGATCAATGAGGATTACTTCATTAACATGTCTGAACTTTTCCTCCAAAAGGAAAATAAACAAACTACCAAACACTAAAATCCCTCCAATTTTATTCCTGATAGAGACAAGAGAAACCTGCTCAGGTACACTTCATCTCAACATCAGCTGTATTTACAAAAAGTCTGCATTCAGTCGTTCATCCAGTGGTATATGTTTCCAGCTTAACAAGGGACACCAGCATGATACCAAGTAACTACTTTTTAGTTTTTTAATTAGAAGTATGGCTATGGTTAAGAATCAGACATGCCAGGTAATAAAAAGCAGCCGCCACACCTTCAGTTGCAGAAAGGTTCTGGCACAAAACTTCTCTGGGTTTACAAACTCATCTTCCAGACACACTTGCAATGCCTCTTTCCTTTCCAAACTGTTGGGCCTTTACGACAAATTCATTTTTGTGTGTTACAGAGTACTGAACACAGGACTGGTAACTGAAAAGTCTTGTCAGGATCTAAATGTATCTTGCCAGGCAATTACATTACCTTACGACTCGAAGTGTTCACAGGTGAAGTTATTTACCAACCACAACAACATCGTGCCAGGTTTGCGCCCGGGCCTTGCTGGGGAAAGGGAGGGAGGGGGCTCAGGTGGCTGTATCGCAGCCCTGTGCCACCCGTACAGCAGGACAAAACGGCAATGCACACAGGATACTGTGCAGCACCCATAATGTATCTGTGTTCTTCATTAAGCCGGAGCACAGCCCCCTGGCGCGTTTTCGGCAATGTTAGCGTTCACAGAGACGCACTTGAGGAGGTCTTTTCAAACACCTTAGGCAAGCCTGACTGACACAGAAAGCTAAGCCTTCTTACCTATGAATTTACAGTCATCACAAGTCAGAAGAACCTACTTCATCCTCTATCGGGAACATCAAAAACTTCTAACAGGTAGGTGAACTTCAGACACAAACAGTCTTGCATAGTCTCTTACAGAGAATAACACAAATATGTATCCTGGGCCATAAATACTAGCGTAGGCTGGAGAACTTCCATCCCGCTTTCTTAGTAGTTTGTAGTTCAAGTTCTAATTTAAAGTCAGACATTCATTCTCCTCTGCGTTTCTTAGAACAGGCAACAGCAACAGCAACCTTCTACCACTTCTAATCTCTACACAACTATTCCGGTGTATATGAACAGTCCTACCCTTGGTAGCAGTTTTGTTAAACTGTGGGTGGATACCCAGCCATCATTTTGTACATGCATCCTGATGTAAGAAAACTTTTCCCTAACATTTCTTTTGCAGTAAAAAGCTTTGTTTTTACAAGGAAAAATTCCAAGTTGAGACAACCTACCTTAATGCCAGAAAAAACTTCCTGCACTGTACAGAAAAAAGGCAAAGATGAGTAATCTACTGTCTGCGAATATCCATACACAGAATAAGAAATCATGATACTATCACTCACCTCCTCCATGACTGGGACAATACAGACACTCTCCAGCTTGATCTTTGAAGCCCAGGAGGTGTTTGGGTGACCCTGGTAGGGTCTGTTATCCTGGATACCTGCTAACACAGCACATTCTTCTAGGTCCAGAGCAGCCTGGTTCAGAGGAAGCCTGGGGCATCTTCCTTGCACCCTGCCGAGTTGCGAGACATGCCAAGCGTTCAGGCTGTCTTCTGGAACAGGCTAAGGATGTCCAGGAATACAGGGCAGCTACAGGGAGAAGTACCAAGAAGGTACCTGCAGTGCCTTGTTTGAGATGCATGGATGACAACGTGGAGACCGCTTTCCCTAAGAGCCGATGGATGGAGAAAGGCTGCTTCATAGAGGACACAGCTCCTAATCTAGCTGCTCATCAACTACTAAACCCAAGTTTATCAAGTGACGTTTCATTCCGAACTTACTGCTAACAAAGCAGGCTCTAAAGAAGGACAGTTCGGAAAAAGCACAAATTATTTATGAGTATGGATACTATGACTTTTGCAGAACACAATTGTACCATGAAATATTCCTGAATGATACCTTGAAAGGCTAGATAGAGAGAATTCAGCCACATCCGCCTTCCCTTCTTCCCAGTGTCCTAAAACAGCTGCAAAAATTCAGAAGTTTTTAGAAGTAGATTTCTGTTTTTTCTGGGGGAAGGGAGAGGATAAGCATTATTTCCCCAAAATCCTGTTCACAGATAAGTGGTATATCGATCCCTGCTTTCGTATACTAAGGTTTAATGCAACGTTTTAGATCAATTTTTGAACAACTTGTGAGAAAGAAAACAAAACCTACTGACATTTATCCTTAACTGATGGATTCATCACTGTATTATTACACTTCTGTATTTACTATACTGCACATTATAGCAATCAGCCCCAGAAGACAACATGCTAAGAGCAGAGAGCATGCATACCAACTACTGTCACAGTTTGTCGCAGGAACAACTTTCAAGCGTTGGGAGCTTCCTTGCAAGCAATCGCTCACCTTCACAGCAAGAGTCAGCTCACATTACTGCAACAGCGAGCAGCTAACAGTTACTTCACTTGAGTTACTATACTCAGGTTAGCCCCAGTAAGCATAAACTTACAGGCAAAACCGGAGTTCAGAGTAATGTGATTGGCAGCTGATGAATTTTGCTAATTAATGTAAATTGTGCTAACTTGATACATCACTTGTAGTTGAATTCCCATTTAGAATATGCCAATAGTTCTACTCACAGTCATGTTTTGCCGCAGACTGCGTATCATCAATAGGTAAAATAAAAGCATGTACAAACACGTGGTTTGGATTAGCGATTTTTGTACAAATGGAGCGGATGTGTAATTTGATACCTTGAAGTATTAGTACAATTCCTACAACGGCCAAGATGTTCCAGCTTTCCTATCTGCTCATTATTCCCTTGTCTTCTAATGCTGAAAACTAGCACTGCTTAAATGCAGCTTTTCACCCTTTTGCATGATCTGTATGAATCAGCTGAACTCCAATTGTCTATCCTACAGCCAACCATTGAGAATAACATGCCCAAGAGCTATCAAGGGTATAGAGGAGTTTATGACTTTGGGAGAAGCATCAGAAATATACATTTGCTTACTTAAAACAGGAACACAGGTGCAGGCTGATCGTACTGCTGTACAACACCAGAAATGTGTTTAGAAACTGAAGAGCCTCTTCTGTGAAGAAATAACAAGTCTGGATATTCCTCCTCTTCCCATGTCTACTAGAGGGAGTTTGAAAGGTTCCTCCTTCATTTCTAAATATAGACCTCATGATCAGATTCTTCATGATAGGTTTATGAACAGGAGCAATATGATTTCAGACTGGAATAGCAAAACAAAACACAGAACGAGTCACAGTACTCCTCTGAGTCCTCTTTAAGGTCATCACCCGTGGGGACACAACCCAAGAATCTGAGTCAGTGAGCCTAAAGAACAACCAGAAGAGAAGCAGCCAGAGCTACGACTGAGTAAGTGGAAGCTGTAATCTTTATTACGATGGGGTAAAATATGGGAAGTGACTGCCAGTTTTTAAACTATAACAGTACAGTTATGAGGGATCTTATAAGTAACAAGTCCTTAATGGCAAAGGTATTAGTAACGCTATTTTCCTGATCTTCTCTGTAGCAACTAAGATGGACTCAAAGCAAGGGTAAATAACAAATACGTAAGTACCAGTTGATTTTTGGGAGTTTGCATTTATTAAAAAACCCTAGAAAACAAAAAAAAACAACAAAAAAAAAAACCCCAACCCCCAAACTAGATTTACAGGTCTAGCAAGTATTACTGCATATTTCTGTAAACTTCCACGCTCCTTGTAACTCTATCACACTGGTAACTTAATAGTGCTATATACAGTTATTAGCATCAGAGGAGCGTCTCAGCTAGTCTGAATATGTCCAGTCGCTGAATGAAGCGAAGAAGGACCCTGAAGCCATCTGTTTTCGGGCTCCTCACCCTGGGTAGTCTCGCCAGGCCTAGGGAGCTTCAGCAGGGAGAATGACTTCTGCTGGCAAATCTCCGAGTCCTAGTTCAGCATCCTGCTAACCTAACTTTTGCTCACTTCTGTTAGATTCAGTGAAATTCCTGAGCAGAGCAGTTTACGAACCCTTTGTAATCCCCAATAAACAATTCAATCATTAACAGCATTAACAACCTGTGTATCACACAACAAATCATTTATGACCCTCCTTTTCATCTTCCCTCACTGGTTGTGGCTTTTCACCTTTTCTGCTTCTGTTGGTGTCTTAGTTCAGTCGAATTCTTTGTTCATTTATTCCTTCTGTTGGGGGTGGGGAAGAATCAGAGTATTTTTCAGTTAGGAGATAAACAGAATCCTTTTGTTCTGCTCAGACTGATATTTTATAAATTCGGTATGCTCTCCCTTCCGTATTTATTCTGGCCTTATAATCCAAAACAGTCAGAGCACAGATATTCCGTCACAAGACGCTCCCAAACCCCTATGGCAAAAATTTAAGATATCACTTACTTAAAAATAGAAACCAAGGTCTAAATTGGTAGATTATATCATTGATCTGGGCCCTTTTACCTGTGCTAGAAAAGCTGCAGAATATATAAATCTAGTGGAAGTCTCAGTGCAGAAAAAGTCACTATTCTAGACTCCTTGTACAACTTCTCCAAGGGCACAATTTTACATCCATTTTTATTTTACTACACTGTTCTAACTATGAACTTATCAGTGGACAAGAAACTGGAATACTATTCTGTGTACTTTTGGTTGGTTTAATGCTTTGTTATATTTTAATTGGCTTTTTGGAAAATACAATGCCATTTTAAGTTTTGTAAGAAGAAATCAGGAGACTGCACCCAAACTTCTCCTGTCATTATTGAAAGGTCTAAGGGTTTGTGATACCAGCATATAAAAAAAATAAACCAAAGGCTATATAAGAGAACAGCACATTCTCCTTACCACCACACTGGGTTTTCTCCTTCTAGGTCTTCACGCAAGGCAAAGATACTAACATAAAGCAGTGTTCCTTGCTCACCTGAACCTATCCCATACTTGGACAGTTGCACCCGTTTGAAATGTGCCTGCGTACGGCAGCATCTTCTGTCCACTTCAAACTGAAACAATTACACATACACTTTCTGTGGTGCAGAGCACAGCATGACACAGCAACATAGATCACACTGGCTTAACAACATTCAGATGGCAGGTTTTTATCTTGAAGTACAAAATGCACATCATCCTGTAACTGCTAGGTTTGTAATTAAAGCATGGCCATATCAGGAACTCTGTGGTAGTCACATAAGGGTAAAGTGGGCAAAATCTTCTGAAACACTACTGGAATATTCCTCTTAAAAATCACATTGTTCAGAAAGTATAGGCCTACCACTGCCTAAATAAATCAATGGCAGGCCTTCCGGGCTGCGTGAAATTGTACACTTTGCCAACACAACCTTATTATATTTGTTACTGGAAGAGAGTTAATATGGCTAACCAAGACCTGTGTTACCCAACAGTAATCTTCACAAGTGAAATTTCATGAACAGATATGAACAATTAACCCAGGGAAGACCATCCTCTCCAAAACCAGCTATCACTCAAGATACATTTCTTCTATTCATTGTTTGTCAGTAAACTGCTCAATAAATTGCGTATTGAGTGTGACATAGTTCATGAGCGCCCCCGTGACTGCAGAAATAACAAGTTCCCAAAACATAAGGTCTGATTCCCAAACTATTGCAGCCTGGATAACGTCCACCTCCCTTCACGCCGTTGCAGTATTTCTCATTTCCCTGGCTAGACAAAGGACAAGTGGCATACTCTCAGAAAAGTTCCATGTATGACTGACTTTATAGAAGTTCTCAAGTATTCATATCTGTATGATTTCATCCCATTTCAACTGCCTTGCATCAGAAGCCAGCTACAGAAACTCCTGCTTAACAGAGTTCTCCAGCCTGCCATAACAACTCCCCCCTGAGAGAAGCCAGTGCCTCCTAGAAGTCAGAAGGGGCTGGTGGAAAGCTGTCCGTAATTCTCACAAAAATCTCTGGTTGTAACCTGCTGAAACAACAATTCAGCCCCAAGCAGGTGCAGCCCACCCCACAGAGGCAGAATCGGGGTTTGGCACTGGCTGGAAAAAGGCAGAAATGAAGAATATAATTGATTCGGCTGTACCTTAGCTTAAAAAAAGGCAATGGCAAACACTGATGCAAGAGGGCTTAAGGAGGACTAACATAACCTTTCAGTGGAATAATTCACAGGCTGGCTACAGCAGTTACAACTTCAGAAAGTTAGCAACAATAAAGTGCAACTGCAAGATACAGCTATACACATCTGGGTTGCAGACAGCACTGCTATTGGGCTCTGCAAGCAGCCTCCACGCGTCTTCATACCTATGTCTTTGCATAGCCATATTCTGTAACATTATGATAGGCTGATACTGACCCTCTTTATTAGAGGGGGTCAGTATCAGTCAAGCATCTAGCCAGGCCAATCCCATGCACCTAAAATAACAAGCAACGTTCTGTGAGAATGGCATCCAAGTAAAGGATAATGCTCACGATACGTGCAAGTCTAACACAAGTCTCAACTGGCAAGGACATGACTGATCTTACAGACTTGATAGCGTCAGCACAGCCTACCTGGCTCCACCTGCTCCACTCTTCAATACGTACACACCCCACTTTCTCCAGCGTGCGTTCCAGAAGCATTACCAATGCACAGGGTTGGGACGACAGCTAGTATTTTTTGTTTTAAAAAATGTTGATGTCCTTTTGACAAATTCACTGCTGGAAACAAAGTAAAAATCCAGCTAAGAAATCTCAGTGGGGTGCAGAGTGACAGCAGTGCCACAGGTGGAGCAATACACATGCCTAAATACCCCACTCACCTGCCAGAGAAAACTGAGCTGACAGATTATGACATGAACCCTTTGGCCAAATGACCCTTAACTAATTCTATTAATACTGCCCATGCCCTCAAGAGAAGGGCCAATTCTCAGTAAAATGTACATGGATGTGGATAGCAGTATGGGGAGGAAAAACACCCCCCAAAACCAAACAGGTGTGTGAAGTATTAAATTGCTCCAATTTATCTGTTGTGTTGCTATCATTTCTCCTTAATGATAAATTAACTAAAAAAAAAAAAAGCCAAAAGTCTATTAAAATGTCTATTTCAAGACATTAGCATTCACTTTTTAATCTGTGCGCTCAAAACTCTCTCTTCCTCTCACACTGTAGCTCAAGAACTGCAGAGCAAGACGACATCTAAAGCAAAACCAGTCTTGAAACAGGCTAATATCTCAAATTTCCTGCACGATGGTAGTTCAGTGTTCCCTTCACATCCTGTCCTTCGTTACCTACTGTTGGCTGAAGATAATCTCTTCCAGGATTCTCAAATGCTGACACAGGAACCTCTGTGAGCACACTGAACTACTTCCTTTTCTCCTTGAAAAGATTTAATAACCTACAACTTTCTTCTGTGCCCTATTTGTAGTCTATCGTTTTCCTCCTTCTTGTATCAAATCTGCTAAAATAAAATTTTATAGAGTGTCAATTCAACAAAGGAAAAACTATAAAGTTAGTTCTGACAGCTCCCTTTCTCAAAAAATTTAATCAAAAAAGAAAGAAAAGAAAAAATCCTTTGCCCTTGAAAAGATTAATTGAATAGCCTTAGGTATTCTGTAGCTGTATTTATGAAAAAGTTTTTGGACACTAAACACACAAGTCTCTACAGAAATGGCGAAAGTGTTTTGCCCAAGTCATAAACTTCTTTCTCCATGGCACAGAGAAAAATATGCTGCACTCCACTGCCAGATACAAGCTCACCTCTCAGAGAGGTACGAGTTCCATCCATCTCAAAGGGAAGCAATGCCTATGAGATAATACCATCAAACGAAGTAGCCTCAAAAAAAGCCACATACATATGCACACAAACATATGGTATTCAAATTTAGGAGAGCAATTATCTTCTACAGAAACACAGAGCGTTTTGTCCAGATGTTATTTTAAAGTTTTCTTACCGAAAACATGTTATTAACACTTAATATTGTAATGGTAGCACGAAATCACAGTACTTAATACTAAAAAAACAAACAAAAAAAAATTTAAAAAATTTAATAGGTCACAGATTGTATGACTGTTACTTTTTTATGTAGAAAAGGCATTCTGCTTTAAAATAAAGAGTCATGGTAAAAGTCATGTAAAAGTAATGTAAAGCTCCCTCGCTATAAATGAAAGTGAGGCCAGCACATTTAACATCTCCATGTACTTCCCATTTAATACTTCATACTGTAATGTTGCAGAAATGTATTATTTTCCACACTTTTATCCAAAACAATTAAGTTTGACTTTAATATTCTGTATTTTATAATAGTGAAAAAAACATCTAACAAGAAAGATAATCAGAGATTAATCCAGTTGCTGAGCATGTATTTATATTTCATGCAGAACAGGCATTTTCACTTTGTTAGATTCCCACCCCCCCAATCTGTCTGTAGTCAAATAGTCAATTGACCTGTGTATTACTATAGAAAAACTAAATATAAAAAGAAATCCTCTCAAATCTGGTTTTCTAACTTAGAGGAATTATTTATTAACATACTATTCATCAAATGCCGAATCATGGGGAAAACGCATAAGTAACTCATTGCTACTTTGCAGATAACTTTATTTCAGCTGATTGAACAAATCCCTTCTTGTTTTTGGCAGAACTGCATCAGAATATTTATTTAAAACAATGTTGCACAGCTGTTGTAGTTTAGAGAAAAACATATATTGAAGTATTTTGGGACAGGTTTGGGGTTTTTTTTTTTTTTTTTTTTTTAAAAAGTCTTGAACAGGAAAAAAAAAAGGAATGAAAAAATTAAGTTCTTTTCTTGTAAGTGCGAAGACATTCCCTTGAAGCCAAGCTAAGAAGCTAACGTAGAATACTATCAGCAGTTCGAATTAACCTATCCAATAGAAATTAAATTTAGAAATCAAGTTTCTCTCATTATAAGAAGTCTCTTCTACTGTTCATCCTAAATTATCACTTTTCTTTTTTTATTCTTTATTGAACTACATTAAATCATCCCCCTGTATTAGGTCCAAAATAATTTTCACAAAAGTCAACAAAAAAAAAAAAAAATCCCTCATTATTACTATTATTCTATATTATGGTAATACCAGAGCTCCAGCGATGATTGGCAAATACACAGAAATAACACTGTCCAGAAGAGGCACATAAAATAATTTAGTCAGTCACTGAATTCAAAGGGATCAGAGAATAATTCTTAAAATGCAGAGTGTTTAATGCTTACAAAATCAATACATCTGGTTCCTACTTTTGCTCAGGTTCCTCAAAAAAATTTTGCTCCTATTTCTGTTGAAATACTTAAGCATGCAAAATACACAGAAACTGATGTTATTCAAGAGATACTCCCTTCCTTACTAAGGCATACTGAATTTATGTCCTATGATACAAGCCATACTTCAGACCATTATCTCAAACTAGAAAATGTTAAATCATATTAAAGCTCCTGTTCAATAAAAAACCCCCACTTTTCTGACTGTATTCAGTGGAAGAATGTTTGTCCCTGTATATGTAAGTCTAGAATATCCATCTGGAAAGGAAGATGCAAGCAATTTAAAAAATAATTTTCATATTTCTATTAATTGTAAGACACGCTTCTGTTTTTGTGGAATAAATTCGTAGCCTTAAAACTCTGAAGATAAGAGTTAAAACAAAGAAGTTAAATTCTCTACCAGAATGCATTTGCTCAAGTGTAAAGCTAACAAATGCTAAAATTTTTGGCAACACTTCTGCATTTCTGAATCATTAGGTAGTCAAACTGTTTTTTGATTTTGCTTGCATGATGCTGGGTTAGAATAATCCATATAAATCAGTGGTTTTCCCTCACTAGGAATACTGCGTTTACTTCTGGTCATCTGATGTCAAGAGGATGCATAAAAAAGTAGGGAGGTTCAGAAATAAATAACAAAAATGACTCACATGTACAGCAGTGGATTAGAATTGTTTACTCAAGAGACAAGTAAGAAAGAATATAGTCAAAGTAAACAAAATAATGGCGAGCCAGAGAAGGCATGTGGAGCATTTCAGTCACCCTTTTCGGAATATAACCACGGGATGCTTTTCCTAATGAAAACTTAAACATGTAGGTCTTTGTCAAAGAGAGCTGTTTATGCTACGGGAACGGCAGAATTCTCCGATGCTTTCCTCCACCCAAGACGTGGAGTTCGCAGCCACAAGACAGAACTGAAGTAGGACAAAGAAGAAAAAGCTGAACTCAAGCCATGTATTTAGTTGCCTAGAGACTTAACTCGTGGAAACCTAAACATCTAGGCCAAAGTCCTCAAAGATACTTCACCACTTCTTTTCTACTGATACCAGTTATCGTTTGACAACAGTGGGGCTTGGTGTCCAAATACCGCCAGATGATCTAGACTGTAACAACTTCAAGCTCTTCCAAGTCTAGGCAGCAACAGTGACAACATTATGAAATTATTATATGCCTGATAGTAGTGGGATGCCTATTTATTTCCCTTTTCAAATCATCCTGAGGCTCCGTTGTATGTAAAGACTGTGATTAAGCAGCACCTTCTAGTTGATACTCTGTGTGAAAATACAAGCCTTGGGGCTTCACGCTTGTGTCTTCGGTAAGGCTACCAGGTTTTTTTTTTTCCCCCCTATAAATAGTCACCATCTCCCCACCACTGTCCGTTACCGGATCTCCTTCCCTCTGCCATCGCAAATACTTTTATGCGCAGCCACATGGCCCCTGTTCCCCAAACGCCTCCCAGTTTTCGTTACAGCCCTGATTACCTCCACACCAATCCCCTCAGCCTTCAACTCTTCTCCAAATGCTTGCTTCGCCTCTATCCACTTCCCTCCCCGCCGCATCCCCCTTCTCTCCCCACTGCCATTCACACCCCCGCTACGCTGCTTCGTTCCTGACCACCAACCCCTCTCCCCAAAGTCTGCTATTTCCTAACGTCTCACTACTCGCTTCCTTCCTACTCCCACACCACAAGGCCTCTACAGAAGCTTTCAGTTGTAATCCTCCTTTCTCTTACATAGCGCAAAACACCACCTTCCCTTAAAATAAGTGTACCTAATGTCAAATACCACAGTGAATAGCAGGAAGACTTATCCACAGGCAGCACCTTGCAGCTTCAGGGAACTTGCCTCTCCGGTGAAGCAGGCTTCACCATCCTTTGTCGGCACAAAAATAAAAATATTCCTACCTAGCGATGCGTCCTCTGAAGTTTCAAGTTTATTTGTGGCATTCCAAACTCACTGCACTACTGACACGCAGAAAAACGCCACCAAGTTGAGCATCAAACATTACTTCTGAGACCAACCAACAGTTAGTAAGTTCTTAGGTATTTCTATTAGGGCAAAATAAAGCATGTGAGTAAAGCAAAAGTAAACAACAGGAGAGCCTATGCAAATTGAGGACAGAACGATTACGGATTACACTGGACAGGATTAATGCAGAGATTTAAAAAGTAGTAATTGTTTACAAATGTTTGATGAACATACAGATTCATATAACCTAATCCTAAAATACCACCCGTCTGTGGAGCCCTCTAGTATACATGCTAACCGACTTTTTTCAGACCCTACGTTAGAATATTAAATGCAAGTCTCTAAAAAGAGCTTTCTTTCAAGACAACGGTAACTGGAGATGCTTTAAGATGTCTTCAATTTAAGGTTCACCAGTCGTCAGCAATGACTAAGTTTGCATTCACCACCTTTACAGTGAACATTTTCATATATTACTTATGAATTTTGACTACTATCTACCAAAACAGAAACTAAAAAGTATTTCATGTTTTCTATAACAGAAACTCAGAAACATTCTAGACATACCAATACTATAAATAAAATCCAGTCCACACAAAGTATTATAATTATTTGCAATAATTACCAAAAGCTGAATATTAACACTTTTTTTACTGTTTTGTGAAATGCAATAATATTAAAAATGGGATTAACATATTTCCAACAGTTCCACTATGGGAAAAGTGTCTCTCAGGTGGTTGTATCACACCCACAACTTCAAAAAACCTTGAATAATGTTAAACTTCTTTTTATTCAGCATAGATCGGTATTTGGAGAAAGTCGATTAACTGTTTTCAAATAAAAGAAAAAACTGTAAACAGCAGGTTCTACAAACTTTATGTATTCATTCTCTGACAAAACAACAGTTACTGCTCTGATAGTTATTATCTAAGAACAACGATGTCGTTCCTACACACAGGAATACCTTTACTGGCATAAAGTATGTATAAGTCCCTTTGACCTAAAAAAAGACTTAAAAATTATTATCTTTTAATTTGCTGTTTATTTTTCATTTCCAGGGATATGCTCATTAAGTTCTACCTCACCAAGTGTCTGCAGATTCTTAGCAGAGCTCTCACATCAGATAATGACTTGAGTTACAAGAAACGATTAAGGCTGATTCATAACGGTGAAGTTTTTAAGAAAAGGAGCATGGGAAAAAGACCAGGAAAAACCACAAGCACAGGAAGAAAGCTAAATATGTAAGGCGATCCACTAGGAATCCACATACCAGCTGATTAAGAAGCTGCCTAACGACCAGCTTTTGGGATCATTACACGGTTAGGACTCCTCATTCCCCAGTACCTTTGTGAAGTTAGAACTCATGAAAAATTCAGGTTTAGGGCTTGATCCAGCACCCGAGGAAGTTAATAAATATTTTAGCACTGACATCAGTGAAAACAGAATAGACCCTTCATTTTTTTTCCCTAAAGATTTAATATATAGATTTTTTAATAACAAAATATCAAGAGTACAAATATTTTATTGATATTTCAAAAAATTAAAATCACCTTATGCAGCAACATTATAACACCCCAAATTACATGCCTAATACAAACCTATTTATCAAAGAATAACAACTTGGCCAGCGCGATACAACAAAGATGTTACAAGAGTAATGGAACTTTCAGAAAAAACATCAACACTACCACACTGAGCACTGCAACTTTATAGCTAGCGGGCTCTGCACAGATGGACAAGTAATTTTTAGAAATGAATCACGCTGCAAATGATTTTACTAATTTTAAAACAGAGGTGAGGAACCAATAGCCTACAGGCCAGATATGGTTTGCTTCTTCAGTTCAGATGGCCTACAGACACATACATGCTTTATGACTTAATAACACCGAGGCAGACTTCAAGGAAAACCACGTGTGTTTTAAAAGGCTCCAACAATTCACATATTTTTAAATACATAATCCTTAAACCCAAACATTAGCCTGAAGTTTAAAGTATGAAATGAAATCTATGTTATTAGTTTGCTTTTTTTCCTGAAACACACGCATTCTTGAGTTACTGTCCACTAAATACAGCACATTCGTGCCACCCTGAGAAGATGGGCCTTCACAGCCCTCAACATTTAAATTATCTTAGCAGAGAAAAGTCAACGGTACTTTGAGTTCAGACAACAGCCTATGCAACGGCTGTGGGAGAAGAATTTTGATACCTGCTCCGATACAGAGGAACATACTCTACAGCCCTTATTTAGGACAAAACTTCCACTGAAATCAATGAATGTTTTGCCTTGAAGAGACACAGCGCCAAATATAGATCTCCGTCTTTCATAGACGGCTTCTTTCAAAGTGCAAAGCATTTCTGAATCTGGAAGTGTATGCAGGATTCTAAATATGAAAAGAACAACAAGTGAAAAAGAATTTATTGAGAAAGAGAGAAATCATAGGCCACCACTCTACTTTCATCCTTTCTGCAATTATTTGCAGCTGCCATGAACATATTGATGTTTAGTAAACCGAAGGCTGCAGCTTTAATTGAAGTTTGACTGCTATAAACAGTTAGCTGCCTGGCTCTGGCCCGCACTCTAATACCATCAGCAGAACAGAGATGGGAAGCATAAACAAACCTTTTAACTAGATTACAGTTTCCAAAATGGCCAAGAATCCCTTCGGCAAGCACTCCTGTGTGACAAAATGTTAAAGGAGGAAAAATATTTTTAAAGACTACCCTAAAAAAGCCTAACCTTCCCTAAGATAGTATGAATGAGAGTCTTCTGAGGAAAATGACTTGAAGTTTTCAAAGGGGGCTATCCTTGCGAAACACAGTCTGATCCTTCAAGAAAAAATAAAAAGCCAGAAAACTTTAAAACAAACGGTTGCAAAACAGAACGATATTTTCCAAAGGCTTTTTCTCTTCAGACTTCAAAATGCATCAAGAAAAGTTATTGAAATTTGAAATAGCAGCGGATCTCACCATTCCACATTTCAAGTAGCCACCCTCAAGAACAACGTAACAAAAACACGTTGCATCACCAATTTCTACCAACATGTCTACCTTTTAAATCTCATCCTCGTAATTTGCTTTAGCCGGGCTTCTCCTCCATAAATATTACGAGGGGATGACGTCCCCCCTGCCTTCTGCCCCCAAGCCCGTAAAAGACAAAAGGAAGTTCTGTTCTAAAAAAATTAGCTCGCTACAGATTTCTGACTACTTTGTTTCTTTAATCAATGATGCCATTTGTCCATTTTTGCAGTGTTTTCTTACAAAAATGGCAGATACTAAAAAATTCTTTCTCTCATCTAGGGATTGGATGAGAGGATCCAGCAAAAACTGTTTTTTGTGCTTGTCTTCTACATACATATAAAATAAATAAAATTTACCTCCTTAAGTCGACAGTATGCTTATATAAAAAAAATTCAATAGATGCATAAATCTTCGTCGCATCCCTCTTAAAAGTAAAAAAATTAAATAAATTTGAAATATCTGTTAGGTGCAAACACAGTCAAAATATAAAGCCAGTGCCAACTGTTTGTTATTGTCAACGCTACAGCTTGAGTCCTACCAAAACACATGACATTTGTACCCATTCTATGGAGGCTGATCATATATACGCATGCACACATGTGTGCATAAATATGTGTGCGTGTGTACACATATAGGTATAAAAAAATATACATGAGATATACAGGTAAAAGCTCAAAGAAATGAGACAAGCCCAAATGTTTTATACATTTTTGTAAGGAGCTTAGTTTGTCACAACAGATAATCCTAAATAATGTGTTGGCAATGACCTACCAGAGCTTAAAAATAAAGTCTAAAATTGGCAAATTGGAATTTAATGCACATGTTTTGGAAACATGAGGCAGTATGAATGGAAAAACGACACTATCTGTATTTACGATACGTAGGCCTACCTTCTACTTGGCCGACTTTTACTTTTCTCCTAACTTAGACTGCATTTGTTTCCTTTGGCAGCGGGGTACAAGGCAACATTATTGCAAGCCTCTCTTTATCTAAATGTTGAGAATATCACCATTTGATCCAACAGGATTTGTTGTGCAAACAATTGACAACTGTTCTCGTTCCCTCACTTGGGAATTTTTCTTAGCAAGGCCATGCTACTGATGCTGCAAACCAAGGGCCCTAATATTTAAGATGCTATTTACATTTCAGATTACTCCTCCTTCAGTAAGTCACCACAATAATTTTGGATTTAATGTCTGTGAAAATGTAGACTAATCAAAAATTATGAGAATATTATATATATTTTTAATCCTGGGCTTCAATTTTCCCTCATACAGGAATAATGTAATTAATATATTGCTTCTATAGGTCTTATCTACCAGATATTGTGACAAGGTAAGAATTTTTAAAATACTGTTTGATTACTTTAAAATATTTCCTGTAGAAGAAATTAAAAAAAAAAACAAACCAAAAAAAACCCCAGCACATTGAAGAATTTAACCAGAGTAATAAGTGAAATCCTTTATTCTTTCTTTTATATAGAAAGTTGCTAGACACCTCAAAAAGAATTTCCAGACATTTTACCATTTCACTTTTTAGGTAAATTTAAAGCTCCTGAAACAGAAGATTTCAGAAAGAAACCAAAAACCCGAACAAACAACAAAGTGACAAACATGTCTTGCGCATCTCCATCTCTCTGTATTTCCCTCTACAATGTTCCTCAGCTCCAACCCAACAAACCAACACTCAAAGCCACTCTCTACAATTTGTTCCTTAGTCATTCCCATGGGAAGGACAGGAGGTAATGGAGATTTTTGTGATGGGAACACCTGTCAAGCTGCAGATAAACTGAGATGATCAACTCATTTCACAAAGGTCTATGAATAGCTATCTCACAGTAATGACTGATTCCTGCTGCCATGTGCCAGATCAAAACAACAACTTAGACGTAAAAGGCTTGAAATACAGCTCTTTGGAGCCACGCAGTCGCTTGATTTTTAACTTTTAAGTACTGTTTTAAAGTATCTATTTTTTTACCCTTCTTTTATGTGCTCGTTTCTATATACACATATACATTTGTGTATGTAGCTAAACATATATGCACAGGTACTCATATAATTTATAACATTGTAGTCTAAGTGGTTTTAACAAATTTTACCTCTATTTCAAAATAGTGCAAAGTTTAAACTCCCTTCTAGATGATTCATTAAAAAAAAAATAGGTATCGCTGTAATAAAGAACTTGGAATTTGAAGAGAGGAAAGGAGTCAGCACTTCTTAATTTCTTAACTGCTGCTTTTTATTAGCACCCCACTTGGTTTAACTTTAGTTACATAGCTTTCAGGATGCTTTAATTTTTATCTGTCTCCAACCCTCTTCCAAAATTTTATTCCTAATACAGGCTTTGGTCCCTGTGCAGGCCTATTTGAAACTGACTGAGCAGTATTATTCTACCTAATAGTTCCAAAAATAATGACAAAGAAAAGCCAGTGAAAGCCTGTGGTTTCAAACATTCAAATAACTCTTAAAAAGAATAATCAGGTCCTTAATGACGTAAGAGCATTCAAAAGTGTGTCCTCTATCTTTTTATTGTTAAAATCAATAGTAACTTTGATACCCACTTCCACTGGGACAAAACAGACACCAATTTAGGGTCCTTAAAAAAGCCAACCAAACAAAACCAAGCACCCAAGCAACAGAACGAGCCCAAAACAAGAACCCAAACTTCCCACTTTTCAAAAGTTTTAACAGTGTTTTTGAAAAGGAAGCTCAGTCACTTTCAAAATTTGTGTCCCGAGCCATTAATAGATGAGATTCTTCTCTTGCAAGCTGCTTTGTGCATGTGGTCTCTTAAGCCCATAGAAAGACACACTGACATTAGTGGGGCTCCAGATGGGCACCCACCTGGTCTACTGCTTTCCAGAAGGAACATTCACAATAAGCACTTGCTGCTGATTCAGAAACTAATTTTGTAGTTATGGACTGTATTCAGGTTACTGATCTTCCACATACAAGGAATTGCCACAAATAACAGTAGAGGGGAAAAAAAAAAAAAAAAATTCTACTGACAAACCAAATTAAATAACCCAGCTGAAAACCAAGGCATTTCATTTTTAAGTCCCTTTTTTTTTTTAAGTCCCTCCACAGCCAAAGAAGAACGAAAGGACTGCAAGTGAAGAAAAGTTAAATTATTGAAAGTATTGCATCATAAAGATTCTCTTCAAACATCCACTTAGCTAGTCTAAATAGAAACTAACACATTCATCTACAAAGAAAGGTAAGACAGCAAACTCCAAGGAAAGACTGTTAAAGACAAACCTAAGTCTGGCCTGAACAGCATCTTTATGCCTAGTACAGCCTACATTTTGCCATGGTAGGTTCCTTGCTAATTCAAAACAATCTCTCTGACCTAGAGGCTGGGAAGCCACTAACCTGGAATACAGGAAAATAATTATTAATTTTGGCTCAAAAGACAAATAATTGAAAAATACGCACAAAGTTTTCCTAAAAGCAGTTAGCAATTGTAAATACCTATTCATAATAGCAGCAAAAAGAGCTTAAAAAACCCAAACAAAACTGTATTGCCCTTTAGTTACAGCTGTTGATAACGCAGTCTTCCTTAACACAGGTTGAGAGATTCAATTCTTTCCGTTTTGAGAAGGTTGTTGTAACAGCAGCCAGAGGCCCCAAATTAGCCTTAGACCCCTTTGTGCTAGGTGCTGCAGAAACGCAGGAATTGCCTCCGACGCAACTTGGAATCCCAGCCCCCCCAGTGTTTCCTTAGGATGGACCTTCCCTACCCAATCCCCCCAAATCAGCCTACGGAAATGACGGTTTTTTTAGTAATTTTATCTCTAGGATTTAAAGTAAGAGAAGCCCCTGAATCATTCTGCCCAGCTTTAGAATTCTGTTAGGGTATTTTACTGAGCGATCATATTAACTCAAATCATACCTATTTTTAACACCAAAACACGAAGAAATTAAAGTGTTAAATCCCCATAATAAATAATACATCTCGTCAGCTGTAGGCCATGGAAGTTGCAGGCAGATCTGCAGCTCTACATACATTGGGAGTGTAATCTTGAAGCTGCTATACGTTTCCATGTACAGGTGAAAGTAGATCAATGGTATCTCAGGTTGAGAACGGAAGCATTGTCATAAAAAAAAAAAAAATAGAAAACGGTGTCCTTAATTCCTGGTCAGTCTTTTGCTGTTCAACTCTTGCCTGTAGTAAACTAATTAAAAGGAGAGTCATGCATTTAAAGAATGGGTTTTGATGACATGTCTCTGCTGATTTTGACAATGATGATCGCTGTTGAATTTTTCCACGTGTTTAAAACCAAAGTCATCCTGTTCTCACAAGCCAACAGAAAACTAACAACAACCTATTAGAAAGAACTACAGTTACGGCTGCTACCTTCAATTCTTCATAATATTGTTAACTATCGGTCCAACTGTATTTTTCTCTCATTCTTTCCACCCCATCAAATTACGGCTTTCTCAAACTCCAGTCTGATCACAAAATTGCTGCTTCGCACAAGACGTGTACGTCCAAATTACAAATGGGAGATGCCAAAGCATTTCAGGAGACCTCTTTCTTGTGGGTATCCTTCCAGCGTGAGGCAGAGATGACACACGCTCTCTGCTGACCACCATTTAACCGTGATGCCCCACTGAAACACATACTCATGGCCTAGTTGACGGTTCAGCATGCTCCACGGTACTGAGTAAACTGAGCACTCAAACTGTCTTTTTAAAAGTACGGAGAACGTAATTAAGCTCCAGAAATAAGCAGACAACAGCAATTTTAATATAAACATCCTACTTGTGCAGAGGACTCTTATTTCACCTCGGCGTTAATGCCCAAACTCTTACTTCTGGATTCTTGCAAATCTCCAGAAGGCTTCTTCCAATATTTCCTTGAGTTAGGCATTTAGTTCGCCCCCTTACATTTTAGTCTGTTTCAGACATTTTGACACATAACTTTCCTTTTAATCAGTAGGAAAAACAGTCAGATCAGCCCACCAGTGGTACCTGACCCAGCAAACCAGCAACATCGTAAGCGTGGATGGAGGCATTTGGCCTTCCCAGCAGAAGGCCATGGAAAACCAGATCACGACATATATATATTTGAGCAAACCATTGACCAAATATAGCCAGCCACCAACGACAACCACGTACGGCTATCAAACACGCAACAAACACCCATCCCGATCTCGCAAACGTTGACTTCGTCGGGAGTCCAGTTCTGGGACTATCCCTGGAAGTTAAGCTCGCCAGCGGGTCTTTGTACGACCGGGGCCTTAACGAGCACGGGGGTTTAATAAGTCAAATAACGGCCTGAAACCGCCGCAGAGAGCCCAACCCGGGGGGCAAATCCCGAGGGCTCCCCAGCCCCCCGCCGTTATTTCAGCCACCCAATTCCTCGCTGCGGCGAGGTAAACACTTTCGGAACGAGCCGGGGGCTCAGCACCCACCGGAGCCACCCCGAACTTTCCTCACAACACCGCTCCTTCAGCCGAGGGCCA
>WAAD01021145.1:98925-111326 GCA_013389945.1 Fregata magnificens | reverse complement strand
ACCCCACCGGGAGGCCCCCGGAGGCTGCAGAGCTGCTGCCGCCCGTCTCTGGGGGGGGGTCGGTTGGAGGTGGCGGCGGCGGTGGGCGGCACCGGGGGGCTGCGGTGCTCCGGCCGGACTGAGCCCGGGATACAGAACGGGAACGGGCGTGCGCCTCGTCCGGTGGTCTTGCTGTTCCCATTTAAATACCTTACGGCTTCGGTTCAGCCTCTCCAGCCCCGTGTTCCCGTGCCCGGCGCTCTCATGCGTCCGCTCGCATAGCGGCTACTTCACTTATGTCTTTTTTTTAGCAGCCGGTCGCGTCCTTTGCAGCCGCAGGTACTGCGCCAGCGGACTGAAGGATGCTGGCCTTCCAACAGAAGGAGCAGAACTGGGAGAAGAGGGAAACGGCTGTGCTAAAAAAAGCGTGACTTGTTGCAGAGCAAGTCTTGGAAGCTTTCTGTTGGCACAAGGAAGGAGAATTGTTTTTTACTCGGGCTACTTATCTAGAGAGGCACTGTGGTTATTGTTATAAACTGCACCAGTATAAACACGGGTAGTCAGTTGTTCCTGTAAAAACTTAATTGTTGTGACTTAACATGTTACCATGTCCCTGTAGCTTGTTCCAGCTGCAGAAACATAAATACATTGTTTCAAACTATCTTAAATGCAATTAGAAGTAACAGATTACACCTGGTAGTTGCTCAGAGGAGAAGGTGTGCAAATGTCGCTTGTTAGTACAACTTAGTTGAAGAGTATCGATTTGGTGGTTCACAGTAAAGTCTCTGAAGTGTAAATGCAGGAGCTGTGCCACTCCTGGTTCTGTGCAAGATCAGTGTGAGTGTCATCGTTGCCGTTAAGAACTTGCTAGATAAACTTGGTAGCAAACTTGAAGAAAAACTTTCGTATCAGTTGCATTAGGTACTGTTTGCGTTGCCTTGAAGCATCCTAAAACAAATGCTGTTCAGAAGTGGTATATAAACATGGATTTCATCTAATCAGAAATGAATTAAAAATGCTTCAGTTGTTTGTTTGGGGTTTTTTTACAAGTAAGGTGAACTACATCTTTATCATTAAGAAACGATGCTCATTACAGCTTAAGTTCTTACAAATGAGTAACTGTCTTGTGTTTGCTGTACTAAATTTAGTTTACTAACATCTAAGTAGAGTTTCTGACGTAATTATCTGGAAAACAGAGTAATTTAATATGACTTCTATACTCTCCTTCTTGTTTAAAGATAAAAACTTCCACAATGAGTAAACGAAAGTCAAAGGAGAGCAGTGGAGCAAGTGGAGAATGCATTTCACAGGTTAGTAACATCTTCATTAGCTGACTTTGTTTTTAAGTTATGAAACTTTTTCCATCCTCTGCCATCCATGTCATTCTATAGTTTTTTTACTAGACCAGTTAAAAAGGCATGTACAGATATTTGATGTAATTTCTAGGGCTGTAAATGGTTTTTGTATTTATGTTCTGTATTTCTTCTGGCTTCTCACCTGATGTTTGCTTGCTTCAAGTGTTATAGTAATGCTCTACTTTTTGAAGTCTTAATCAAAATGATAAAGGATGGTCTTGGGCTTTTACAGCTGTTTGTGGCAACAGATTTGCGTAAATCTATTTTTATCTAATCGTATTCTTTATCTTCCAGTTTGTAGGGTGAATCAGAATCTAGGGTACTNTTTGGAATGGAAAAATAAGAGCCTGGATTCTATTTAAAGTGACATCTCCACTTGCAACCTTTTTTTTTTTTTTTTTAAGCTTTATTCTTCTGTTTTCTCAAAGTGGCTACTTAAAAACTGCGATGCATCTTGTAGTGAATTACCTTTTCACTTGCGAATGCACAAGGCTGTTCCGATAGATTGTTCATTAAAACAGAGTAAATCTGGAAATTAAGTAAGACTTAAGTAAGAGTAACTGAAAAATCAGGTAGACAAGTACAGCTCATATTAAAAAAGAATTCATTTCATAAAGCAGAATTATTAGCAAAATAAATGTCTATTGTTCTTCTATCCATTATTTAGACTTGCTGAGGAGTACTTCACAAAGATGCATCCACATGTATTTATTTTTAAACCAAACGACCCGAGCTGATGGTGATAATTCCATCATAAACTATAAATTAGCTAAGTGTTAGAAGATGTATTTTCAAGATACTAAAAGCGTGTTAGTAACGTATCCCACGACTGGTCAGCTAAAACAGGCATGAACGAGTACCTACTGCCTGAGAGAAACGCAAAACGTTTGCGGTACAGCATTGCCTCAGTATAGGTTTACCTGGGATAGAACACCGCACTTTTTCATGATTTCTTAGGATTAAGCTGGAATGAAAAAGGACTCGGTTAAGACATGCAACTGAAGAATGTAGAGAGAAACCGTATGAGGGGAAGATGAGCCAACTCAGATTGAGGGAATGAAAAAGCAAGGACAGAGATGTGCCTGGTAATGGTATAGTTAGGTTTTAGGTCAAGTGGACATTCACTTAGACTGAAAGGCAGGGTCCTCAAATGTGATGTTAAAGGAAAATCACTTCATTAACAGCTTGCAGTTTAATCTCTGAAATTCTTTGACAATGAGCACTTAAATTGGACACCCAAGTGTTACAAAAGGATGGAGTATGCAGGTATTTTAGGATAGCGTAAATGAGGGATGGGGAGAAGTAGTGGTATAGAGTCCTGTAAATTCTTAAAAATTGGGGTTGTCCAATTTGCGTGCTGCTAGTCAAGTGGTAGGAAGAAGTCTGCTGTGGTGCTGAAGGTTGGTTGTTTGGGAATTGAAGATACAGTTTTAAGTAACGGCTCTTAATGTGGAAAACAGAAGGCAGGGCAGATGTCTATCCAAAGATATGCCAAGCAATACATTCAAGTTAATAGTTAAAATAACAGTATTCACTGTGCAATTTGAAGGACTTCAGAACTTGGTCTAAAAATCAAGCTGGATAGACTTCATTCCATCCTTTGTAAGCAATATATTAGCTTCAGTTTCATACCACTTCCTGCCCTCCTTCCAAACTTTTAGGAACAAGGTATCTGAACTGAATCTTCGAAGAAATGGTAAATTTTTAACTTTCTAATGTTTGAATATGGTAGGCTGCAATGTTGCTGTGAGTGGCGCAAAAAGCGTATTCACTGAACATTTGGGGGAATAACTAAGCGGGTTATGTTTTATTTAAGTCAGCTGGTAAATATTTTCTTGCCTGTATTACACAATAAGTTAGAACTATGAATTGGAATAACTACTGGCGTAATTTTGGTGACAAGTATAACACTCCTTTGGGGGTGAAGGAAAGAAGCTGTAGCAGAAGGGACCAAAGACACATATTGCTATTATTTAACTGAATTTTCTCTTTTCTGCTACAAAAGAGTCTGTTAAATATTCTGCCTATTGCAACCTGTATCACTGATGACAATTAAAATGTACATGTTACAGAGTATTTGTAACACAACCGAAGTATGCATGTTTTACTATTATTTTATTGCAGTAATTATGTTATTGGTACATTGTGGTGTTTGAAGCACCAAGCATTCTTTCTGTCTTTTGTTATATCCGTAGGTGCAAAAAATTTTACGTGAAAGATTCTGTCACCATTATGCTACTGGAAAATTGTTTGGGATTGAACATCAGTACAGGTGAGCGAGCAGACTCAAATACTAAGTAATTTCTACTTCANGGGCCTGAAAGATACTTTTAGTGCATATTCTAAGGCTATGTTTAATGGCCTGACCAAGCAAAAAGTTAAATTCTCTTGTTGTGAATCTTTATTTTTACTTCAGATTTTCTCCTGTTTATGGGAAGGCTGTGTTAAAAGTAAATCTTAAACCTTGGATGCCAACATCATGTTTCTTGAAGTAGAGACCCATATTTAAAGCAAACCTACTTCTTGGAGTCATCCAGATGCGGAGGTTAAAGTTAGGAAGAAGGGACCTATTGTGACAATAATACTATCCTAACAGTAATGCTCGTNCAGAAGGCAGGGCAGATGTCTATCCAAAGATATGCCAAGCAATACATTCAAGTTAATAGTTAAAATAACAGTATTCACTGTGCAATTTGAAGGACTTCAGAACTTGGTCTAAAAATCAAGCTGGATAGACTTCATTCCATCCTTTGTAAGCAATATATTAGCTTCAGTTTCATACCACTTCCTGCCCTCCTTCCAAACTTTTAGGAACAAGGTATCTGAACTGAATCTTCGAAGAAATGGTAAATTTTTAACTTTCTAATGTTTGAATATGGTAGGCTGCAATGTTGCTGTGAGTGGCGTAAAAAGCGTATTCACTGAACATTTGGGGGAATAACTAAGCGGGTTATGTTTTATTTAAGTCAGCTGGTAAATATTTTCTTGCCTGTATTACACAATAAGTTAGAACTATGAATTGGAATAACTACTGGCGTAATTTTGGTGACAAGTATAACACTCCTTTGGGGGTGAAGGAAAGAAGCTGTAGCAGAAGGGACCAAAGACACATATTGCTATTATTTAACTGAATTTTCTCTTTTCTGCTACAAAAGAGTCTGTTAAATATTCTGCCTATTGCAACCTGTATCACTGATGACAATTAAAATGTACATGTTACAGAGTATTTGTAACACAACCGAAGTATGCATGTTTTACTATTATTTTATTGCAGTAATTATGTTATTGGTACATTGTGGTGTTTGAAGCACCAAGCATTCTTTCTGTCTTTTGTTATATCCGTAGGTGCAAAAAATTTTACGTGAAAGATTCTGTCACCATTATGCTACTGGAAAATTGTTTGGGATTGAACATCAGTACAGGTGAGCGAGCAGACTCAAATACTAAGTAATTTCTACTTCAGCCACATCAGAAAATCAATCAGGTGAGGTCAGAAGTTTCTGCTACCTCTGTTTTTCTAAATTATACAGGCTTAAATGACTTGCATTGCAATGCTTCTAAAAACCGTTTGCCTCATATTTTAAGAGTTTTTATACAACTGTTGCTTGCTGTTTTGTCCAGCTCCAAGTTTTGGATTTCTTGTCCTTGTTTACAATCTGTAATTCCTGCAACACTTTTTTTTTGGGGGGGGGGGGNAGCAAACCTACTTCTTGGAGTCATCCAGATGCGGAGGTTAAAGTTAGGAAGAAGGGACCTATTGTGACAATAATACTATCCTAACAGTAATGCTCGTACAGATGCAGGTCAAATTCTGAAAATAACACACACGTATCTAAAGAACTTCGTTTTAAACAATCAAATTTTCCAAGAGTAACTTTATGCAAGTTGAATCACGTGGGGTGAGCATTAGTTTAGTTTCCCTTACAGGAAGGGAAATAACATTTCTGTTATTAAAAATGTGCAGTGTAATATACATGCAGAGCTCATGTAGACATGTTTATTGTTGTTGTGAGAAAATGTATTTCTATGATGTTAGTATTCTACAAAACAAACCTCCCCTCTTTATATTGGAATTTTGAAAAACAGTTTACAGACTGTCTTCTACTTAATATGCCACTGTTGATGAATTATACTGGAGAGAAAACATGATGAACTTCCCAGCTCTTAGTTTTTCTTTCCCAAGGTGTATCAGGGCTCTTGGCTATAGTTAGCTCTCAAATAGTGAACAAAACCACATGCATTTGCTACAGCCCTTCCATGATGACTCTATTACTCCTTTAGAAGCGATTGCATGATGTCAATATTCTAAGTTAAAAAAAAAAAAAAAAGCATATTAAATGTGTGCATTTGTAAACATTTGGGAATTGGAAGTGTCAGTAGTTTTTATAAGCGCTTTAAATGTGGTACTAGGTGATAAGTCTGTCTGAAAATAATTTAGACTTGTTCTTTGTTCCTTCTTTTGGGTGGGAATAGAATATGAACTTGAAGTTCAGTATTGCTGTTACCGTTCACAAGCTTTGAGTGCCTAAATTTAGCATATAATCAGTTTTGTGAAGATTGTCAAAATGAATATATTCCACTAGATTATTAATTTTTACTGGTGTCAACGTTTTCCTTCAATATGTTTGCCAGTCTTCCTTTTTCGTGAACTATAGTGGTATCACAGAAGGCAATCTTTTTCTTAAAGGAGGAGATAATTATTGAAGTCTCTCCTTTCATGGCGGAGAATTGTAGAACTTTATGAATTAGTGATACTCTCGACTTCTGCATGTATTAATATTTTAAAATATTTTAAGAGATCTGATCACTTAGCCTTTTGTACTTTATTGGATTACATTTTGCATGCCCTGAGTGTTGGCTCTGAGAGCAAGTTGAAATGTATCAAGTTTTCTCTTATGTTCTAAAGATTCTTTGAATTTTCCGTAGTTTCAGTGAATGTTGTCTAGTTTGAAGTTTTTAACCTATTGCTGTTGTCAACGCAGACATCTGCTGGAACTGCTGAAACGAACTGCAGTTCATGGAGAAAGTAATTCTGCCCTCATTATTGGACCCCGAGGATCAGGAAAGACTGCGGTATAAACATGTATTAAAAGTTTATACAAGGTCAAATTAAGCATGAGCTGGATAACCTCACTGAAGTCCTGGGAGCTTTTGGAGCTAAATTTTCATCTCTGCCTGTTTTTAAAGGGAGAGTTGCTAATTGTTTACATATAACTTCAAAACATTCTAGGACTTCTTGTGAGCCAATTCTGTTGAATAACAATATGGAGAAATTGGTTTCCTAACAGTCTTCTGAAATTTTTCAAATGCTGAGTTCCTGGTGATTCTGTAAAACAGAATGGCTTCACAGGCAGCTGGCAAAAATGCAATGCAGCGGTCCATCCTCACAATGACTTGCTGAAGTGTGCATGGTTTTGGAATTCTTTGCATGTCTTCACCAGGTTTCATGACACGCTACAGGTACCAAAAACATGTAATGTGGAAATAATTTTATCAGAACAAGTTGCATTTGTTGTTCAGTGATCTGACTATGTCATAGATTCTGCCTTCTTTCAGCATTTCTCCTGTTACAATTCTGTAATGGTTCTTGCCACAGAGGAGTTCATCTTTGCAACTAAAGCCACATTTTGCTTACCCTTTAAAAGTTAACCTGCTATTGCCATTGGGCCTCTGCTGTAAAAATGGCAGAAAAGGCATCAAAAAACTGTAAAAGGAGTAGATTAAGGGGTGGATTTCCACATAGCTGTTTATATGTAGGGTATCTTAATCCTGGTTTAAACGTGCCAGAGAATATCGTTACCTAAATCACTAGGAGGTAGAATATTGTATCCTAGTTCTAGTTTACAAGTGTAGGTTTTGTATTTTGAAGGAACTCTTTTTAGTTGAGGCATGTGAAGGTATGACATCTGACTTAAGTGTTACATACTTTAATGTTATGCAAGCACTTAAGTCTTTTATGTTTACATGAGTATATAATGTGATAACTAGGTTGGCTGTTACTGCAAAAAGTATTCAAGATTGAAAAATTACAAAAATTAGTTTGGAAGTCTTCCCAAGTGCTAAAGCAAGTGGCCTTCAAGCTTTTAAATACAGTGGAACAGAAATAAATTAATAGATGGTAGACATAGCCATGATACAGCTGACACTAACCATTCTGCCAATTTGTTGATAGCTTTCTTGTTTTGCATTTCAAAAACAGTCAGTACTGTTACCTTCCTCTGTTACTCATGATGCTTCAGAGGAAGGGTAATTGCCAAAATACTATGGAGTGGTGGTGGGGAAAGAGTTGATAAACCAGTGGCAAATAAAGATTCTTCCACCTATGGGCTTCCTGCTAGTCTTGAACTGGGTTTTTTTTTCCCTTTATTAGATTTACGGATTTGTAAGTAAGCAACAAGCACTCTCACAGTGCAGAAAATAGTTTTTAGATTTTCTTGTATTTGCAGTGTAGACTTTCAAGGTACAATTGAGATTGTTGGATAAGGGGCTAGCCAGAACGGATGGCATCTGCTTATTGGGAATAAACTTGAGCAATCAAGGGAATAAGCTTTTTTGTTCCAAGTATCCATATAGTAAATGCTGGCACCTGTAGTAGGGGTCTAACTGCATCTGCTTTAAATACAATATCAATAGAAAAGTATAGATGAGCTCTATATTGCAAGCAAATTGGAGTAAATGTGAAAGTTTTTTAAAAACCCACAACAGAACGATCCCTCAAACACCACATGACCCCCCCCGATCATCAAAACTCAAGCTATTTTTATTATTTACTTAAAAGTTTAAATTTTCTTCCAAACTTTTTACATAAGGATAGTGAAGATGAAAATTTGTGATCCTTCCTGCCAGAATGTAAGTAAGCAAATCACGTATGGGAAATGGATTATTTTCTTATTCTATAGCAAGTGAAAGGTGTTCTCAAAAAAGACTGCTGGAGACAAGAAAACTGTATGTGTGTGTATATAAGTATGTATGTATGTATACATACGCATAGATGGGAGCTGCAAGTTCTCAGCTGCAGAAGCAAAAGCAAAGAAGTAGGAAGTGAATGAAAACGTAACATTTCATCTACTTCCACGTATTTTAATGCAAATTCTTTATGACTTTTACCAAAAACAAGTTCTTGGTGGGCTGTAAATTTGGGACCCCTAAGTTTTATAAGCAGTAGTTGATGTAATTATGTGCAATTTAATTTTTTCTCATGCTTCTGAACTTCAAGAGGAGAAAAATAAGCATAGTGTCTTTAAAGATTTAAAGCAAAGATTTTTGTTCTACAGCATCTAATGAAGCCGAATACTGTACTAACTCAAGAGTTGAATTCTCTCACATCTCAAACTCGTAAAGCTTTTTTTGATTAAGGCAAAAGCCCTCGATATTACCCCCCAAAATGAGTTACTAAAATACTGGAGTTATTTTTATATTTCTCTCCCTACTAATTCAGCAGAATGAACAAATGTAATTGCTAGACCTATGATACTGAACACGAAGTTGTCATTTTAGTGTTTTGGTCTTGAAAATACTCAGAAACGTTGTTACCTAGTGAAACTGCACGTACTGTTTCCTACCTGATAATATCCATTTGTACGCTTTTCTTACTGTTAATACATTAATATTCTTATAAAGAAATTATGTATTTTTTTTCCTAGTTATTAAATCATGTTTTAAAAGAGCTCACGGAAATGAAACAGGTTAGAGAGAACCTCTTGGAAGTGCATCTGAATGGCAAGTGATACAGCATTATTCAAATGTTATGTTATATTCAGTTGCTATATATTGTATGTACTGAACAAAAATTTTGGCTTCAGCAGTTGTAATCTAGCCTCAATTATGGACACATTTGTCTGTGAGCTCCAAAATGCCTTTCTTTGTGTATCTCTAAAAGCACAAAAATTCTTTTTATATAGTGACTTTTCAAAAACGTTAAAAATCAGTTCAGTTGTGACTGAATTGTTTTAAGTTACATTACATTACATTACATATGGAAAATTACCGTCTAGTCTTAATTTATAAAAAGGCATAGCTTTGTAAGGCTGGAAATGGAGAGAGTCTTCTGGATAAGCTTCTGGTGGCTGTAGATGTGGCCTCTTGGCGTGAAGGAGAACTGCCAGTTCTTCACGAAAAATCGTTTTCTTTCAGGGCTTCTGCAGACTAACGATAAAGTGGCTCTGAAGGAGATCACCAGACAGTTGCACCTGGAAAATGTGGTTGGGGATAAAGTTTTTGTAAGTATCAACTTTATTATACTCTTCGATTCTCTCCCTCAAAAATCCTTGCCTAGAAAACTAGCTTTATAGAACGCAACTTGTTGAGACTGAATAGGCTTTGAGAGTTTATTAGCAAAATTGGGATGGGCTGGCTCAGCTTTCTCTTTTAAAATAATTAATAATTGATGGCGGTAGTGAACTGTGGCAGCATGTACCTGTGAAGACCCTGGTTTACAAACGCTTCAAGCATGCCAACAAATACTTGTGTCCTGCACAAGTGCTGAACGTTACATTTTGTTAGTTGAGCAATATTAATGCGTCCTGATACTTTTTCAAAAAACATCAACTTTGACTTAGAGAAGTAGGAAGAATGGAAATGCTCTCTTAACATTTACTTCAAGCCTCTAAATGAACCAAACATTAAGTGTTCCAAAGAGACTTTGAACTTCAGAGGGGTAGAGTATTTTGGAAACATAGGCTTTTAACATTTCAAGACAGAGTAAGCAAGTTAACCAGCCAAAAAGCAATATCTTTAGTATATTAGCAACCTTTTCTAATTGATAGGGAAATCTATCCAGGCTTCTTAGAGCCTTTCATTTTGCATAGAATTTCTATTAAAATATTTGCTTCTGTTGACCTTTTCTCAAAGGTAAGAAACTCATTTACATTAATACTAAAGTCAGTAATAAAGAGAATAACTGAAGTGCTTCAGATTAAATTTCACTTATTTGAGTGCGAAATCACTTGGGGTAGTGGTTTGAGCCACCCTGGTTGTTGCCTGTTATTCAGTGAGTGTTCCTGAGAGGCCATATTCTGGTATGACAGAAGGTCCTTCTGAGCATCACCTCCTCCTTTGCTCCCAGATAGGGCCTTTGAGATTGGCAGAGTTTATATAGTTGTGCGTCATGCATAATGCCAATCCAAGTGGCTAAAGCAGAATTCTGAGAGGGGAGAAAGATGAAATCTCACTGGATGAGGTTTATTTTCATCAGTTGCTTTTGGAAAGCTTCTAAAGAGATAAGATGTTACCACTTTAGTTACGAGAAACCAGAGAACTAGGTTAGAGGCAGTGTGGAATACAAGATGAAGTGTAGATTGTAGGTATTAGGCTTTATTATCTTTTGGAAGTGCTTGCTTCTTAGGCTGTGCTTTGGTTTCTTACTTATCCCACATGATTTGAGATACAGAGAATGGAAAACCCTTTCTGGTGGTGAGCTAAAATTTTCCCAAATACAGCTGCAGCAATAAAAGGAAATAGCAAGTATTTCATTTCAGCATAGCCGTTTGAATGAGTTGTCTTCTCAGCAGAGAACTAGAACAACCTTTCAAGGTCTACAGTTCTGCTACCAAAATGCTGGAGGTAAAACTGGACTTAAATATACTTTAATTCCCTTATAATTTTCCCTGTTAAGTTGCTGTGGAATACTACGTTAAACTCTTAGCCATCTAATCCCTTCGGTTGCACACAGGCATGGAAACATACTGATTTGCAGGAATGTCCTTAGTTCTGTCCATAGAAAGTTTTCCCTTCTTAGCTTCTGCAGCTCACATTCAGAGAGTAAATTGGCTTTTCTGCCTTCTTTGATAGGGCTTGTGGTCTTCAATTATAGTTATTTCCCACCTCAACTTGCGTGCTTCAGAGTGTGTGAATGTGTGTGTAACTGAAGCAGGATGGTCATAGCAGTTTGTTGTTTTCTGTCATGGATGTGTGACGTTTTCATCTATCTAATAAGGTTGCAAGTTAAAAAACTGCATACTGATCATTCTCAGTGGAACACCTTAGGTGGTAGTTTTTGCCTGTGTGTAGATGGAAAATGAGTATGCAATAGCTATTTAAGGAAAGATAAAGCTACTTGTAAATTTAGCTTATTGTGGACATTCTGATCACTAATTTTTGCCTGAGGCAATTAGTTTGGGGTTTTCAGACCGGAAAAAAGTGGATCAGTGTAGAGTTAACTGTCAGTTTTCTTGTCTTGAAGAGGTTGTGATTATACAACATGAAGTAACGTTGTAAATTTTTGAATACGCACTAGTTTTGAAAGCAGGGTTTTAAAGGAAATGGGCTTCATTACATGCCTGAAGTTGATGTAGTTACACTGTTCTGAGAATGACATTGAAAACCTATTGTGAAACTTTTTTCTTCTCTGTGTAGGGCAGTTTTGCTGAAAATCTTGTGTTCCTCCTTGAAGCCTTAAGGAAAGGTAAACAATAGTAGCCCCTCTTCTGAAACTGTGTGTGTGTGTGTGTTTGTCACTTGGCTGAAAAGTTAGCATATATGTGTTTCTTCATCTACTTGTACAAGCAGTATGAAGAAATCTAGCCCAAGAATGTGTCATGGTTAAAAAATAATGTAAAAAATACGTCATACTAAACAAACATATACCTAACATAACTAGATGCCGTAAAGGCTTGCATGTGATGGTCAGCTATGCAGGACAGATTCTTTTATCCACATTGAAGCTATTAAAAATAGTATTTTTTTTTTTTTTTTTAAATTTGCCATAGAAGTCTGTCTTCCCTTGCAACCAGAAATGATGCTTGGCAGAATACTACAAAACCTTACCAATTTTTCAGTGTATTTTTCTTTTTGCTCTTGTAGCAGTACAGATGTGGAAGGAGGGCTTAGTGAAAAGCTAAAAGAAAATATGTAAATTGTCAAAACCAGAAAATGTGAAAGCCGTAGAGATGGAAGTCTGGCGATGACATTGCCATACACTAACTTTTTAAATTGCTATCTCAGGAGATCGAACTAGCAGTTGTCCGGTCTTGTTTATACTGGATGAATTTGACTTGTTTGTTCATCACAAGAATCAGACACTGCTCTATAACCTCTTTGATATATCCCAGTCAGCACAGACTCCAGTAA
>WAAD01021145.1:41830-98885 GCA_013389945.1 Fregata magnificens | reverse complement strand
TATTGGACTTACATGTAGACAGGTAAGAAATTGCGCTTTCTTGTTCAAAGTTTTTAGGTGTCTTTTTTTTAAGAGACTTTTGTCTTAGTTGGAGTGTTTTTTCCTGTCCTGGAACCTTACTTAATTTACTAAGAGACTTTTCTCAATTATCTATTTCTCTGACTTTTGAATTGGGAAGGTGGGGTGGGGGATAAAAAAATAATTTGTGCTGAGAGCAAACTTAGATGACCAAAAAACCACAAAGCCTTCAGTTTTATTGCTAAAGGACCAGGTTTACATTTCTAAGGAGACACAAGACTGTTGTCCTACATTACTGCAGAAGAGCCATATTTATCCATGTGGCTGTTTTATATTGTATTGCTGCTCACTCTTTGGAGAGGCTCCTGGGCTTTTCAGTTTCTTGGTCAGCAGTTGGTACGAACAGACTTGTATTAACCTACAGTGTTTAAATCATTGTTCCGAGGACAAAGAGTTTTTTTTAAGCGAACACTTCAGTAGGGCACTTTTGCTATAATATTAGCATGTTCAAGATGGGTTTAGGATCCATGTTAAACTTGCTGTGATTTTTACAATGACATTGTAGGCCACTGTGGACAGATTATACTGTGAAATAATTACTTTGTAACACTATGGAAGCTGATACTTTATAAAAAATTATACTGTTTTTCTCAATAAACTGGATTGGTGGTGAAGATAGCTGGGTTATGACAAGAAGAATAATAATTAAAGTCTTTTATCGAAGCCTGAATGTGGGGTTGATTGGGTTTAAGTGATATTTAGCTGGGCAAATTTCTGGAAGTTAATAGAACAGTTAATAGTTGATTTAGAAAATTACAATCTTTTCTTTTGCTTCATTACTGTCCTGAGCCTGGTATCCCCATAACCTATTATTTAGAACCCTGTATTGCTCTGCTTTTGAACGTGATTAAGGTAGAGTCTTCAGAGGCTGTACTGTGGTTGTGGTGATAGCTGTTGCTTCTGAGGTTTGGGTGTTTTTAATCACTGGTCCCTGTTGCATGTGAATTCAAAATCGAAAGGGGTCTTTATGTTTTACACTGTTGGCTCTCTATTTACCCTTACTGCTTTCTTTTTGGTGAGGAATTTCAGTGTTCCTAAAGCCTCTTCTTAGTGCAAGTAAAAACACCAAAACCAATGCACCCTTAAAAAACAAAAAGGCCCGCCCAAAATTCCTGGAAACTAGGAGTGTAATCATTCTGGCCCAGTATAAGGTAGGGGAATAGTACTGTGTTTCTCTAAATGGATGAAACCCATAGCTTGTTTCTGATGCCAGCCTATTGCTATGTGTTCTGAGAAAAGTAAGCTTTTCTCTATTATCTTCAACCAACAACTTGATGGCAGACTTGCTTAGTTCTGTGTGACAATCTTAGAAGATAAATATTGGCTCTTCAGTTTTGGTGTTGTTTTTTTTTTTAAGCTGGATTCTTTCAGTTTGACAAAAGGCATGTGAAATGACAGCTGCCAACCTACGTATCTACTAAACAGACAACTTGTCTAGAGCCGTGATAGGCTGAAGCATCTTGAATGCAGACTTAAGTAACTGAAATATTTACATAATCTATGGAGAAATTTTGCTGGGTATCCTAGCAACTAATTATCCTATGTGATGTAGTGCATTACATGATTTGGGTAAATGGCTAGTTCTGAGGCATTTCAAGGCACATCGATTATCATAATTAGCAAAGGTCTTGTTGGAACATTTTAAGCCTGGGAATTTAATAATTCTTTTGTTTTCTTCAACACGATTCGCTTTGGTGTTTGCTCTTGCAGTTTTTACTGTAACAAAGAATGCACTAAATGTGTCTGCTTTTTTTTTAATTATCATTTTTACTTTTTTTAACAAGGATATCCTGGAGCTCTTGGAGAAGAGAGTAAAATCAAGGTTCTCTCACCGCCAGATATATCTGATGAATTCCTTTGATTTTAAACAATACATTAGGATATTCAAGGAACAGCTTTCTCTTCCTGCTGAATTTCCCGATGAGTCTTTTGCACAAAAATGGAATAATAATGTTCAGGTATTTAAAGCTCTTTATACTTGGTTTTAGTAAAACTTCTAAAGTAAGACCGGTTTATAAGTGTAAAGCCTAAGATTAGTATTTCCTTTCACTATTTGAGGTTGTTATGGGATAAATCAAATTGTGATAGAGAATCTTTGCTTATTGAAGTCTGGAGATAAAATTGTAAGTGTCACAAAAAAGACCAGAAAGTTAAGGGTAAACATGAAGAACTCTATTGTCAAGCGTAAGCTGAGCTCTTTCTGAAAGTTAGCTAACAGGTATTTTTTCAGGTGAATACGAAATGATTTGCTGAGATGATTAAAATATCACTTAAATTTTTTTTTAGCATCTCTCAGAGGATAAAACTGTGCAAGATGTGCTGCAGAACCTTTTTGACTACACTAAAGATCTGCGCTCACTTCATTTGCTGTTGGTATGTATTTGGATATGTATGTAATAATCTGTAAACAACACTTGCGTTTTTCAAGCTAGTTGTCTGAGCTTTTCTTGAAACATCTTTTTATTGAGCAGGCTTTTGACAATACTGGTTTCTTGCATGCTTTATCAGTTCATTATATTATGATGATGAGTCCATTAATGAATTTGAGTAGTTCCAATTTCTGTAGCAGTTACATCGTAAGGGTGTACTGTTTAATTAAAATGGTGGTGGGTTTTTGGTATTTAAAATAACTTTTGCCAAGTCTTTTCATTTATAAAGCAAAACTGTAGGTGAAATACTTGCAAAATATTCTTTCCTGTCTGACGTTCTTTTTGGTTGCTGGTGAATCCTGAAAACTGCTTGTACTAAAACCTACTTTTTCTACCTTTAAGTCTGTTGTTGCAGCCAAATATTCCTCCATTCCTCCTCTTGCACTAAATCTGTCGCTATACTCAACCTGCTTCTCTTCATCAATGTCTGTCTTCTTCAAAGATCAGTAAGTTTTGGTGCCTGTTTTTTTTACTATGGTCTCTTAGTATATTCTTGCATCGTCTTGCGCTCGCCACTTTGTCCTCCTCCTGACACTGTTAGGCTTTGTCTGTGTTCCTGGCCAGTCCTCACCTGTTTCTTGAGCTACTCTTGAGTAACTCTGTGTAGGTATATGCACTTTTGACATAAAAGCACACGGTGCTACATTTGGAATAACTCATTTGGAGCTAAAATATTTGTTGTTGTCATCCCTCTTCGTAGCTCTTGCTATGACGCTCCTGAGCACAGATTACTTGCCTTTATGGACTAGTTGCTCCTGGATACCTCTTGAGTAAGAGAGTTCCCATATATCTACAGTCTTGTTATTCACGCAGAGGAAACGCTTTTGTGTTCTTTTATCACTTCCAATTTCTTCTTATGCAGAGTGTCGGATAAAATCACTTTATGAAAGGTATGATTAGGCACCACTTTGTTTTCCAGAGCTGGTTTCATATATGGAGCAATTCAGGTAGCCCAGATGCTGTCCTGCTCTCGTTCTGAAACACACGAGCATGATCGGAGTCCTCTTTTTGGTGGTCCTCTGTTGACTTGAGTTCGTTACAAGACTGCAGATTATTTCTAGTTTAGCGGTACCCAGTTCTGTCTCTGGCTTGAATGAATGCCAGAAAAAGAGCTGATGGCCATCTGAATAGCCTCCCTTTGAGCTCCAGGGTGTGTCAGAGCTGAGGCTGAAGTTCGTAATTGTTTTCTCCAGCATGTTCTGAAATTTTCCTTTAGAAAGGGGCTTTTTCACTCTGAAGTCATCTTGCTCATAAAAGTACATAATACAGATTCTAGCACTTCTGTAATTCTCTTGTTTAGCTGGAGTGTGGATTAATTGCCCTGCAGGATGAATTTTTCTTCAGTTTTGAAAATCTATAGGAGTCTGTCATGTGAGCTGGTGAGAGCAGCTTTGTGATGGGCAGTGTGGTGGTGGTGAGAATTGGAGCTACTCTTGCTAATTACCTGGTTTTTGGCAGCAAGGACTTGTTTTCAATGACCAGCTATTTTTAAATTACATTTAGTGTTCCCCATCACTTTGCATTGTCAGATGAACACGTGGGTTTTCGATGGAAACTTAGTTTCTGTTTCATCTTGCAGTACCCTAAATGGTATTGTGCAAAACCTTGGAAAGCTTGGAAGAATTGAGCAAGTTAAGTTTTTTAGCAAAGTAAAATAAGTAATCTTTTACATAAGTAGAACTAGATGGCTGATAACTGAGCTGGTAAAACTTAGTTTTGCTTTTGGGAAATGCTGTTTTTCCATGGTTTCTCTCGTGTGGGTGACTTCACGCAATCAGCTGCTTGCCTGCCTCTGAACCTGGTAAGCCAGAGGATGCCCAGTGCCCCAGGCTCTGTTCCATGTAGTTATTGGTGACCTAAATTTCAGTAGCCCTGAAGCAGAGGGGGCTGTGACTGACAAGAGATACTGCCGTGTTTCCTGTACTTCTTTCCATTTTGCACATCTGTTAGTGACTTGGGGCATTTGTTTCTTTACTGCTCCCTTTCTTCCCTATCCGAATTCCCCCTAGCCTTTATAGTATAAAACGTCATTCCGTACCTTTGGAAGCCTGAATGATCATGCAGCTTTTTGAGGCTGTTCAGTTGACATCTATAAGAAGTGAAAGAGGACTGGAAAATACTGGTGGTAGAGAGCATTGGATGTTCTCAGTGAGACACCTCAATTAAACGGATGAAACAAATAGCTTTTCATCACACAGACCTGCAAAAGTCAGAGGTGGTCACTAAAAGCCATTTTTTTCTGTTGATGAATATTAAACTGCACAGTATCTACAAGGCAGATACTTAAAGCCTGAGAGAGCAAGTGAAGGTCACTGCAGTGTGCCTACTGCTGTACAAAGGCTTGTGGATAATCAAGAGCTTTGAAAGAGTGGTGTCAGAAGGGGTCAGTTAACTATCTATTTATTAACTTACATTTGTTCAAAACTTACTTTGTGTCACAGGTAGTTGAAGGTTGTTAAAGATTTAAAATTGCAACTACGTGAGACTGTTTAGCAAATGTTCTGAGGGGGTAACTCATACTCTGTAAACTGAGAGGTGCCTTCAGACACTTTCCTAGCACTTTCAGGGACATGAGCGTGCTGCAGCTCTGTGTACAAAGGTATGCTTAAAATAGTTGTAAGTCATTCGTACAGCAATCACTGAAGTATGCTAATCCATTGAAATTAATATAAACAAGTTAATGAGCATTTATCTCCTCTAGTGAGGAGGCTTTAAAGTTCTAAGGCTGGAAAACCTTCCTGGCAAAATGCAGTTGTAGCTACCAGCTATTTACAAGGTTTTCAGTATGAGCCTACTGTGCGTAGGGTTTATTCACTAATGTTTCCAGTAGGTGACTCCAGGGGAAATGTGTTCTTTTACATTCCATCTCCAAGTAGAAAGCATGTCTGGTAATTAGTAATTAAATGAAAAATGTCTTCTGCTTTATTTTTAGATGCTCGCCGTAAGTAACGTTACTGTGCATCACCCACTTATCACTGCATCAGATCTTCATGAAGCAAGCAAGCAGCATAGAATGGACTCAAAAGCAAATATTGTACATGGTAAAGCTCAGCTTTTTCCCCCAAAAAGTTTCTTAGGAGTCTGGAATGTGTCAAGTCCCTCCCTGAAATTCTCCTGATGTAAGGGACGCTGTACAGGGCAGTGTCCCCTGTCGGTATGAGCTGCACAGGGAGTCTGCTCCCTGCTAATTTGCATGGATATAACAATGCCAAATAAACCAGAAATTTGAGTTACGGAATAGTTGATACAAATCCTAGTAGGTGGGGAGCTCGGGCAGCGCACTGCTACGATGCAGGCTTGCAGCCGTCAGTACCAGGCAGGTTGTGTGGTACTGCGGTGCTAGCCAGGGAAAGCACCGGTAGCCTGGGCAAAGGCACCAGTCTGGGCAGCGTTTCTGTCCCGTGTAAATGGTGGAGGAAGGGAAGATGCTGACCTCTCCCTGCCAGTGCTGGGAGCTGGAGGATGCTGAAGACACTTTAGCTGGGAGCTGTTGCAATAAACCCTCTGAGAATTGCAATAGTCTGTCCTTGGATATGTACAAAATTTGAGTGTGTACTTGAATTCTATACTCTCAGAACCACAGCAGCGTGCGCTTACCTGTGTTTAACTGAGCTGCTGCTAATGCTGTACTGACTCCTCTAGCGTTTTTTGGTGTGCTGCCGCTGCCTTTGCGTGGTCTGGGGGTTCTCCCTTTCTGAACCTCAGCAGGTGGGATGTACTGAGCACTACGCTTCCGTTTCCTCTGGTAAGCGTTTTGGAACCTGTGCAAAGAGTGAGAAGAAATAAACTTCTCCTGGTGGTGATACTAAGCCCAGGTATTGTCACAGGAGGAGTTGCTTCCCTGATGAGGAAGAGTTAACTTACTTAGCCCCTTGCTTCTTCACGGCTTCCAGACTTTACAGGCGTTGGTTTGGCTTGGCCCTGTGATTCTCAAAGTCTCCTTAGTATTGTGGAGCTAACTCCCTGTATCACTTTAGCTTTGAATAGTGAATTACCTCTTTGAACTGTCATTTCATGACATGCTATACAGTAGCACGGAGATTGTCTTGGTGCTGCTAAAAATTCTTTGTCATGCTGTACAATCTGCAATGATGGTTTTTCTTTATACTTAAATTTCTTGCTTTTTGATGCAGGCAGCCCATTTCTTAACATTCTTGCTTTAACTATCTGGAAAACAAATAATTCTCTTATCTGGTCTCTCCAATTCTGGAATTTTGTTACAGCATGAAGATACATAACACAAGTATGTATGTGAGGCCTACAGCATATACAGAGAGAGGAATAAAAATAGTATGTGAACTGCTTGTGTTTCTGATATGCTGAAGAGAAATATTTAGAGCTTTTGTCTTTCCCTCTAGGTTTGTCTGTCCTGGAAATCTGCCTAATTATAGCAATGAAACATTTAAATGATGTTTATGAAGGAGAACCATTTAACTTCCAGATGGTTTACAATGGTGAGAGAAATGCAGGAACTTTACATACACTAAATCACTTACTTTACCCAAAGTAATGTTTTTTTTCCCTTTTACTGATACAGAATTCCAGAAGTTCATACAAAGGAAGGCACATTGTATGTACAACTTCGAAAAGCCAGTTGTCATGAAGGTAAGTCTTGAAATGTATTTTTTTTTTATTGTAAAGTATTTAGATGCTGGGATTTTTTTCCTAGGGCACAGGTTTGAGTAGTCGCACCCAGCCCTAGAACAGAGACTGGGTGCTTCAGGGCGGGGAGAGCCCCTGGCTCTTGGAGCAGGCACCCAGGGCGGTGGGTTTGGGCAGTGCCCGGCTGCCGGCACCGCTGCTCGTCTCCCACACCCGCCGCCTTCCCTGGGGTGGGAGCTCAAGGCTGCGCCGAGCTGGTAAATAGTTACACTGGGAAGAGTTTAGTACCAGGGTAAGGACTCTGAAGTGAGGTTAACTGATTTAGGACTGGGGTTCCGCAAGAATGACTCTATCAGAAATGGCTTCCAAAGGAGAGCTTTTGTACGTGTGTAGGTATCTTCAGCTTGCATGTTCACTTCTGTTGTTTAGAAGTGATGTCTCCAAAACTGAAATGAATCTTACCACATCAAAAACCTGTTTTACTTAATCCAAGTCCCGGTAGGTCTGACTGGTATATGGAGTCAATTTGTAGCCTAATACGGCTGGGTTTGCTTCAACCAACTACAGTCTGAAGCGCAAACTGAAAAATAGGGTTTTGGTTACAAACCTGATGCTCGTTGGCCCTCTGGGCTGTTGGGCTGTCACTCAGTTACCGTAATTTTGCCAGGCTCTGTTCAGGGATGGGGTCGTAGGGCATCATCCTGCTGTAGCGTAGCAGTTGAACAGGGGTCATGCAGACGCTAGGTTTTCAGTTAGTGAACTTAACTCAACACCAGCAGGCCCGTAGTCAAAGCTGTCTTCCAGTCTTGCAACTTCTGAGCAGCCTTCGTTTCTGATTCAGCATTACTCAGTTAAACTGGAAATTATGTAATGCTGTCTGTGCACTTGTAATAGACTATTCCAGTTTGTATCCCAGAATAACAAAGTCATTCCTCATCAGTTATGTGTACAGGAGGTTTCAAATACCATTTCTTCAAGAAGAAAAGTGAAGGTAAACTAGAGCTGGCGTTTAATGTCTGTCTTAGGTCGCACACCGCGAGTTTCTGTCAGAACAGCGTCTCATAGGTCATTCAGAATGAGCAGTACAGCCCAGAACCATGTTATCTTCCATTTCCTTTTTTTTTTTCCTTCTGTTTTTAGGCATTTGAACACTTACTGCAACTGGAATTTGTAAAACCAATAGAAAGACCATCCGTACGTGCTCAGAGAGAGTACCTTTTAATGAAACTGCTTTTGGACAATAATCAAATCATGGACGCGTTGCAAGCATACCCAAACTGCCCGACAGATGTTAAGCAGTGGGCAGCCTCATCACTCAGTTGGTTGTGAACTTTTTGGAACTTGCAGTATCACGTCCTATGTTAAAACTTTTGGAGTTCACTGTAAACTCCAGAAGATGTCATGTTTCTCAACAGTAGGGTGTTCAAATTAATAAATTTTTGGAAGAAGCTTGCTTTGCTGTGCTTTGTTGATTGATCTGGGATTTTGTTTTTTAAGGAGCACGATACTGCTGTTGGCTTCTACTGGCCATAAATTTGATTAACTTAAATGCTCAAGCGGTTTAGCTCAGCGCTAACGTTTCCACTTTGTAGAAACGTGAGCTCTTCGGAACTTCTCACGCTCGGATTAAGACCGCTTCAGATACCGGCTCAGCGGCATGCTGCCCCATGTGGCTGCGGGGCTCACGCTCTAAGTTCTGAAGCACAGATCCATCTCTAATGCAGTTTGAAGCTCACACTTAGTGTCCCTTTTCTTCTCAAATTTGACTTGAGATAGAAAATTTACTTAATTAAAGCTTTAATCAATCACAGCTAGTGTCAGCTGGTGAGTGGTATTTTTATGCAAAGAGCACCCCACCTTCTGTCCAGTTTGTTCAGCTGGTTTCTCCAGAGGAAGGAGCAGCGCTCGACAGGTGCCTTCAGCCTGCCCAGGCAGATGGCCAGGCACGAGCCTCCCTGCATGGGGGCAGCCCTGGAACCTTGACCCAGCCATCTCAGCGCTGCAGTCTACTCTGCAGGGCAAGAAACTGGTTTTATAGCTGTTCTAGTGCAAGATACGTAGGGAAGGTATATAGTGCTATGTATTGGGAGTATCTGTGTATCAGAAGTACGTTCCTTTGCAGGTAAGTGTTATGGCTGGTTTGGTACCACATTAAGGAAGTGTTGTGTTGTGTAAAGCCCAGTTGCTAGAACAGTTTGACCCTGCTTATGGTAGAGGCTGTAAGGAGCGAGGGATGTGCTGAGCTTCAGCCCTCCTGTTAGGTTGCAGAAGGATGATGGATGCAGCCGGGCTGATGGCTTTCTCTCTCCCAAACAGAGTCAGTTAGCTCACTCTTACCTTAAAGCCTACATGACATAATAGGCATTTTTAGCAGCCCAGGGGCTTGTCTGTCAAAAAGCTGAAGAAACTGCAGTGATGTTTGTTCATGCACAGGACCCCCTTGCTCTGCTTTCACACAGAAGCCCTTCTTTTCAGTCAAAGGGTTATTTTATTTATTTTGCTCTCTTTGGTGCTTAATTAAAGATCCTGCCTACACAACTGCACATCTCGAAGAGAAGAGCAGTGCTTTGAAAAGCAGCAATGTAAGTAACAACCTCCCCCTTTAAGAGAAGAGTGGTTACATCATATCCACAGATCTGTAAAGGTCTGGTTGACAAAATTTAGCATTTTTAGAAGATAGAGGGGTGACTGACTTTCAATTCAAGATAAAGGATCAAAGCGAAAGGCTGCACAAGCAGCAATCAGGCACCAGTCCTTGCAGAACAGGGCTGCGCTCTCACGCAGGCGGCTGTTGCGGAAGTGGTTGCTTTGCCCGGCCACGGCAAAGGCAGAGCCAGCCAGCCCTGCGGCTTGGGCAGTAGCCGATCTCTGGAACAGGAAGAGCGGCTGCAGCATGTGGAATTACCGGAACATCACTCGAGCCTTTCTCTGCCCTCGGCTGAGCTGGTGTCCTCCCAGCCGCGGCCTTCATCACCATGGTAGGGAGTCTGCCTCTGTGCTCACCTGCTGGTTAAAAACTACTTGACAGGGCAGGACGGGGTGGGGAGAGTTTTCCATCCAAAATGCTGGAGGTGATGCAGATTCTGCCTTTACGTCCCCGCCTGATTTAAACTGCGAGGTCTTCCCATCATTGTCTTTTTTTTTTGCCACAACACCAGCCATGCAGCTTGAGAATCACTGCAGGGGTAGAAATAGCGAAAAAAGGCATATGCAAGTCATAGTAGTCACATTTTTTATTTTAACTTTTTGGGGAAATAGGGGAGAAAGAGTATACATTTCATTTGTACAATATTTAACAATCACTTTATTGAGGGCGAGGGGGGGGTTGGTTTGTTTTTAGTACTTGCAGAAAAACAGCAAGTACCTTTTGACAGTAGTACAACAACCTGTGCCCAAAACACTGACAAATACGAAGAGTAAAGTTAAAATAATTGCTTAGCAAAATCTTGAGAGGTAACGAATAGTATATGGACTGAAACGGCATTAAAAAAATAAAATTAAAAAAAAAAAAAGTACTGCTGGTTGAGTATCTGAGGTAAATGATGTCCCATCAAGGATGCTACTTGAATCATTTTGCCCATGAACATCTATTGCAGCTTTCTGCATTTTGTACCAAGTGTTCCTAATAAAAGTAAATGTATTAAAAAAGGTTAAAAAAGAGAAGCTGGAAAAAGAGCAAACTGGTAACCCTATTTATTCTCTCAAATGCTAATACGAACAGGAAATGTCTGATTACTGTCAGGTTACGATTTAGTTAGCACACCTGAAAGTCGGTATTTGAAAACCACACCGACTTTTTAAAACCTCAAAGAGAAGATTCGAAGTGGTGGGTTTGGGTCCTCGCAGTGTAGTTTCAGAATACCACCGCAAATGACAGCGCTAGTTCAACAACTCCAACAACTACGAGGCACAGTCTCTGCTCTGAAACGCTACGGTACGTGTAGTCCTAAGCACAAAGTCATGCAGGATGCGATACAGAAACTTCTGACCCTCTGACACAACGTAAACAGTAACACAGGGCGTACACTTAGAGGCCAAGAATGGGCTCAGGTACCAGTCCCGTGGCAGATCTGCAGCCGGCCGTTCAGCAGACTGAGCTGGAAGTTAAGAGCAAGGGACTGGCTGTTCCTCATGAGCCACAGGACAGGGTGACCCTTTGGAGCGCGTACCCACATGCCACATCACTGCAGGGCTTCAAGGGATAACGGTAGTAAATAACACCAGAATATTTCCACTAGCATCAATCTCACTGAATCCTGCCCTCATTTACACCTGGGAAGTGCTGCCGGCTCAAGCATCTTCTGAACTCGCACACGAAACGCTCTAGAAGTGAAACAACAATACACCTCAAAATGCCCTGGGAGAACAGTGGTACCAGAACAGCTTGGGGGAGAGTGGTGTTACCAATTCAAAAGCATTTGTACTACGGACATCCTTCTCAGTGACACCGAATTATGCTGTTTAAAAAAAAAAAAGAGAGAGATTGGGAAACGCAGAGCAGTACGATATTTAAACAATCGGGGATATCCAAAGGCAGTTTTAAACTACGAAGAGAAGTTATCTCAGTTTGCCTGACGCAAGGCTTAGTGAGCGCCCTGCGTCATTTGCAGCGTGAAGCATACGCGCCACGCCTGGGTGCCCAGCGCTTCGCTGCGAGAACCCGCAGTAGCTGAAGTTTAAAGGACAACGCGCAGATGACGCACCTTTTAGACACGACGAATTTTTGCATCAGATCTTGAGTAACAGATTATCAAACCGTCTGTATTTACTCCGTTTTTCCTAGTAAAGGGGTTAAAGCTCATGGGGAGCACAGAGGTCTTCAGCAAGTATGAACGGATTCTTATTTGTTCAGAACTCAGCAGCTACATTCATGTCCTGCTGCGTGCGTAAAGTCACATCCTCGGATTAAAAATGGAAGCAAAATTAAAGTGTCAATCGAAGAAGCGGCCACAAACTAGATTTCTTTCTTTTTATAGCCAAGCGGAACACCACCAAGCCACGCCCTACAGAACCAATGACCCTTTGGAGCGGGATTCTTCCAGCTACCTGGAACCTTGGGCATTACCCAGAGAGCGCTGGGTGGTACGTTAGACCTTTCTTCCCCTCCCTGCCAAGAGCACGCTGGCCTAGGTCTGGTTTATCCATAAGGTCTCTTATTGTTCCCAGAGATCAAGTTCACGTACACGTAAAACAGAGTATCTTGTGGCTGCACAGATCAATCTTCAAGATAACATTCACAGTGAGCTCCTAACTGCAACGTTAAAAGCTTCTTTCGAAAGACACTGTAAAAACAAAGAAAACTACAATGAACTACACAGCGTACTACTAGCTATTGTCGGTTCTGTTGAGGTTTAGAAAATTTCTTTTACTTGGACATTTGTGTAAAGGATCAAATAAATGGAGTGAAACAGTACTTCTGAGAAGCACTTTGGCACCTACCTACCAGTCACTTTGTAATTTGAATATAAGGCATGACTTCTTGAACGCGAAAAAGAATGTTGGAGTTGTGAAAGCAATTTCCATGTTCCTCCTCATTTTCTGTGAGTCTGTGCTACGGATGTTGGTATTCGTTACCTCTAAACAGTCATTGCATATTTTAAGTTGTAAGCGTAACTAATCATCCCTGAAATTTTGAAGCATTTCTAATCTGAAATCTGTGGCTAGAAGTTTCCGTATGATTCTAGGATAAACCCAGGTATCACAGACATTAAGTGGTACGCTGATAAGATGGCACCGAGCTTTAAGTAGAGTGAAATTGCAAATCTCAAAGCAGAGATTCGGGGTATTCGGGGTAACTGAGCTTCCTGAGGTGATCCTGAAACAGTGATACAGAACCCACTGCATACTGTTTAGTGAAACAGAACACACGCTAGGCAGACCTTTTCACAAACATAAATAGGAAAAAAGACTTCTTTAAAAAAAGAACGAGAATTCAGAGCTTTCCAGTGTCATAGCTCGCAGAAAATTAAAAAAAGTCATGCTTAAGTTTTCAAATACTCCTCAGACACAGCAAACCTAAATAGTATTCAGTTAAATAAATGTATGAGATATTCTGGGGAAATGGAGGTAAGAGAAAAGCTTTAAACTAAAAGAGGAAGGAAAATTTTGTTTCAATAAACAGCACTTTTTCTTTTTATACACAACAAGCTAGTACAAGAAAAGGCTAAAAACACTGCTTTAGGAATGGCCATTTACTGTCGGCATGAAGCATAGCTTACCCTTTTTAAATAACACAGTGAATTTGAAATACATCATTTACAAAACATGGATCAATTTATTATTCAAATTTTGTTAGTGTTGTCAATCTCATAATTTAGCAGAGGTGGAACTGAGGTATACCTTGTTGAGGGAGGTTAAGTAATACTTGGAAGCCTCTTTGCTATATCCCACTTGATTACTTTTGTTTATGTACACTGAACAGCAGCACACTAAACATTCACAAGCTGTGTCATATTGGCATTACAATAGTCATTTTTATAAACAACAGCAAATGCAATAAAAACAAGTTACCCTTTTTTTAAATCTGAAATGAAATGTTTGATTTAAAAAAAATAACAGTAGTTCATTTAAGGAATTAGTCTCTTCTGACAGGTATTAAGAAATCTGATGTCAGTTTTTAAAACGCTTGATTAGCCGGTACAGGTCCGTATTCTTCATTTAAGTTCCTTAACAGCATGTTATGGTTTCTCAGTCACATGTCCTTCAGGTGTAAGCAGGGAATGCAAAAAGTCTCACGGATCCATGTTTGGGAGGAGAAAGGGGGAAAATAAAGGAAAAACACCTCTTGATGATGTTCCAGAGAGACTTACCATTCTTTTCACACAGAAAACAGTAATGACCTAAGCAGTCCCGTTAGCTTTAGCAGCTCCAGTGAAGAGTCCTGGCGGTCAGTTACATGACCAGTGCAACTATCATAGACTGGATTCTTTGGGAGGAAAGTCAACATTTGTCACCATTGTGACCACAGTCACAATGTCCTCTGTTGTTATAATGTTAGTTAGTTTTTGCATCTGAATAATTCGTTCTTCTACGCAACCCGCTGACAACCTGGCTTCCGCGTCGTGATCCCAGCATTCCTCTATTGTTTCACAAAGCATCGCCATTCCCTGCGAGCAAACACAGCGAAGTAAAAAATAATGGTACACAGAGTTAGCGGCAAGTTTTACAAAGGCAGGGTCGCCTAGCAATTGCAATAGCAACTTGCATTTTAAGGTACACCTGCCAAATGTTGCCCCTTCTGTCAATGAGGAAGCTACGCCCCATTTGTTTTGAAACTAGCATGTCATATGGGGCCTTACGTCTTGTTTGTTTTGCACCATTTAAACAAGATACGCAACAGCGAGCAAATCCTCGTCACCATACAGCGTTGTAGCCTGCTGGTAAAGTTGTCATGGTATTTTAAAAGACCTCGCACTAAACCAGGTTAAGTTCTTCAGTGATCAAATCAAACTTCAACGAAAACACTGAACAGTACAAAAGGGGATTTATATCTGATAGCAGTTAACTTTTCTCCAAAGCAACACTGAGCTAATACAGCAATATGCTAATTACAAGGAGCAGATGGTAACATACACTCATTTTTCTTGCAGACAGACAGTGACATCTATTGTTTCTAACAACCCATTTTTTTGAAAACAAAACAAAACAAACCAAACAAAAAAAACCTACCACCACCCAGCCCCCCCAGTGCTAGGAATAAGCACTGGCACTACTGCAAGTCTCTAGCCATAAACCAGATCAGGAAAGCGTGCAACTCCTCCCTAACCGATCCCAGAAATTTCTCATACGACACTGCCTACCCTATGTTACTATGTTCAGTTTGTAGCATTCCTGTAGTAAATCAACACTATTATTTCTTAAATATATTTTTAACCTATGCATTCAAAAGGAACTCAAGAATCTTTTCTTTCACCAAAAAAAGGGCGGAGGGGGGGAAATCACTCACTTTCAAATCACTCAAGAGGAGAGAGAATATTTTAAGATTAAGAACATACTAGTTTACAGTCCATTTAATTCCTACTAGAATTATTAAACTTAAATTCTTCCTAAAAGACAGTATTATGAACACAACACAGGATTAACCAAATTTGAAATTCAAATCATGACGGAACTTTGAAGAACTTGGTTGCGCAACTACTTACAGAATGTTTTTGCCAACACTCTCTTAAAACAGGTCTCTTCTTTTTATGAACTACAACTTCCTGCATGTCTTCAAGGGAGGGATGCTGGCCAATTTCTTCTTCAAATGGCAACATGTACCCATCTACTGGGCCTATAGATAAAAAAAAAAAAAGTTGTTAAACCACCATTTTTGCTTTAAAAAAGGGGAAAAAAATAAGACTGGTATCTTAGAAATGTAGTCCATAATCAGAATCTTACGGAGCAGTTTACTCTCTCTTGCCATTAAGGGCTCATCCTATGACAGGCTAGCAGCAAGCGGTGACTAAGATTTTAATTAAGCAGCAGTGGCATTTTCAGGAGCTCCAAGCCTTTGCTCTCCTGCGTGTGGCAGCCAAGCGCAGCTCCCGGCCCAGCTCCTTTGCAACTGAAAGCTTCGAAACAAGGGGCAGAGGGAGGCTCTTGGATCCACAGCTTCTCCCCTGCCTCCCCCAACAAATCATAGCTTTGGTAAGACAAAGCATCGTCCTCCTTTCAAGTTTGCTGGCTCTCTTGGTATCTGGATACCAAGCAGGCACCCCATAGGCACCTGTGAATGTTTTCAATACCATGTACACTGCAAAAAGCAGCAAAAAGCTGCATCCCTCTGTGAATGCAATACGTTTCCTCCTCCAATCCATGTAGCCCAGGACAAAAGTACTTACGTTGAAGGCTAAGCGTGATATTTGTCCTTAACAGAATCAGAGGTACAAGCTCTGTATGCTGAACTACAGATTACATAATTATACGTTATTGTAACACGTATTTTGTGCTCTCAGATCAAAAGTCTGAAAAAAAGGAGGATGGGGACCACAGAAGAAACGAACGGTATGGTAGACACGAGGCTGGTGGGCCTTAGTGAAACAGACCAGGGACCTTCTGAAAAAAACCACCCCACCACATATTTGCAGAAAGAAAAACAGCAGCCATGACTGTAGAGCTACACAAAGGCATGATTCAGGAAGGCTGCTTTCCTTCACCGATGCCTCCTTTACCTTCTAGAACAACAACATTGGTCAGAGACACCTACGAGACACTTCCAGCAAGATTTATGTACATATGTTTTACAGTACACCGAGGCATGAAAAATCAATACAGAATGTGGGACTGCCTCAGAGACTTGTGCAAGATAGTGTCGATCCTGTTAGTAAACAGCTTAACATTTCTAAAACGGTAAAATCTCCCCAGCGGCTTCTACTCCGCAAGGAACGTTTGAAGCAGAAAAGCACTGCCTGGAGCAGAAGAGCACTGGGTGACCACGCGCTGATCTGCTGAGATCTCCAGTTCACCTTGGCTTTTTACATGGCTACCTGTCAGCTGCACTGGGCTCTCACAGGAGAGCTTTATGACAAATGGCATCACAAGCCCAAGTGAAACCACGGTATTTATTTGGTTGAATTTAGCTGCATTAAAGACTGTACTGAAAATGCAACTTTCTCCCAAACATTTTTGAGCCTTGTCTTTTGTCTTGGTCTTGATTAATCCTGACTTATTCTGGACTCCCAAAAGAGATCTCTATTTACAAAATTTAAGAATAGTATTCATACCTGAAACAGGGTATCTGATATCTTTCCTCGATAGCTTAAAAATTGGATCCAGTGGTTTGCTTTGAGGCAAACAACTGTGATGGGCCCGTAGCTAACAAAGTATCAGCTGCAGATTTCTCACACACGACTGTATTTTCAATCTCTACGCTACCAACAATTAATTAGAAATTCCTCAGAAGTTCCGACATCTCTATGAGCTGAACTAATGTTACATTAGTGACAACAAAGAGAAAGAGAGGGTAGGGAAGCACTGAACTTATATGGCACAGTCTCGGTCTGGCACCTGTGGCTAAACCAGAAACAGAGACTTTTCTATGTCTCATTGCAGACAACTGACTTCCTGATGCACTGAAGAGCAGTTGACCAGATTCAGGAAGGGCCAAGGTGATATCCTGCATATGCTTAGAAGCAGCTAGAAAATCATTAACTGCATCAATGTTCTTTGTAATAAAATGTATGTTGACCTATGAAATTCTTCACGTCTTTTAGCTTTGTATTCCCTTACTACAGCAGGAACAGATCTCTGACATTAATCAGCATCTATGCCCATCTTCCACAGGCAGCACTAAAAGGCAGGTCATTGTCCAGATGCTAAGGTGTACAGCAGGAGACATCAATTTCTCAGCGGGTGCTGGTGGGATATCATTGTCGCCAAGGTTAATCTAATCTGAGCTTTTGTTTATGAAAAGAAGCGATACCTTGAAGATAAATTGATTGGCACTGAAACTGTCGGGAAGAACTCAGAAGAAATCAAACATATTAGGCTAGGAGTTCCACAGTAACCCTCTCTCTTCTTTACCATGACCAGGAGAAGAAATGCAACAGGTATCCATGTATCAGAAAACATTTACCTGGGATGCCAAACACTGAAGAGACTAAATTATAAAGCAACTACGTGATGTTGGTGTTTCATTCATCTCCCCACAAGACTACCACCCTTATTAAATTTTATTCCATACAAATAATCTTCCAATTTCTTGCTTTAAATACACCTCTCACAAGTTACATTAAATATTTCCATAGATCAAATATGTTGCTTACCATCTGAGGCAGTACAGCGTGATGCCAATTCCCAGAGGACTAATCCCATGGCATACATATCTATTCTCAAAAATGCATCCCTTTGGAAGTTTATAGCACCTTCTAGTACCTCAGGAGCCATATACCGTCGTGTACCAACCTTGAAAGACAGGAAAGCATAAAAATTTGTACGCTAAGAATCATCATGACCACAATTACCACTCCAGCTGGTGCCGATTATAATAATACTGTAGGCCAGTACTATTTTTTGCCAAAGATTAAAAATAGGCATCGTTATCCTTGTTTAGGACTAAGTCTTGGAAGTTTCTTGTATTCTTATATCCAATAGTAGGTAAGAGGAATTAGAAACAATGGTATAGACTGAACCCTATCAAGGATCCTTATGAAGCAGGAAAACCCAACTATATTTTAAAAGAACACATTTGCATAGCAAGTCAACATACTTGTCGCTGCCATTCCTTATCTTCTTCTAGATTACAGGAAGGCCACTATTCTTATTTTTTCATGCCAAAAGAATTATTACAGTTTCACGTAAGGATGTGAAACTTGCTTATGTTTCTTCCCGTGACAGAAGCAGTCATAAAAATACCAAAGGAAAACTAACTACCCAAAGTACAGTTTATACTGAGAAAGTTATATGAAATCACTTACACAAAACTGGTCATTAAATGAAAGCTTTGGGGATACCCCTTCTTTTTGACCACAGTCAATTATGAAATGAATGAAAATGAAACCTGAGTAAATCAGAACTTACACGATGTCTGAACAAGATCTACTCCACTATTTAAACCTCCATGGTAATAGCTATGTTTCTCTTAAGCAGTATTACTGAGGTTTTATAGCCTTATTGTAAGGATTTTATTTTTGTCGCCTCACCATAAACTGTGAAGTTCTGCCTAAAATTAAATATATTTAGTTTTCCAGAAACCATAATGCTCTAAGTTCAAGCTTGTTAATTTAAAAGTACATGGCACTAAAACAGTTCCCTGTTGTAGGACAAGGGCTTGATTAGCGCTGTTGTCATTTCAGGAAAGTGACTCTTGCTAGGTCAGAAAGTTAGAAACTGGCTGCCAGCATCATTCCTCAATTTCTGAACAATATCTCAGAACAATTAATANGCTGTGATCTATAATTATCTAAAGAATTGTTTAATTTTTGGCCTGTGGGAAGAAAGCACAAATTGCCATGTTCATTAAAGGTCACCGGAAATAGGGTTGATGATACAGTATCCTGTGCATGAAAAGTGCCTAAACTATCTATTTCCATTCACGTGCAGTTAACAGTTGTATCATTTATGTAAATAAATTGTATTTACCTGTCCATGTGTATCCCCTGCAGACTTTCCAGCCTCAAACTTTAAAGCTAGACCGAAATCAGCGATACAAGCTGTAAGATTATTTTTCAGCAGCACATTCTTGCTTTTGATGTCCCTTTCAAGTTAAAGAAAAAAATTAGAAGTCTAGAACATGAAATACCATACAAAGTTCTAAGGAAAAAGTAATATAATGAAACAAAGAGCATTATAATATGAAAGGCAAGAAAATTATAAAGAAGCAGTCCATTTAAACAACAGAAGAATAAAAACAAAACCTAGGAGTACACTTGCGCACTTCTGTTCTTATGGAAATATAAGAGACCGCAGTTGGAACTATCATTTTATGCTTAGTTTTAAAAGACATATAGATTTATAAGCATGCGTGATACAGAAAGGGAATAGAAATGTCGTTACTGCATACTTCAGTTACAAGTACATTTTGTTTGTTTAAATAATAGGAAACAAAACACTTTGAAAAATGAATCTTGATTGTTTCTAACAAGGAGATACATGATTTCCTGCAGAAACAAAAGATAATGGACTCGATCCAGGGACTCCCATCTGTTCTGTGTGTACCTCTCCCCCTCCCCCATTTTACCATCAGTCAAGCAGTTTTGCTCATGAAATTCCACATTTTGCAGAATCTGTATTTCTCTTACCCTATATGTCTACTTTTTATTTTGGTTACCACTATCATTTCAGCTCCCTACTTCTATTAATAGCTTTCTGTACCTACGTCATTTGAAAAAACAGCAATTACACTCAACAATAGGCATAACACCACTTACAGCAGATGTTTCTGTCTGAAGGCATTCAGTATTAAAGTTATATACATAAGTGTTTAAGTTGTTTCAAATAGCTGTAATACCAATTATTTCATATACTGCAGAGGGTACTTAAATAATTAACTGTATTAAAAAAAAGAATTTATGAGATTAACCACAATCACCAGACCAAGTTCTATAAACCATCAGCTAGGTTTTTGCTTAGGCTAAGCAGATTTTTTTCTTATGAGGCTCTTGATAATTCTGGAAGGAAGATATCACAGAGTAATTATTTGAATACTTCCTATCCATCCACATTTCACATCCTTTAACTCACAGTTAAATATTAGCAATCACCTGAAAATATTTTACATATACTATACCTGTGTGAGATGGCAGGTTTATGTCCATCTTTTAGCCCTGGTATATCCTCGTGAAGATAAGCCAAGCCTCTAGCCATAGTTTGAGCAATGTGACATAGCTCATTCCAAGAGACCACATTAGCCTTGAGAAAGTCTGTTAATGAACCCTGCAGGGCAAAAAAGAAAAACAATTACAAGATCAATTTCATTCTCAGCTACTCATAAAGACAACTTCTAGATGGCCTCCATCATTAAAGAACACGATATGCCTGTCTGCCTTTCTCTGTTTTCTGATAGACCATATAATTATACACAGGCATATACAATCAACGGCTAGTTTAAACAACAAAAAATTAACCTTTGCATCATCTCTAGTCCACGAATAGACTCAAGATGCATCTACACATCACCTCAACAAGCAAACAGCGCAGTGAACTCAACTTCAGTGGCACACTTGCCAATGAACTACGCTTAAATGGGAGCTAGACTTAAGATATTTAACTTCTTTATAAAGACAACCCTGCTTTTACAAGGGTGATTTATAATCTTCCAGGCACAGGAAATTACAGGTTAAAGTCACCTTCAAGAATCCTGCTGAACTGTGTATGCGCATCCTCTAAGACCTTTAATTGATAGTCTTTCTTTTCTTACAGACCAGCAACAGTAAACTCCAGTTTCACAACACAGTTTCAGAGTGAAATACATACTCTGAATAAAGAGATTAAGTCAAAATCTAGTCAACATAAAGCTCTTCTCTTCAAACTCACTTCTATAGCCCACTCTACACACGCATATTCATGGATTTGCATATTATCCAGCATGTGAGATGTTACTGTGTTACACGTTGCTGTGCAAAAAGCCAACACAAAAGGGAAAAAATGAACAAAGCACTGTCAAAGTATAGAGGCTACACTTTAAAAATAAAATAAAAATTTTGCATTTTCCATCAGAGTCATCTCAGATGCCATCTTTCCAACAGTAACAAGATTTTTAAAACTCAGACCAAAAAACCAAAAAAAAAGGCAATAACCTTTCAGAAAGGCAGATTAGTTTGATATTATCTACTTGATCGTGAAGATCTGTCAAAAATTTTAAATACTTGGGTAGTTTTCGTCTTCTAAATGATTAAAGCAGAGGCAAAAGTGGGACAAAAACGCCAGAATGAAGAATGCAATATTCAATACTAGAAATATGATCTATGACCTAGCCTTAGTGCATTAGCATGTCCATGTTATACAGATTTATATTTTCTCAAATCTGCTACAGGTAACATCTTCCTAATGTCTCTTTGCCTGTGCCAGCGCTAAATTTAAGTTTGGGGCTTTTTTTGCTCTTTGTACTTACATCTGTGACAGTTACATGCATGAAAAAAACACCACCACACACCCTAAGTGGACAAAATAAAACCGCTAACATATTCCTAATTACATATGTTTATGTTTCTTATTGTGGTTATCATAATAGAATTGATACCTATTACTTCATTCTTATAGACACAAGTCAGCTAACACAAGTAAAACAAAAAAAACCCACCACAATCTTTCCAAGATGGAGTTTATTTAATTTAGGCAGATTTAGATGGGGGATATTCAAAAATACACATTCTAAAAAGCAAAAAAGTAGAATAAATTTTTTTTTGTTGTCTAAAACAACTCTATTAAGTAAAGGCTGATGACAACTTTCTCAGTTGGCTGAAAATAAATTTAAACAAATTCATATCCAATGAAAAGAGACAAGCTAAGAATAAGCAAAAGCTATTTCAGATTTTATTTCTTAACTGTCTAAAGTTCACATTTGTGACAGGTATCTAAGGCTGTTCTTCCTCTACCATAATAATAATAAAAAAGAAACTACATTAAGAACTAAACATACCTTTTCATGAAATGCTGTAATTAACCAGAGATCGACATCAATGCTAGTGCCTCGTTTCTCTGCACCAATAAACTGCAAAATATTGTCATGCTTCATTCCAGGTAAACTGTAAATTTCATACTCGTTCTGCCATGACTGTTTGTCCTTTAAACAAAAGAACACATCAAACCAAGTTAATACCATAATAAGAGGTACCTTCCCTGACAGAAGTTTCTTCCTATAATTCACTATGCATTTGTATACGATCTGTCAAAATGACTGAAAACTTTTTTTTTTTTTTTTTTTTGGCAAGACAGGATTTACTTCCTAAAGGAAAGAAAGCATAGTGTACGCTATTAACATTATGAGGCTCATTATTTAAAAATTACAAGCAGACTGATAACAATATTTGTGCTACAAACTACTGACCTAACGTATACAAAAATATGAAAAACTGTCTTTCTTCATATAGTCACATATAGTGGAAAATTGTCTGAAAAAAACTTAAATTTGTTGTAAAAAGACATAAACTGTTGAAAACAACATCAACTATCACAGATATGAACCATGGAAACACAAGCCTGTAGATTAGGATTGCAGTCTTACATACTGCAAATCATTACAATTGCTTTATCCTTAAGAGCATAGTTCAATTTTTATATTTTATTAATCTAAAAGAACCCCGTAAACAATTAGAAATAGGTTTTCCTTCATTCAAAATAGTGAACAAAGCCTCAGATTTAATTTATGTTGTGCTGATGGCTGAAACCAGCAGAAATACAGGCCATTTCTCCTAGAAGAATAAGAACCTACAGATTCAGCAAATCAACACTTGGTTAATCATCAGAAAACACAAGCACATTTCACCTCAAGTAGCAGTGGATGTTTGTAATTAATGTAAAACCTACCCTAATATCATTGTGTATGATCACTTTGTATTCTTTAACTAGACTGGATCTTAAAATTGTGAGTACCACCTATTCTAAAACATGGCTTTCAGAAGGTACTTACTGGGAAGTAAATAGTATTTCACTTAATTGAAGCATATTTAATTGGAACAATCACCTTATGGGTTTGCATTTCTGGACATTCCTTCTAAGTACAATTTAATTTGAAAAATGTTAACAAATTCTTCTCAACTGATGGAGAGATGTGAGAGAGCTGCTTAAAACTCTTCATGCCAAATATGTATTTTTTTATGACTGGAAACACATAAATTTCACAGTTTATGTTTCAGTAATATATGTTTGCTGCATTAAAATACTTATTTTAATTCAATAAACTTCTACCTGCACATTTTTCAGCTTACGACATTTCCTGCATTTAAGAATTTCTTTGAACTACCAAGATTTACAGTATATATTGAAAATTCTCTAGAATCACAGAATCATAGAACCATTAAGGTTGGAAAAGACCTCTAAGATCATCAAGTCCAACCATCAACTAACACCACCATGACTCCTAAACTAGCCCCTGGAGTGCCACGTCCATACCTTTGTTGAACGCCTCCAGGGTTGACGACTCCACCACCTCTCTGGGCAGCCTGTTCCAATGCCTAACCACTCTTTTGGTAAAGAAGTTCTTCCTGATGTCCAATCTAAACCTCCCCTGTCACAACTTGAGGCCATTTCCTCTCGTCCTATCACTAGTTTATTGGGAGAAGAGACCAACACCCACTTCACTACACCCTCCCTTCAGGTAGTTGTAGAGAGCGATAAGGTCTCCCCTCAGCCTCCTCTTCTCCAAGCTAAACAGCCCCAGTTCTCTCAGGTGCTCCTCATAAGACTTGTTTTCTAGACCCTTCACCAGCTTCGTTGCCCTTCTCTGGACACGCTCCAGCACCTCAGTGTCCTTCTTGTACTGAGGGGCCCAAAACTGAACACAGTACTCGAGGTGCGGCCTCACCAGTGCCGAGTACAGGGGCACGATCACTTCCCTACTCCTGCTGGTCACACTATTCCTGATACAAGCCAGGATGCCGTTGGCCTTCTTGGCCACCTGGGCACACTGCCGGCTCATGTTCAGCCGGCTGTCAACCAGCACCCCCAGGTCCTTTTCCGCCGGGCAGCTCTCCAGCCACTCTTCCCCAAGCCTGTAGCGTTGCATGGGGTTGTTGTGACCAAAGTGCAGGACCCGGCACTTGGCCTTGTTAAACCTCATACAGTTGGCCTCGGCCCATCGATCCAGCCTATCCAGATCCCTCTGCAGGGCCTTCCTTCCCTCGAGCAAATCAACACTCCCACCCAGCTTGGTGTCATCTGCAAACTTGCTGAGGGTGCACTCAATCCCCTCATCCAGATCATTGATGAAGACATTGAACAAAACCAGCCCCAGAACTGAGCCCTGGGGAACACCGCTCGTGACGGGCCGCCAACTGCATTTAACACCATTCACCACCACTCTCTGGGCTCGGCCATCCAGCCAGTTTTTTACCCAGCAAAGTGTACGCCCATCCAAGCCGTGAGCTGCCAGCTTCTCCAGGAGAATGCCGTGGGAGACCGTGTCAAAGGCCTTACTAAAATACTACTCTTTACTACTCTAAAATAAAAGCCTCTTACTGTGACTAGGAAAGCTGGTTTAACACTATAATATTACAAGCAACACAGGACACCAAGAACTTCTGCTTACCTGAATAGGGAATATTTTAACCGCAACATACTCATTTAGTAGTTGAGCTTTCCACACACATCCAAATCTTCCCCTAGCTTTGATCTCCAGTAACTGCAGTGGCTTCAAACCCATCAATGGTGAAGGTGGTGGTGGTCCAGGATCCTGAAATCAGGTTAAAACCATTAATTAATTTTGCTATTATATGCACTATCTATGATGACAGCACTAGAACTAAAGGCTTACAAACTGAAAGAGACTTGGTATCATATACCCAACCCCCTTGCAACATATTCCCCCAAACCAGAAACAAAACAGCAACCCTTCCTTCTCCACAGGAAAGAAAAATGAGATTGTAAAACATGCTCAGAACTAATGTGCAAGCAACAGCATAACAACAGTTACAGTATAAATCTGTCTAACCAGGTGTAAAAGCACAGCAGAAATTAAGGAATAAAGATAATCAAGCTTTACTTGTTACTTTTTTTCAGTGCTAGAATTAAAATGAGCACCTTTGATACATTTAAGGGGTTTTGTTTGTTTGTTTGTTTGACATACTTGTGACCTGTTTAATCCTTTAGTTCAATGGCCTGGTAACTTGACTCCACACAGGACATGAAAGTCCATTTCCATGTGACTAACACAGCATCCCCTCAACCATCAGCTGGGAAGCAGAAGATGTCTATGTTAGCAATTTGGTTGGGGGCAGCAGTGCAGAGCTGAAGTGAATCCCCTCACTGTCTGCAGTTACCACATACTGGTTCAGTTCTCCCGAGCTGTTAGCTGGTACCAGCACAGCTCTACTTCAAAAGCTCCACTGCTTACTGGGGACATGAGGTTGCAAACCAGTATGTATGCAGGCCATGCCACTACAAGGTCTTCCAGGACATAACTAATATTTTTTCATTCAGAAACCACTGAACCACATGCATAGTGCAGATGTTTGGCACCAGAAACCTAACATCGTCTCCACAGTCAGCCCTCCAAGCCATGTGAACGGCGGTCTGAGGAACCACAGCACCGATGCTTCAACCTACTGATCCACTTCTATTGCTCCCAACTTTTGCTAGTGTAGATAGCCAATATGTTACTGAAATGTGAGTACTTGGCTGTACCCCAGAAACAGAACTGGAATTAAATTTAAGAGATTATCTTGTTATATCTTACAGCGTTATACTTTACTGAGGGGCTAGCCCAACAATTCCTTTTCAAATATGACAGCACAAGCTGGGAAGTACAATTGCAATTGAGACAGAGCTTCCATACAGCTATCCACATAACCACTGACCTTACTATAGATTTGAACAACTTCCCTTTCTGGGAAAGAAAAATGTGACAGCTTATTGAATATCTTGTGTGTTATATTTTATACATCTCTTACATATTCTGTATCATACACATCATCTGAATGTAACAAGTAGATTTTCAACCTTATTGACAAAGATGTGCTTCCTTCTGGGCTGTCTTTTTCTCTCCCGTCTACCATGTCAGATTAGCTTGTACCTATATAAGCTTCTTCCCTGCTGTGAACAAATGCATCAGACCCATTTACATATGCCTCTGCATCAAAGAATATTACCCTATGCACAGAGCCAGAGAAACAAGTTCTCTTCTTCTGTCTGATCCCTGTTTTCTACAGGAAAATAAGTCAAGCTCTGGTATGTAGTGGTCACTAAGCAGAATTACCAACACCGTCACCGCAAGAACCAGCTCCACCTTCCTTCCACATCCCCCCAAATTAGTTTAAACCACAACTCGCTCCTCAGTCCAAATTACTACAGAGAACTGCAAATATGCAAAAATGCCAGCGGTGATAGCGTGGGGGCAGACTGCTAGACCACAGATGGGAAGCAGGTGAACGGCTGCTTTCAGTGGCAGCGCAGGTCTATGGAGACCACAAAATTGTACCACAAGTCTCAATATTGCATATGACAGAAACAAACATACAAATGAGTTAGGTATCACTTTGAAATTATATCCACATTGCAGAATACAACATCATCATCAACAACAACAAAAACCCAAAACAAAAAAACCCAAAAAACCCACACACAAACAGGAAAAAACCCCCACCGAAACCCTAAAGTCTACTGTTCAAAAAAACCCTCCAAAACGTACACTTGGCTTCTCTATTTTTTCCCTAGTCACAGCTGTAATGCTGTTTTAAAGAGAAAGAATGAAAAACACTGGAGTAGTTGCTTCTACGAAACAAAAGAGAGTACTCAATAGTTCAGTATTTGACCACTTCAGTTAGCAACATAAAAGTCTTGTGCATGTTAAAGACATTTTCTGAACAACTGTGGTTTTAAGTATACTTGACTATTGCGAGAATGGAGATGAGTGCTTCTGCATCCAAGACAAGTTTTGAGTAGTTTAAGCGCAGGAATAAATAACCATTCTCTTGTTTCTTATTAAGCAACAAATAATACATCCTTCAAAAAGAACACGTTTCATACAGACAGACTTATAGCAATGTCAAGGAAGTGTAACCTAATTCCACAAATTAATAACTGTAAAAGAAAATATAATGTTTGAAATTCAAATTAGAGACACATTACAACCCTACCCTCAAAAAAGTATGAAATCCTTTCGCAAATGTGACAGCAACAGATGCTTAAAGTTGTTACATCAAAATTGCTGGGTTTAAACTGGACAAACAACAATACAGAAAATGAAGTTTAAGAGTTAAGTGTTCCTTCCCGTGCTGCCTTTCATGCAATGCCAAAGCCCTTTACGAGTATTTCGGGCACCAGGGAAATCACTGTCCTCAATTTGTTAACAGTCACAGCTACAAGTGAAACTAGAAACAAGATGCCCAAATTTACTCACAAAAGCCTACTTTAATTTGTAAAAAACCCCTGCTATATTTAAGAATCCTGAGCACTGCACGGCATGTGTGGATTTAACTTCAGGCAATCAGACAACTTTTTAAAGTTTTGAACCCAGTGACTTGCCTAAATTAAGAGAACAATTTGTGGGAAGTAAACCCAAATCTCACTTTGCTTTAGCAGCTAGAACAACTCCCTTTCCTTTCCATACCCTCCACCCAAAAAATCTGTTGGTATTTTGAAGCACACTATGAGAATTTTTTCTCGGCCGTCAAGCAAATAACCACTGAATACTTCTCAAAGATTTGATGAAAAAAATTACAGCATCTATCATACGAGAGAAGGCAATAACTCCTCAGTAAAAATTGGCCAGCAAAAACTGGTGCTTCTTACTTTCACATTAGACCACGATACTTTCCATATACCTGAACTTCATATTTCCTAGAAAATCCTGGCATTTCAAAATATTTTCCCACTACCTTATATAGCAACCTATCCTGTGACTCCCTGCATATTTCCCTTTCGTTTTGAAACATTCTTATGAAGTCAAAACTTCCAGCGTTCTTATGAAGAAGCAACACACCCCCATACACACAAATCAAAACACCTCTAGGTAAAACGGAAAGTATAATTGCCTTCTGTTAACATAACTAAAAAGAATAGTTTTCCAGTTTGTCTCTGATTTTTTTTCTAAGCAGCTTTGTTAAAAATCAACAGGCATTTACTCTAAAACTACAGGTACTATTTTTATACAGAAACATTCCTTGACAATATTTTCAATTGCTCCACTTCTAAGCAAAAATGTTTAACGTGCCACAGGCAAAATTATTTTTGTATGGCTTTTTAAAATCATCTCTGTGGCGCCAAGGATGATGATATAATGTGAGTAAAGATATAATGTAGATATATTAGTCTAACAGCTTGCCACAGCTGTCAAAAAATAAGGGCCCGGTTTCCCGTTCCTGAGCTTTCCCTGTCCCTTCCCTTGGACTGATTCTGGTACTTGTTTGCCCACGCAGCAAATCAAGGCAATATGCGCTATTGCCAGAAAGCTTTTATTTATTTTTGAAATCAGGTTAGTTTTCCAACAGTTTAGCAAATTGAATGTTTGCAACAAGGTCCAGGTTAACACAAAAAGCACGGCAAGGTGGAGGGAAGCAGGGCTCCCTCTTTTGGGAGTGGTGAGCCACTGGCCCATGTAACTTCATCCCAAGTACTCCACCTTTTCAAAGACATGCTTGGTCCTAACCGCGGGGCAGTTAGAGGCAGCAGGAACACTCCTGCTGCACAATGATCTACTGCCAGATAAAAAGCAGAAGCAGCTACGTCGGCAAAAAATACTTGAACTGACTGGGTCATACGATGCTCAGACAACTAAGCCTTACTCCTCCTATAGCTCAAAGCCATCGATCATTAAAACTCTAAGTTCGAGTTGTACAGTGATCTCAACATCATGGACATCTAGTTGTGTTGTACACTGTGAGGTTTTTGAATCTCAAACAGGGCTTTTTGGTTCTGATTTTTATAGCTGAGAGTTGCAGTCAGCTGTCAGGTAGTGCATACTAGTCACACCAGAAAAATGACAGAGGGAAAAATATTCATTAAAGAATGGTAACTTCCAGAAATAGGTTTCCCTAAGTGTCTTCAAGAATGGTTCTCATGATCAGAGAGAAGCTTAACAAACATAAACCCACAAATCCATTAAAAATATGACCAACTGAACAGACTGTTTAAAGACCTGCCCCAACGCAGTCCGTCAGCACTTGAGTTTATCTCCAGTCACGTGTCTCATACGGCAACTGAATCAGGTGATTCATCATGTACAACAAAGGGAAAAAAAGACCAATTATCCGAACGGGGTTGTACATAGACGCACTTCTCTTTCCTGACTCCAAGATATAAACAAGTTCCCAAACTTTCAGAGCACATGCAAGTTTTCCATGTTAAATGGTGCAGGATTTCCCCTTGGTTACATTTATTCTACAGCTTATATTGCAAATATGGTTGACAAGTTCTCATTGAAAGAGTCTGATGACTATCTTGGTTGTTTCCTCCCTTTCTAGTTTGGGACTGGTTCATTTTCAAACAGATGATCTGTAAAGTTAAGATCCAAATACAGTAAAGGAGTCAGAATTCTTAAATTTTGTAATTATTCTAAAACTGACTCTATGATTTGTATCAACTACATTTCTTTTAAATGGCGACAATTTTTTTCACGCCACAAAATCCTCTATTTTATTGTACATTGCAAACATATTCCCCAAAGTAATATAAACAAAGAAGTTACGTGTAGGCAGGATACTTCAGATACTTCAGCTTCTTCCCTAACTGAAATTATGTCATTTGAAGCAAAACAGTAATACAAATAGAAGGAACTCTGATAAAGATTTACAGATGCAAGATATTCAGGAAAATATTTAAATAGCACCATTCTATTTTCTTCTACATTACATTTACAAGGCATTTCGAGACCTATAGAGACAACGGAAATTGAGCATTCATATTACAACTCAAATCTTGACGTTTTCTGAATTAACAGTTTTCGGTTACTTGTAGTCTCACATGAAGTATCAGCAGTTTAAAAACAAGTAAAAATAACTTCTGGCCAGTGGGGGGTGGTGGGGTGGGGGTGGTCAAAGTAGAGACTTAATAGCGAAAGAATATTTTTCTTCAGGTGTTCTATTTCCCTGAGCTCCTGAATCACACAGAAAACCATCACATCACTCAGAATCACAACACGAAGACCAGACACCTCACTCAAACAGTTACAGGCAGTTCACAGGTGGGAGACAACAACGGACACCCAAAGACAGGACAGAAGTGCGCAGGATGTGCCGTTTACTTCCAGGGCAACCCACTGCAGCGAGACTCACAGTCCTTGCCAGCTGGACTGCCCCCACAGCCAGAGACTGAGGTCACCAGCAAACGCGGTACCAGCAGAGCCCTTACCGCTGCTCATACAATGCTGCACTAGGGTGGAAGTGACACAAACAAGCTAGTCTGTAGGTGAAGAACCACAAACTGACTCTGCCTGGTGTATTTCATTATCAATCCCTGCAGACATTTAACTCGATAGCCTGAGAAATTATAGTAAGTTTTAAGAAAGCTATGAACAGCAGACTAAATCTGTATTTTTTAAGCCACACGTGCTTACAAGTTTCTTGCCCAAAATACTGAAAAAATGTAATTCATACCAAAACAACTTCTTACATGTCCACAGAAAGTTCCATAACCATGAACAAACATCAATGCATCTTACCTCAATCATTATATGAAAGGCGTGCTTGTAGAGAGGGGAAAAAAAACACAGGCAAAAGAAATTACTATTTATACCAAGAATGGGATGAAAAAACAGCTTGTAAGAAAAGAGACAAAATAAATTGTTTGCGAATTAACAACAAAAATATTCAAGGGGCTAGCAATACCTTCTTGTACTAATAACAGGTCATTTAAAATAAAAAAATCCATCATCGATATGTTAGCAAAGAAAAATAGGCAAAAATAAAGATTATTATACAGACCGTTAGCTGAATTGAACCCAGAATATAATTAAACCCAGAATTGTCCATTATAGGTGTACATACAGTTACGTTACTACAAAATGGTATATAAACAAATGCAGAAAATTAAACATACATACAAACACAAGCAATGCAAACTTATTTCTTGTTATGCTCACAACTGTACAGTAGAGGGCAGCGTTGTATTTTTTTAAATTCTCTGCAATTAGTAGCTAGCTGTGGAAAATGAAAACTTTTTAACGTCTAAGTTATAGCTAAACCTTATAAACAAATAGGTCATCATATATTAGGTCGACATTACTGAAGTTAATCAATAAATCTGGCACGCTAGAGATGTAACTAGAACAAGTGAACTTGAAAACACTATATCCGGCATATGTAAAGGCAGATTACAATATTCAAGATTCTTTCAAACAAGTCACATGAGTTTACAGACTGTGGAATGAAATCCATGATAAAAACCTAAGTCCCAGAGCACTGTTACTGAAACTTAAAACACATTTTAATGACACAAGCTTGTTTGTGCTACTTTCATCTCTTCTTTAGTGAACAACCTCATTGCCACTCAAGCAGACAAGCGCCGAGACACCTTTGCTCCTTGTTCTGTACTTTCGCCTCAGTCATTCTTTGTCCTTTATGATTTGATCAGATAGATGTTGCAAGAGCATGAAATTCAAACACTGGAAGTATTCAGCTGCCACGTAACAGCAATCACCCTTTTCTTCACCCTTTGTCTTTATGTTCTTAGGATGCCACAGAGCATAGGGCCAACAAGAGGCTTTTCTCTGCGCTTGAGAACTGTCTAGCACACACTTAGCATTATCTGAATAATTAATAATACAAGGGCCAAAGTATTTCTTGAAGGTTAGATTAGTTGGGAGTCAGATTTATAAATACTGTAGCAGAGCTTGCTGCCACTGACAGAGCACTAAAGAACACTGGAGCTCAACAGGATCACTCCTCCTCTCACCAACAGCCAGCAGAGCACCAGAGATGAGGATAACACCCACACCAAGAGTCTGAAGCAGATTCTTGCAGGACCTGTACGGCCTGTAAATATTTCGGGGCACTTCATAAGGGAAAAAAACCCCCACACTAACCAAAAAACCCAAACCCTTAAACTGGTTTTCAGAGTAGCCGATCATCTTCACCTTCAAATCTCTATGAGCTGGTGGTTCCAGTAGAATGACAGCTATTCCACATATACTTAGCAAAACTACAAATAAGATTCTGCAGCACAAACTCCACAAACCACGAGCACAGTTACTGAAAGAAATTCCTCCTCCAAGCCGCCCATGTTCTTTTGCCAGAAACAGCAGACAAGCAAAATAAAAGTATTACTCAATCGGTGAATCTGATAGGGAACAGCTACTGAACAGAGTGATAGAAATATCTCTGTTTACTCATATTTCTATTAACTCAAGTAGTCCAAGAACTGTTAAAAACTGTTAAAAAAATTAAAGAGCATTGCTTGTATGAAATAGTTATTCAACAAACGTCTTTCCTGTGGCTGTAAAAAATTTATTAGTCATTTTTTCAGGCCTATTTGCTACTAAAATTCTCCAGCTCCTGAGAATTACATAAATTCCTCAGAAATAAGGAAAACGATACATGAATCCAACCTTTTTGCTCTTACTGTAATAAGAAACTGCAAACACAAAACTCTGAGAAATAAGAGTCCTCTCCCATGCCTCTCACTACTCTCTTAAGAGGATCAGCTTCCTCCAAACACTAATAAATTAGAAATGCATGAAAATTTTCAGAGAGATCTATGCACATCATAGACCTTCTGATTTTAAAATCATTGTCCTTCCCCTCAGACTACAGACCACCACCTCAGACTTCTCACTAGAAATGCAAGTATCACGAGTTTAAGCAGTATCAGGCTATTACAGAAATGCAAATATGTGCTTTTTTGTGTCAGTAATTAATACAATTCTCATAAATAAAAACTGGGAGCAACTACCCCCCGCCCCATCAGCTATCACCTACACAAATGTATATAAACACACTAACTTCCTATTTATACTGCCTGAAAATTACTTTTAAAGGTTTTATCAGGGATTAGGGAAATGATTGAGGTATTTGTAACCAATTAGACAAACAAAAACAAGCAGTGTGGTCTTTTCCAAAATTTGGGCTATCCACAATCATATTCTGAAGTTCAAACATGTCACAAAAATCTTTATAAACACGGTGTTCAAAATAAATGCAAATTATTGTATTACACATTAATTGCAGTGATTCCTTCATTTGTTCCTAACTACTACCCTAGATATGACATCTGCGTATTCACCCACAGTCCCTCAATCTCTTTGGAGGATGTCAGGTAAGGTAAATTACTTTTGTATACTTTGTGCAATGTGTAATTCTCATCCACTTAGTGATATAAAAGATTACCTGAAAGATGTCAACCTAAAACATTCAGGAGAGCATATCTGAGGATATGCAGCAAACTCGACTTTATTATGGAAAATCATTAAAAAGCTCCTGAAGGTACAGTACCCAATTGCAGACTTCACAGACATCAGTACTTCAGCATTCCTATGATTGTTCCAAAGCACTAAGACTATAATCTAAATGTGGTCTTGATAATGTAGATTATTTTGAATATTACTGTTTACAAGGAATGAACAACAGAGAGAAATTCTTCAAGGTAAACTAAATACAGTGCTGAAAAACCTTCTGTGTCTTGTCAGGTGTTAAATGCGTATATGCTGATTCAACATTTATGACAATTAGACACGAAGTACTGCCTACATCCAGCCTTATCAGACAGACACACATCTTCTTGCACCAGCTTCTCCGACCCACCCTGTGCAGGCCTACTCCTAAAACTAAACCAACTTTTTAATAAGCCAGGAATAAGGTATTAGTATTGAAAGCATTTATAAGACAATGCTCTGCTTGAATCAGTGCAAAAGCACAAAGTAACTTAAGTTCACTATAGAAATAAATTTGGAACTTTTTAAAATGTTAATTGTACTTTTAATTATAAAGCTCCCTTTAGGCTGCCATTCAGGATAAGATACCAAAAGTCTGGATTTCTTACCTCTTGAAGATTTAACAGAATATAGCTCCATTTATAGTTTATTTAAAAATGGAGATAGCTCATTCTGAAAGTAAACTGACAATTCAGGAAAGTACTTTTAAAAAAAAAATTTTTAAAAGCTATCAAGATTTAGAACCAAAGTTTTGGACATCTGGTTGTATAGTGAGCATTGAAAAAGCATGCCTCACTTTATGTACTTTGTTTTCAATTATTTGTCATACAAATTCTTCCCTCTTAAAGATTTTAAGGAACTATTTGTATTGTAATAGCCCATGACTTCTGGAAAAAAAAAAAAAGACACAGTTACAAGGTATTTACCTACTATACATTAAGAACTCCTTATCTATAGTAACTTTCCTACTACATTCTCACAGTATCCCTGTATTTGTGGGGTTTTTTTCTTTCCTTTGAACAAGCATATCACGGTTGTGCCTCACAGTACCACAATCAAAGGATAGCACCAGATCTTCCTGCTGTGTCATTCCAGCTACTGATTGCAATCAATTACAAAAGAAATTCTTATTAGTCCTGAAGATATGAAGCGCAGTATTAGAGAATGTGAAATCATGTACACAGGTAGCAGTCCAAGACTTGAGACCATTCAGCTGTTCCTTTCTAATACCAACATTGCCACTCATTATATGTTAGTCATTCATTAACCACTGATACGTACCCAACCTTAACTCCTTCCTAGCTAGCCACAAGCTCTAACTCAGCCTTTACATGTTATTTTTTTAATTCTTCCTTTCTGAGCCCCAGCTTTTCTTTGTTGAGCAATCTCTTTTCCCATTTCATATAAGCGCCTGGCTTCTCCTCCATATATTTTTTTCAAGTAGCTATTCTCTTCCTATGTTTGGAGTGAAAAACACCTCTCCCTTTCTTATTCTTCATTTTTCAAGTCTTATAATGTTTCTATTAAAATATCTATAACAACAACAAGAAAAAAAAATGTGGCTGGAAGACAAAAATGGAAAAAACCTGAACATTTGATTTGATTTCTTCATTCTTCAGCAGCCTACTGCAATTTTCCTAGTGTGACAAAGGTGTAAAGATTATCCCAGAAACTGTAAGTGTACCAGGTAGATTATTTCATGTGCTAGAAATTAATTTAGAGAATAAAAAAGAACAAATGAAAATCTTTTCCAATGCCAACCATAAAAATTTTCCCACTACTAACTACTTTTTGAAAACAAACCATTCAAGTTACACACACACTCAAACTCCTTGGCACAGGTTTGGTGGCCTAGACCAGATGTCTGGGGGTCAAAAACCTGCAGCAAAGAGCAGGGCTTCTTTTGTTATATGTTCTTTTCCTATTAGTTTCTAACACTTAGTTTTTCCACTGCTACACATGTAGTCAGACCTGCAGTCAGTAGTTCAGAATGTCTTGCATCTGCCACTGCTAGAGATTTTTCTCCTTCATCGTTATTCACCTCACGTTATGTGATACTGTTTTCAGTTCTAATTTCTTACAACTGAATCTGAAATATCAAAACCATGACATAGCTACAAAGATCTAGTCATACCTGCTTGTCTTCAGGAAAAGGTACACTGAAGAAAGACTGACATGGTATGGTAGTGAAGGGAGCCATACCAAAATTGCCATCAACCAAAATCACAGAGTGTTTTTTAATGCTCAAAAAACTTTTGAGACCAGAGGGATAAGATCAATATCTCTTTATATTTAATACATGTGCTTCAATTATTCTTAATTCTTGGTTCACACAGCACATGACTTTGAAGACAAGGGATGTTCACCATATATAAAGGACCAGTGAGGTTCATCCACATGGGATAAAAAAAACAAACAAAAAAACCCAAACCCCAAAACAACACAAAAAACCCAACCACAAACCAAAAAACATCACCAAAAATTAAGCACATAAAAGATTATTGTGCTCAATATAGGGAATACTGGGTGAAAAGCTTAAAGGAAGTAATATATAGGAGGTTAAAAGCAGAAGATGTAGTTGTATTTTTCAACTATGTAATCCTCCTCTCTGAGAAGAGAAAGAAATGGTAATTCCTAGCAACTAAGCTCGTTTTTATGGACACTAATAGACAGGATCTGTCCATTCTGAGTTTTTAATGTCTGGTAACACCAAACAGGCCTAGATTAGGGCTTTCTTGTGCTTAGTGATTAAAAACATGAAGCATCTTTGACCCAAGTAATTTCAAATGTTTCAGAAAAAAGCCCCAAAATAGGTCACGAAGACATTATGTGAATCTGTAAAGCTTTTTTCCAACCCTCTCAACATACGACTCTTATTTTAAAAACAACACATAACAAAGAAAAGCAACTCTGTGATACAGTAAGATATTCATAACTTCGACACTCAACAAAAAGTACAAGAGGTTAATCTCCCTTTGCACAGTATGGATGTAAAATGTTGGGAGCCACAGCTCTGTGAACTGATAAAAACCAAAAGTGTTACTTGTGTCAGTTATGCTATAAAATAGGTTATGGCCCTATCTATCAGATGACAGAGTGGTAACACCACTGTTTTAATTAGCATTGACTGACAACTCTGGCCCAAGCTCAAGAGATGTAAAAAAAATAAATGAGCATAACATATCAACTCCTTGCCATCCGCCTTCATATTTCCACCACGAATATTAGTAGGACGCTGTGGGGAAATCTAAACTACACCTAATTTGAGAGCAAAAGCCTTTGTCCGCAAAGACAGTATTGTTTCATTTTCAGAGTACCTAGTGCTCATGAGTGAAAATTAACCGGGTGAGAGTAACTCTTTCTATGTAAAAAATACACAGATTCAAATATTTAAAATACTAATCCATTTTTTGGTAAATTCAATGAGACATATCAATATGTTTGCTGCACGATTACATCAAATATAAATAAGGAAATAGTTCTTTCAAACCGTTTTACATATACACATATGTATTTAGCAAACTTAATAACTCATTTAAGAACTTAAAGAGCAACAGATTTTATAAATTTGACAGTCAGCTTTAGCTAGATAGCACCCCACACAATAAAGTGAGGCATACAGTTAACAGCACAAAAGACAAAGAAGTATGTAAGTCAAGACTAATGGGAGCAGCAGGAGCAACGACAGGTCCCTGCATGGGCAGCGGCACCTCGTAGTACACAGCTCTACCATGGCTGTCCCGGACAGGCGCCTCAGGACCTGCTGAACACTTCCGACTCAGATACCAGCAAGGAGCATCTCAGCAGTTACCTACTCTAGTAAATCCCTTGACCTCTCTACCCAAATACCTGAAAGAAAGCAAGAATGAAACATGTAAGGAGCAAACACAAGTATCTACTGCTCTTCAGTCTTAAACCAAGCAGATAAACTAATTCTACTACATGAAATTTTAAAATAATTATCTGTACATGCAAAGGGAATATAAAGTGAAGTTAATCCACATAGCTGTGAATTGAGCTCAGTTTGTGGAGGAAGTGCCTGCCTGATATGTGCACGTACCGTGAAACAATTTTACTTTCAAAAGAAAATGAAGTTGTTTGCATCTTCTCAGATGTTTGGCCTTTATATTTCACTACAGGTTCAAAATTTCTTCTGGCATATTTCTTCCTTTTTTTGCAATATACCAAACAATTTATTTCCCTTTTGCCCTCTGATTTTTTTATTTACTTATCCCTTCTCCTCCTAATTCTTCTGAGATTTCTCGTTCTTCAGCGTTTCCTCATTTTTATCTTTTGATTACTCCTCATCTATCCTTTAACTTCTACTGAAAGAAAGATTAGTACCAGGGCATACTGCACCTAAGTACTGCCATCGCCTTCTGGGAATAAACCGAGTAAAATGAGATAACCTTTACCTGTATCTCACACAGAAATCCCTGTTTTCTAGTGAGTATCTGCTATGCATCTGATCCATCCATTCTACCATTTGCTACAGAAAGATTTAGAAAAGAATCCATTTGCCTACAAACTCTACTCATGCCCTGATTATTAAATATAATATTAATATTTACTATATTAATTGCATAAATATTTAAATGTTTGTTTCATGGTTGTAAAATTACTAATGCTTTTCCCTCCCTTCCTGCTTCCTCTGCCTCCTGTTCAAATCAGCTCTAATCAAATTTAAAGTGGGAAATACTGCTCTGGTGCATATAGGAGAATATTTATACATTCTATTTCCATAAAAATTTCATTTAGTTTTTCAGGCAGAAGTAGCTTTTCCTGACTTTCCACATCAAACCTTAATGCCTATTCACCACAAGATAAGAAAATGTTATTACACCATAACTAGCTCAAGCACCAACATATATTTATCCCAACAGATACAATCTGAGCATTAACAAAACAGGTTATTACCCTATTTATTAAAAGTTTATGACGTGTCCACTCCTGCAAACACAAACCATGAAAGAAAAGAACTGCAATAAAAAGGAGAAAGAATATCAAAATTCAAGTTCTCGATATCTCGCACCTATTTAACATTTGCTTGCTTGTCTATCACTTTATCCTTTACGTATTTAATTTCTTTAAGTCTAGAAAGGAAATTACATGCTGAAATTATTCACACAACTAGCAGTTATGAATTTGATCTTACAGTGAACACCACTAGGTTGATGTTAAGTCCCAAACACATAAAAATTGAGATGGATGAAATAATTATGCTAACAGATTGCACGAAGTTTGAGGATCTGCAATACTTTCTGCAAGGACAGGAAACATACTTTCTTCCTCTAAATTATGTTCTTTTCATTTGGCAAGAACATATGCCCACTGCCTCCCCCCAAGTTTTTCTTATCTATTACTACAAAACTGAAACCAAAACAATTTTATTTATCAACCACAGGCAATAACGCTTCCTGGGACACCCTGAAGTCAAGCAGTAACACCAAAAATATCACAGAAGCTGGCAGTACAGAGCAAATACATGTAAATCCTTTTTAAATGCAATTGTACCAAAAATAACAAATGTTTTAATTTAATCATAAATAGCATCATCATATCATCATTGTAGGAGAAGCAGGGTATTCTGACTGGTCACTGCACTGAGTTAGGAAGTTTAAGTTCAATTCCTACTGCAAAAACCCAAGTGTTGTGGGAGCCTGGGCAAGTAGTTTATGTCTCCATTTCCACTACCACATTTTGTTCATCTCTCCTACTTCAGCCTGAAGAGTTTGCTATCTTAACGCTTTTCATAAAGGCCTTCTAATCTCAGTTGAATCTCTAGACATAACTGAAGGAAGAGGAATTCTAGTATTAATACTAATTACACCTACAGATTCAGCTGGAGCCTGACAACAGCAGGAACTACGCGCATGCAGCCAAAAAAAGGTTTGTTTTGATGCAACACAGCCAGATCATGTTTCAAATTTGGAGACCACGATCTCGTAATATTTTTTAAGTAAAATACCAACACTGCTAAAACTGAAACATTTTAAGACAAAACACAAAATGCATAAACAAGTAAGAGGAAAAAGATGACAGGAATCACAGTAAGGCCACGAGCTAAGCCCTAGAACTATGCTTCAACTAAAGATCTTCTTTACATTCCCTTTAACTGATGCCTGGTATCCCAGTTCCATGCTGTTCTACTAGTTGTTATTTTCTATTCACTGCAAATTGCCATTATGAACTAGCATGTCTCCTTCATTTTTGTTTCATGCTAAGCATTACATAAAGCTCAACCACACATAGCTGAGCACAGCTGTACACAACTTTCAGACAAGCAGTCCTTTTAACTATGTGGGAGTCCAAACTTCCCACAGCTGTCCAGCAATACTGCGTCTTTGCCATCTCAAGTTTTGCATTTAGTTTTTCTCATCCCAAACACACAGATATGTAAAAACATTAAGTAGTTGCTCATACATTCATCAAATACCAATTAATTAAAGGCGATAAGGCTATTTAAATAAAGCTTAATTTTCTGTTTTTGTGGCTAGCAAGCGTTAGCACCTCTACACCAGGAAAGTAACAGAAGACTTCAGCCATGTGACAGATGTACACCCCTTTCTCTCCTCTCCTCTTCAGAAAATGGTTTTACCATTCAAAAAAACCCAAAATCATAATGCAGCAACTTACTTGAGTTGGAACCAGTACTGGAGGATACGCTAGCTTGTGATGTCTGTACATCCAAAATGAAAAGAGCACAATCACTGCAATTCCCATTATAGGCACCAATGAATAAAGCAAGGTATTGAACAGAGGTGGCTTAGGTGTAACAGGATTGGAAGTTGCTGAAGGGAAAAAAAAAAAAAAAAAAGGACACAGCTTTTAAGAAACAAAAATGATCCAGTGTTTGAAATGTCTGGCATCCCAATTTTCTAAAAATTCTTGCAATCAGCACAACAGGCTAACAGTACTTCATTAAATATAAATAGCGTACTCTAATATAAACAGAAACATATTTAAAAAGGCAGCATTTTGGAAGGCGCAAAAATAACTCAGATCCCCAGATTTACACATCAGCACATCTAACTTTTTTGTGCTTCTAAGCTCCACCTACCTATGGCGTGTAAGAGGTGTTTGTATTTTAAAAAGACTGCAAGAATGCCGTCACCTAATGAATGAAAAAAGAATCACCACAGAGGTTTAGTCTTTGGAATGTATACAATAAGATGCCATTAATAAGTAGAACAGGCCAGAAATAATCTGCCAACTTTTCTATGCACTGTTGATGTGCTGAAAGTAAAAGCTCTCTAGCTGAAGACACTTCCATAGGACTTCCAGAAAGCCCTGCTTCAGAGGCAGCTGGTGCACGGGCAGCCACAGACCCCCGGGGCAAAAGAGGTTTCATGAGAGTGAAGAAGAATGTCAATTATTGTCCTAGCAGTATCACTGACAAAAATGACAAGAATATCTCTTGGGTCAACAAAGGCTATCTTAATCTCATAGAAAATGTTATTTAATTTCATAAACAACTTCCTCTGGCTATTTGGTACACAAGACATTTGCTGTTTTCAGTTCAGTTATTAACATTATTCAGTTTTCTAACAAAGATTAGATTCTTGACTGGAAGAAGATATGCAAGAATAATCAAATAATCTTATAGTTATTGTTTTCTAAAACAATTATTTGTTAAGTCTGGCTGATTTTCTTTGTAACCTGGGAGGAAATTCTTTCCCCCTTTTTAAAGGTTACTGTGTCAATTTACAGAGAAACTCAAAGGTCCAATTAGTTTAAAAAAAAAAAAGTGAGAGCATTGTTTCAAGAAGAGGAGCATTCATAGGCTGGTATGTGCATATAAGGATGATATGGCTTTTAGCCCAATGATTTATAGACACTTACAGAAGCTTAACTACACAATTAAGGTAAGATTTTACACTAACTTCTATATCTTAAAACAGCCAATTATTTCAGATTATCCTCCCTTCTCACCCTTAGAAAGGAGCTGAAGTACCTTTCATCAATTTAAATTACTCCTAGTATTTTCTTCAAAATTGAAGAAATGAACTGGCAATTTTCGAGGTTCTTTATGTGAATGCACACAGTGCTCTATCATCCGCGAATCAGAAACCTTCTGGCAGGAAAAACTGACCACAACATTTTGATAAGTCTTGTCTCCTGAATATGCACAATATTAAATACTTCTGAACTCTGCTAAGCAGTTCCTTCATAAATGTGTTAGACTAACTTACGTTGCGTGACCTCCATTTCGGGAAAGTAGAAAAAGCGTTCATTACACATATTGCCTTCACAACAACAGAAAAACACCTCAGGGCTGTCTTTCTTCTCTATGCAATCATTCCTATAAAAGATAATAATAAAAAAACCTTCTTAATCTTAAGTTGGGGGGTTTTTTGTTCAAGAGAAAACAGCTCATATTTGAAATTTAAATTGAACTTCACTAAATCCTTCAGGATAACATACTACCCAAATAAGAGTTAAATCTGAAGAAACAAATTAAAATTTTGTTCATTGCTTTATATTGCAATGAAATATCATTAATATTAAAACTGAAACAGTTAAAGAAAACCACCGACAAGATGCATTTCAAAAGCTGACAAAAATACTGAAGAACAGTTCATGATGTAGATTTAAACAGGACAACAAATGATCAAATGGTTAGTGTTTAACCATAAACTCACAGTACAGGGTTGCATGGGTTGGAGGTTAGTGAGAAGGATAATTTTTAAATTTTATCTTATTTTTAGAAAAAAAGGTAAAATTTCTGCAATTTCCCCTGCCTATGCTATGCTCATGGACAAGGCTTATTTCACTCTATGAATTAACTGCAAGAAAGGAGTTCTATTAACAAATAAGCTGAAACTATTGAAGTCAGGAAAGAAAAACAGGAGTCAGGCAGGAGACAACCTGACAGCAGAAAGAGAAGAATTTAAAAATCCTGCAGAAATAGTCGAGGATTTTAAATACAGCTGAAGATTGTCAAAAGAGTTTTGGGTTCATCTTCAAATATTGTAGAACCAGCTATAGAACCAGTTATTTTCTAGAACCAGCTATTACAATTACACTGTACTGTAACTTCCATAAAACATTTATTCTTTGGTGTTCTTAATCGGCTGTTGTTTGGAGTTCACCATACTGTAACTCCCTATTTAGTAAACCACTCTTCACTCTCAAAGATAAGATTTTGTTTCATGGGTATTTTAGACAAACACGGCAGCATGCATTCTTACAACAAGTTACAGTTCATGAGGTCTTAGAGCCAGACAAACTTTTACTCAGTTTTCAACTATTTCCTTAATGTCCTTCCTGTATTTTATTTCTTCTTCCAATTTCTTTTCTTTGCTCAAGGAAGAATTTAATACCTTTTTTTTTTTTGACTGTTCAAAGATACATGTGTAACTAGAGGGATAACAATGCTACAGAACCCAATTCTATTTCCAAATTGAAAAATTCTATTTCCATCCTAAAAGTTTAACATTTAGCAGAAATAAACTTGGTTGAGAAACTGTAAATATTCCCACTTCTTCTGCAAAGCTACAACTAAGAACGGATTAAAAAAAAAAAAAAAAACCGAAGTACTCTTCCATCCTGAGTGACTTACAGTTACTAGATACTAGTAGCAACAAATAAGATTTCTTTAAAGTAGTCCTTCAACCTTCTAGCATAGCCAAATTTCAAATCATGCTGTGCAAGCAAGCTTGCAGATGCTTTGCTATTTCTCTGAGAAACAGATGAATCAGAACCACTGCTCAACTTAGCTTTAAGCTGCCATTACAGGAGAAAACATCCTTGTGTGTGGGGAAAATTTATTTGGTAGAAATGACTGTAACAATTTCTTCTACTCATTCAACGTTTAAGAAACACAAAAGGAAACTTTTCTAAAATATTGCTAAAAATAATTTCTAAATACATTTTAATGAAGATCTATTATGCATTTATTTTCTTAATTATCTCCTTTTCCAAACAGTAACTATTTTGGTCAAATAAAACTTAGTACAGTACTGTAAAGAACTATAATACCATTTCTTAAGAGAGTCATGACCTTTATTCAGTCAATATCTAACAAAACCCAAGTCCTGCTGTTACTGCTCACGGGTACTTGCTAGACCATCTGTTATAAAAAAATGACTGGAATATTAGAATATTCGATGTCTCTTAGAGCTGCCACCAAGGTGTGCTTTTTAATAAATCGGCAAAATAGTTCCACATTTAATTAAAGAGTGGACACAATGTGCTGACTTTCCTACTCCGAAGACTTTGGAAAAGTCAGCTATAGAATTTTGCATTCTAGTTTCAGTAACTATATTTGCATTGTTTGGCAATAACAAGTCATTAGAAAATCTATTATTAATGGCCTAAAAAAGAATAAATTAAACACCTGGGTTTTAATATATAGTAAGTAGATAAGGTAAAACATGCTATTCTGCAAACAAGACAAAGTACTCAGATGAAGTCAGGTCCCTAAATACAGGTACGTGAGCAAAAAAAAAAAGCACGTGTGTACGTATGCCTGTGCGCGTCTGAAAACAAGATAACTATTCATAGACTACTGTATTATCACCTGTCTCAAGTACTGTTTGCAAAGTGGAGGTTATATAAAATATGGACAGGCAAAATAGTTTAAAATTACAAATAAATTTAAAGTTTATAGGAAAACTCACTTACCTGTCATAACAATTGATGTCATCTAGCCAGCAACCTTGCTTCACAATTTCAATTGATCCAGAAATATTCTTCCATGTAGCAAAACAGTGTCGTCTTTTATCTTTATCACCATAACAAGGTTCAATACCACTGCGATTTGTTTTATCTTTTTCCCAATTAGCGTTGTAGTAGATACACTCTTGTGTTTCTGATCTGCCAAGTATGGCACCTTTTAGGAATGAAAAGTAAATCACAGTTAAATGGCATTCTGAAGGATGAGACATATGAACAGTCAAAACCAGGATGTACTAAAATATCATGCACCACTTGCATCAATATACCCTCTCCCCTCCTTTTTTTTAATAAAGAAAGAAAACATTTAAAGTTCACAAGCATTCCAAGTAAGTGTTGAAACATAAAACAAAGATCTTCTGTTAAGCCAGTGACTTGGATAACTTATCAAGATTTCAAGAAATAAAGAACAAGTTATGGCAATACTTTTCCCTGAATAGCAATAGCAGAGAAAATTTAAAATACTCAACAGTAAAGATTTAGTTATAATATTAGCCAAACAAGAAGGTTTAGCTAGTAGAATTTACCGAAAGGCATTTTTGTCTCTTATGTTGTTACACGTGCTAAAAAAGCAGTACATGTTAGAAACCTAAACCCAACTAGCAAATTCAGTTTTAAACCATCTTTTCCCCTAGCTTTCGTCTGCAACAGCTTTTTAGCACAAAGCACTGGAATATAAGACACACCATGCTAAAATAGTATATTTTACGTCATTCTAATTTGCCAAGTGAGCAACTGGAATTGAGACCAGTAGGTGTGAGGCAGCGGTCCCTAATCTCCAAGGGCAGCGCTGTTTTTTTGCTGTGTGGTCCCACACAGTCAATCAGCTGCAACATAAAAGACCTTAGGTCTTTGTCATAACTCAATAACCAAGTACTTCCACTCTCAGAAGGCCCAGGGGCACGTCTCCCCTTCCCGCAGTGCATGCCCAACGTACACAGTGGGATCAACCACGATGGCTGATGTGCAAGTTTCAGGCAATAAAAGCCAAGTGGCATTTGGAGGCCAAAGCACCAATGCAGTCTGTATTAAATGTGCTGGTGGACCACAACGGACTAGCAGGCCGGCTTAACCTATCCCGATAGCAAGTGATTTTTTTTTTTTTTTTGTCATTCCAGTATTCTTAAAAATAAAAGCTTCTGACCTTTTGAATTTAATTTTGTCTTTTAAATAACAAATTCATTGACGTCTACTGACAACCTACAGCAAAAACCAGCAAATATTAAGACTGAGACACCTCCAAGTGGAGCTAACTTCATAGTTTTAATGTGATATGAACAATCAGCCTGGTTTCTACAAAGGCAAAGGGGTTGTTAGGATGCAAAACCGTTAACAAAATACTGGAAGGGAGTAATAACTGGCTTTTACTTTTGGTTTTATCTTGTCAAATACTGCCAAGAGTATATCATTAATCTTCATCATTTAACACGTATTGAAAACATGGAAAAACAGAGGGGGAGAAAGAAGAGCTAAAGAATCAGAGGACTCACTTCAAAATTGCGGAAGGGTCAGGAGAATGACAAAGCACATTTACTTTGCCTGTGCACCCATCTGATATTTTCAAGAGAGACACGTATATTAGACATCATGCTGAACATCAGATTTAAACAGAAAAGGTCTTCCATAGCAGTTTCATACGTATTTATTTGTATCACTCATTACCTCCTTTATTCACATATATTCACAATAATTTTGCTACGCTAGCTATTGCCTTGTTGCCCATACTTCTCGTTCTCCTACACGATGGTATAACAAGCAGAGCACCTATAACCCTGACTTCATTTGTGGGATGAAATCTGTCACCCCGTCAATCTACCCAACAGCAGCAGGAGGTGGGGGGTCGCGGTGACTGGTACACTGGTAGAGGCTTCCATCACATAACACCTCCTCAAACACACACAACTGACAGTAAGGTAATTTTTCTCAGTAAACAGACCCGACTGTACAGGGACCAAAAAGTTGCACCCCTCAGGGTGACGAGAGTTATTTCAAACTGAAAATTGCTGCAGCCCTCTTGAAGTGCAGCACAGGACGTCAGTCGAGCGCAGCACTGACCATACTGGGCATCCCACGTTACCACCTTCAGAAACTTTTGACTTTGACGCATTCCCAAAATAGGCAGAGGATGCTGCTTACGCTTTTTGGGAAAGAGCCTGGATGTTCAATGGGAGAAATGCACTAGCCAGCTGGTAACACTGCGAGATGCAGCATGTTAACTATTATATTCTTTGTGCTGCGATGGCCTGACCTTTACAACTCCCAGCTATGGCAAGAAACAGATGAGGCAACAGATTGAACAATTTGGTTCTGTCAGTGCAATAAAGCAGAAGTCCTGGATTTATCTCATACATGCCATTCCTTTTCTTCTGCTGCCAAGCCTAGCTTTGAAGGACCATAGACAGGCTGAATTTGATAAAATGCAGAAACTACAGTAAAATTAACTTTGCACAAATATTTTCCTCGCATGTCTCTTCTCTATAGTCAGGGTTTCTTATCTATTAATGCTCTGAATCAGCTCTGCCTATCCAATTGGCCAGCAATCACACTGTTGGTTTAGTGACTTTGGATCTGACTGGAGCATCTAACCATAATACCTTCTCTAGGGGCTGCGTGGACATTTGCAATAGGTCTGGCCAGACTAAGCTGATGTATGGACACATCAGGACAATCTTAGCTTAACCTTTCGGAGTAGAAAAGCGAGAACATGGTGGAAGCAAGGGAATAAGCGAAGGGGAACTACACAAAGAAGGCGGCCCTGAGCCCACTGCACAAAGGAAGCATCTGCTTATAACCTGCTCTGCAACCCCCTCCACAGGAATCAAACTCTTAGAGGAGAAGGGCAGGTGGCATTTACAACAAAAACAAATTTATTTGGGTCCCAGTTTAGGCATAGTATGTCTATAATGTAACTCCTATACCCATTTTGAGTGCTGACAAATTGTTTTAATATGAAATTGTCAGGTCTTCAGGAAATCTATTACTGAATCTCAAAAGGCAAAATGCTGCTGTTGAAAGAAGCCATGAGCAAAGCACCAGCAGTATCCTATGGACTGAACTTAAAAGTCTGAAAGCTTCCGAGAGGAAAACACATGGAAAAAGCAAAGAATATGCAAGTATATAATAGAGTTTAGTTTCAGCATGTTAACACAGATCCCATTTAATATATGCTGTTATCATATTGCAGTTAGTGTGCTGCTGTATCACTATACATTTGTGTTCATCCACAACAGCTGCAGTAAGAAAAGAAAACCAACATTTGCTAGTGAACTTCTGAACTGCTGTTAATACAGGATACACTGTAATTGTTAGCAGTACAGAAAGCAATTTTATTAGAGTGTACATGTGCAGTCTGGAAAACCTCACCTTAGTAGGAATCTGAAGGACTGGCTACCATTTTTTCAAGCAGAAAGACTACATGAATGCCTGGAAAAAAAATTCTAGCCAGTTTTTTTAATTAAAAAAAAAAAGGGGACGCGGTGGGGCAGACAATGAAATCTATGCATAGCTAATAAGAAGGACTATACTAACATAGCCCTAATTTAGAAAGGGATTGCTGGAAAAAGATACTGGATGAAATATGACTTCTCTATTACAGATACCACTACATTACACTCAGAGGGGAAAAAAAGAGATACACCAGCTTCTGGGAGTTCATCATGTAGCTTTATTTAGTAAACCTGAAACCAAGCAACACAACCGTATTGGTCTGTAATGCAGGAACGGTTTCATGACAGTTTTAATAAAACGTCTGATATGAGATCATGGTCTTCTCCCTCATTTCCTGAGAACGCTTCAAAACAGACACCCCAGCCCCCCCGTGTCTTACTCCTATCCCCAAATACTGCTTTTGCAGCATACTTGGTTGGTGACACCACGTAACGACACAAAGGCTTCCAGTCAAAGGGCAGATGAATCTGTGATTCCTTGCTGGTTTATGAAATCTAGCAGAATTTTTGAGCTGAAGTCATGAAAACTCATGAAAAGGCTACAAAGATTAGTTTGATGGCGCCGAGATCTAAAACATCAGCATGGAAAAAAAACCCCACCAAGTCTTCTGAAAGCCAGTCTATGTAGATCGCTCTGATGGGTGCTCCCAATGCATACGTAACACATCCTTAACCAGAAGAGAACTAAAAATAAGATTTCTAACTTATTTCTGCATGTCTTCCAGCACTAAACAGAACCACAGACTTCCGTCTAGTATGTTTCTGAGATGTACTTACTCAAGCCTGAGATGCAAACGGCAACACTGAAGTCTGCAAAGAGTAATCACATCTGTATTTCATGGCTGCACAACCTACCCAGACAAGTCCATTACACTGTACTTGAAGTTGATTCTATTATAAGCACTAATGACAGTATTGGTAAGGATCTATATGCAGGAATACTCATGTGATAGAAACTGACTTTTTTTTTTTTCCCTGTGTTCTAGAAAACCTAGTATATAAAGGAATGAAAGGGTGAAGTTCAGTCTGGCAGCTACCTATACTTACTGTAGAAAGGTTACTTATATTATGTTTGAGATTAATTTCAACTTGTTCTGAGCACTGAGATCCACAAACATATAAGGAATGGAGTAGTTTATCAGAATAATAACATTAGAGTGGCTTGAAGCACCACAGGGACTGGGCATTGTGAGTTGCTTAGCAGACAGAACAGCCCATTCGTCAAAAGACCTGAATTGTAACGCACTGTTGTAGGGGAACAAAAAAGGACAGAAAATGTAGCATAGATTAAAATAGCATCTTGAAAAAACTTCAGTTACTGTACAGGTATCTTTTTCCAGTACTTGTCTATACATATTATTCTATTTGTTTCCACAGTGATCTCATATACACTTTCTAGACCCACAAATATATCTAAGAACAGACTACAAATACATACTAAAGAGGCCCGCCCAGCTTTGATGTTTCCGCAACCAGGAAGCAGGTTTTTATCATTCTGTATTTTTTCTGATAACACCCAGGGGAATGTTTCTCAAAGGAAAAATAAAAGAGGTTATTTTCAACCTAAGAAAGCAAACTGAGTTACAACAGAAAGGACCTATTCTGTCCTCCTTATACATATCACTATGTCCCAAAATGTATTTTGTTGATCTTTAGACAACTATTAGTCCTATTATCATTGTTCTCAAAGCTCGCAGGTCAAACAAGGACTGTACTTCATGTAAACTGAGCCAAATAGTCACTAAATCCAAACACAACAGCAATTAACTTAAGCAATGCAAGAATCAGGAAAAAGATAAACAAGACAGCAAAGTAACAAATCACCTGACCTGCTATCACATTGCCTTATACAGAAGATGCGTATCTTTTCAGACTAGAATTTCTCATTATCATTCTCCTTTTCAGCACGTTCCACCAGGCCTGCATTGTAGTTAATCAAAAAGTCATTGGGGAAGAATGGAGAAATGCCACCAAAGTGCTGCACCTCTGCACAGAAGTCTGCGAGACTTAAGATCTTTTAAGAGGCTAAAAGTTTAATCTTAAAAATTTAAAAATTGACGTGATGTTCTNCGGCAGAATATCAGGAAACCTTTATTTGCTTAGGTATCTCATCATATACTTTGAAAAAATTTTTCAATTTTTTTGCAGTTCACACCTTGCCAAAATGGAAAACTTTTACAGATGAGCCTGCCCTGGAAGTATGAAATTCTCTAGCTGAGATGAACATTTCTGAAAAAGAGCTTTCCAGAGGAAGAATCCAGTGCTGAAAAANGAATGATCTACCTAATGACACTACACTAAGTCTTAAGAGCACAGGTTCCTAAATATAGTGGAAACTATGGAGGATGATGTCATCTACAAATAGGAAATACAACTGAGAAAGGAGGGGAAAGGAAAAAAAAAAATATCAGTCCACCACTATACTGTTAAAAAAATTCCTTGCAGTCCCTTGTTCACTAGATGGATAAGCACTTTTCTACTAGAAATTCTACTGGATTTACAGATATCAGTACAGAAAATAATTAAAAAGAAACTCAGATGCTATAACCACTTATGTTGCTATTTGATCTCTCTCTCGGTTTTATTTAAAAAAAAAAAATAGTGAGTGTGAATACAGATTCTACTCAGCGTAGACAATATATTCAACCATTCTTCTGCTTCTGAAGTTAGGCAACTCAAACACTGTTAGCTGTCACTCCTGGATCCAAGAGAGCTTCTTAAAACTGAATCAGGTAATACGTATATTTTACTTTGGAAACAAATGATGAGACAGTATGCATGGTATTTGACCTCTCTTTTTGTCACCAATCCAAAGGCTGGTGCTCTGGCAGTGGAAGGTGGAGTTGGACCACTCATTAGCTTTTTCTGACATTAAACAGCCAGTGCACAATGCATCGGTCTTTCTGAGGTGAGCTACAGAATTAATACATACTTGAAGAACCCTGTACACGGCTTGAGTAGATCACCATTTCTCTTTAGGGTGCAAGCAATGGGCCAAAACACTCTGACATTCCTCATCTCATTAACACTTCATTTTTACAGTTCAGTTCCACTTAACATTTAAAGGCACTGCAATATTGTAGTTCTAATAAGAGAGATTTGGCAGACTTAGGTATTGTGCAACTTATGCAATTTTTTGAACAGGAACACCACTTCAGACTAAAAAAATACTATCCATACATGACCTGCAACACAAAATTAGACACAATCATATCAAAGAACTAGGATTTTGGAATCTGTAGAAGAGATGCCCTTAAAACATGCTGAACATCCAAGACAGAAGAAACTCTCTACCTGTGAATCCCTATGCAAAAGTGGCCACCTGACCTTTCAAAGTTCAAGCTTCAGTAATTAGCCACGTTGAAGAAACCTCTGCATCTATAAAACTGAGCTGTCTGATGACTTTTCCGGAATAATATTTAAGAAAGGCTATTAAGTTTGTTATTAATTTGAAAAAAGAGCTACAGTTTTCAGAGACCTAAGATTTTAGAAATGGTGGTGGCAGAACTAATAGAAAGCATCTTTAAAGGGTGAGCCCACAATTCAAGCAAAAGGATACAAGTAAAGATCAGGAACTTCGTAGTTCGACTGTTAATTTGAGAGACTCCATGGTACCATCTGAAGTAAAGTCTCCATCTGAGTGATTAAAGAAGATGGGATTAAGGGGGCAATCGTGATATGTGGAGTACTTAGAAAGAGGCCACTGCAGGAGGCATAACAGTGGCATCTAAATCTCACTGAACTCTTGCTCAAGGAAAAAAGAGAAGCTGAAATTACTTTTGCAATATGTGTTCCTCCCTGCAGTCCCTCCAAGCAGTTTGTCCTACTGTTAGAAGAAATTAATAATGTCATAATAGGGTTTTGCAGAGAACTTCCATTTTCTGCCCTGTACTTCCGAGTATCTTATTTAAGACTGGATTTAAGGAAGTGGAAAAAACCCAAACCTCTGGTGTCCAAGTTTTCCAAAATCATTTCAGAGCAAAGCACGTGGCAGAAAATGGAGAAAAAGGGTCAGGCAACATCTATGTTCTTTAGGTAGAAATTGAGGTGCCAGTAACGGCACAACTGGTATCTATAGTATCAGCTAGCTACCTCAACATAAAGATTGTCATCCTCCGGGAATCTCTAGAAGTTTCAAGTTAAGATAAGTGCTATTTTTCACACTTCTTGACTTCAAGGGAACACACGAAAACACAGGCTGATGTTTTCAAGTTCAAACATGCCATTCCTGTCACTGCAAGGTGTGAGCAGCACAAAACAGAAAAACTTTCTCATCTACTGTCTAATGACTTTGTAGAAGGGAAAAAAAGCTTGAAAGATTCTGTAAATTGTTTGGTTTTTTGAAGTGCAGCCTTGGGACTACACTCACCTCATACATGCTGGTAGCTTTTATAGACGTTATTGGTTAAACGTCCCCTCCCCAACACAACAGAGAAGGTATTATGAGATGATAGAAATCTACCACAACAACTAACACAGGATTCACCGCTCACCAGAAAAGTTTAAATTCTACAAGATTCAGAGATTGCAAAAAATAGACCAGGGCCACACAAGCGCCAACACTAGAAATACACACAGCTTCCCATTAGGATTACCCTCCTCTCCCCAGCAAAAAAACCCAAACACAAACAAACAAAAAAAAAATCAATCACTATAGAAAATAATCACAGTAGCTGACCTCAAAGGAAGAGCCGTCTCACATCAGCCAAGATTTAAAAGAAAGCAAGAAAAAGGGGCATGGCACAGATGAAAGGGACAATGCTTGCCTTAACGGGTCCCTTCCCATCACTCCCCCCAAGAATACTGGCCCTCAAGACTGTATGCAGGTTTGAATGCATATAACAAAACTCAAGTAAAAACTCAACTCAGTTTTTGAAAAACTTGGAAACCGGGGTTCTGCTGTACCCTGCCTATCTAGTTGGTATCATCTGCAACTGTCTCCAGATAAAGCTCAGGTAAGGCAGCTGCTCATGAAGTAGCTAGGGATGCTTTCCCATTGCACACATGCGAGTAACACTATTTCCACACAGAGTCTTAGAACACTGTTATTAAACTGAAAAAGCAAGGCACTTCACTGCTAGGCATGCTCCCAGACTAAAGCCTAAATAAACCACCTAAGGATATCAAAACTAGATTAGGAAGATATGAATCGTTTTGAAGGATGACTATCATGCCGGTGGTGGCAACTAGTAGAATTTCTATTTTGAGGCCTGACAGCAAGTTTCCCAGCAATGATCTCAGATACCTGTCATAGCTGTTCATCTGATTTGAGAGTCCCAAAGCAAGTGGAATCCTGCTGCGCTTGGCTGCCAGTGCACGTGCCGCAGCACACCAGATAAGAGAAGTCTCACGGTAGGCTCCTTTCCTTGTAAGGGCCTGCACACCCATTCAAAGCCTCTACACAAGCATTCATCTAATGTAGAAGGCAGCTCAGGAGGTAACATCTGGCTTTTCTTCATACCCTTCTCTATCACGCCAGATTTCCAAAGATAAAATAGGGGCCACAGAGAATTCTAACCACGAAAAATAAGATTTACCTTCAAATAAATGTTATCTTGACAGCTTAGAGATATAAGCAAGCTTCCTCCCTCTCTACTGACTGCACTGAACAATCTAAATTCTCCATACAGCAAAAGGGAATCAGATAGTTGTAAAAAGTGGGGACTTCTCATGGATGGCATCCTGCCTCTACCGCCAATGCCCAATGGTTTTAGTCCACTTCCCACCTTGGTCAGAGCAATACCTCCATAACACCCAGATGTGAATCTCTATGGTATTTCTGATCAAAGTGATCCTTTCTTGGGGTTGCTATTTGTAGAAGTTCTTCTCTGAGCTTTGTAAGAACTTCCCAACCGTGAACTAAGAAGCGTTTTTAAGAACTTTCTAAAATGAAAGTTTGGAAGTTCTGCAACCTCATGGAGACGGGAAATTCTAACATATTAAGCACTTAATGAAAAAGCATAAAAAAAAGCCTCACAGGAATTCTATTTGTCTTAAAGTTTCCTTATCTGATTAGACTATAAGACAGACAAGATCAGTAAATGAAATTTTCTCCAACTCCTTTCCTGTACTATTTCATGCATCTTCCAGAATCCTGTTGAATACGATCAGCATCAACTTTTCATCAGTATATATAATGAGAAATAAGGAGTGTCTCCTCTTCCCTCCAAGGAGAATGCCTTCTGACCCCTCAACACATGTGCACAGAAGAGCTAAGTCAGGCTAATTACAAAAAATTATTATACATTTTGCCTTCCAAATCAGTCAAGTTCAATGCAAATTTTTTAACAGTTTGACAGCAAAGAAAGCAGAACCACACACCAAGTCAAACAAAAACACAGTCAAGACATCTATGAGGCAAGCATCCAACTTCACTTTTGATGTTTCCTCCATGTGATGCATCCTACCCCCACTTCTTTTTCTGTCTTTCAGGACCTTATATAACTATTTAAAAGACAACAGGACCAGTGTGATTCTGTCTTAAACTCAGATCTCAAACAAGTCTCTCTGTGAGTGTTGTGTCCCACTCTGTGCTATTGCAAGCAAAACCACTACACAGTTATCCTTCATATGCTGCTCAAGCTTCTTATTTAAATTAAAATTCTTCTGCCATCGCTATACTTCACTTTTTTCCGTTAGATCTCAAGCCTAAACATACTTACAACCAGTTTTCACCTATTTTTTTTTTAAAGCATCAGCTGTATTCTTTTGCTTAAAACTGGCCCAGAAAACTTATAAACTGCTAAGCTATTTGCCTGGCCTGGCTCAGCCAGCAGCTGACCAGCAGCAGCTAGCTGGCTGGCTGAGGAGTAGACATACACTGACTAGCAGATCCAGATAAGCTACATCTGCCCTTGTCCAGATGGCAGCTAAACAGTATCAAAGACAGGTTCCAGATTTGTGTAAACAGAGAGAGGGATTACCTTGGACATGCAGGCAAACAGAATTATATGGTGGGGAAAAAGCAGGACCCAATATTAAAAAATTCAAGCCTTTAAAGGTTCACCCATTCAACTGAGCTGGAAACCCTTCTTTACCCTTCCCTTATTTTAAGTCTCCAACATATTTATGGAGAATCATCAAGTTTAGCTTCAGTCTTGATTCCACATATTCAATGATCCAGGGTTTTTTTGTATTTTCATTCTCCTTTTCATTTCACTACCTCATCACAACAGTAGGCCTTTCCAAGTTCATCGTTCTTACACAGGTTGGCCAGAACTACATTCAGTACTTAAGAAAAGACTTGTCTGGTATCAATATTGTTTTTGTTCGCTAGGAAATACGCCTTCAGAAGCATTTTAGGATCGCATGAATCACAGCCAAATCACATTAGTAGCTCATGGTATCTGTTATAATGCAAGACCACAGTTTGAAATACATTTTTAAGTTGTAGGGCAATCAAAAAAAGCAGACTCTGCTGTACAGCCTCACAAACAGCTGAGCTGGCACAAATGAGTGGAAGTAATTCCTTCCTTCAGCCACTGAACTTAAATAAATGCCAGACTGCAGCATTACACATCTGAGTAACTACCTATCATCATAAAAATGCTAATATGTTTTCGACTGCTGAGCCCTCTTCCTAAAGCAAAAAAATATGCATAACCTCAAACTTTGCTGTATCTGTTTAATTCCATTTCTACTGTCCAGTCCTATTTATATAAAATTCCAAAGCTTTTCTACATTGAAAGAATGTTAAGATTTGTGTCTTTACGTTCTGAAATTGGTATTGATTATATTAAAAAAATTCAGCAAAACTGCCTCTCTACCTCTAGCTAAACTAGCTGTCACTTGAAATGGATTTTCTATTTGTCCCCTCTCAGGCTGCCTTATTTTGCTTGCTGCATCAGACTGTAAATCTGAAGATTATGTAAAAATTCCCATTCCCATAGCTTGAAACAACCCACATTTTTACGGACAAGAACACTGTTGATACGGCAAGCACATACTCTTCTTGTTTTCAAGCTGCTAAGTCAACTCTGTCTGAAGCTCCCAAACACAACACCACAGGCAGTTCCAGCTACACAAAACCTAAACTCCAACTCAACTCTTCGTCAACGACAATACTCACCTTCAACAAAGATGATCTGGGTACTGACTGAAGGATGGAAGAGAAGAGCACCGAGATTCTTCTGTTTGAAGTACCTAGTTCTGGACTTATTTTCTTAGAGAAGGCCAGGGAAATCCAGAGTCCAAGTACCTCACAGAGTCTTCATTAAGTAAACATTTTCACCGTATGTAATGCTCACAATTTAAATACTCTTACTACTTTTCACACCCATCATCACCTTCCCATGCTCTAAAGATACTACACAAAGTGAGCTTTCCCTCAGGAAGTGAGAACTGACAGAGTTTCACTAGAAATCACTATTATGCCAGTTTTTACGTAGAATAAATTCTGAGACAAGTGACTTTTAAACTGTCAAAAACTTTGAGTATTTAAGATTCACAACAAGATGAAAGAAGCAATGGAACAACAAAGCAATTTCCTAATGCACCTCGATATTAGTCTATTCTTCTGCTCCTTTTTTAAATCTTTATGGATTCTCATAAAGCATACTTTGCTATCCACTGGTCATTTTTTTTTATATTATTACTAAATGTACCCAGAAAAGCAAGATCGACAACTAGAAGAACAAATCCAAAAAGGAAGTATTTCAAAACCAAAAGGAGGTTATTAAAGTCAGGATACTACATAGTAAAACTTAACTCATTGTTTTGTATTTGTCATCAAAGCTTTAACAATAACTGACTGGGAAAGGGAACACTTTGAAAGTACTTTCATAAAACTCTTAACAGTGTTCTAGAGCGTAAGTCTGTAGTAGTGACTTTAAGAATACACTACACATTGGACAACCAGCACATTTACTGTCATTAGAACAGTTAAATGCAGCAACTGCTGCAACAGCTGTCTTAAGTGAGCACTGATCTAACATGAGAATCAAATCAATACAAAAGTAACCCAGGGTAGTGGCTTTTATTTCTCTTACCTGCCTATAAGCACTTACAAATATTCTAAGTTTTCAAGTTCAGTGTTTTTCTTACAAAAAAAAAAAAAAAGCCTTTTCTAAGGCTGTTTGATGTTCAGTATGAAGGCAAACAGACATTTGAAAATACCAGAGCGCAGTGATAAATGAGCGAACTCCAAATAAATACTGCAACAGTTTCTTGTCCACAAAAAGGTAACTATGCACATGCTTCTAAAGTTTGGCCTTCATAAAGTGGCAAAAGAAACATTAATCTCTAGAAAGTCTTCTCAAAAGAAATTCCGAAGTGGATGAAAATGGTTGTTATTCTTCCACCAGAAAAATGCTTCTGAATTGCTGTAATTTAACCTGTACACTGGAAAAATGTAGAACAACAGTGTGGAATCACCCCTCTTTTCCCTT
>WAAD01021145.1:15704-32065 GCA_013389945.1 Fregata magnificens | reverse complement strand
AGCAACAAATAAAAAAACCCCACTTTTTGGGGACTGGGGCGTGGTGTGGAAATTTTGTTGAGTTGAATAGAAAGGTGTGCTGGCAAAGGTAAGTAAGAAAGGAACATTATGCTCCCAGAAGAATGAAGAGCCTCACTAGAGGGAAGGTGGACAGAAAAGAACAACAATGTAGATTTAGGCCTCTGCTTTCTGGTGGCAGTAAGTTATTGCGTTAACCTAGATGCCCTCAGCAGAAGCCATCACCTGAGGGAAGAAAGGGCTTAAAAATTCTGCTTTAAGAGGAAAGCAATTTAAACATCACAATTAATTGGAAACAGCCAAAGGAACGGGATGCTCGAAATAGCAGCCTGGGCCTTGGAACATTAGCTTCTTTCTTCCCCAAAAGGGAGGCACATTTTGCGCCGAGCTGGAGAAGACCATGGCTGGGAAGAGAGAGAGATGACAGGTTTCACATAAGACCTAAGGTGAGATTCCTCCATGCTTTTGAAACTGATCTGGACTTCTAGTCATGTTTTATTCAGAATTTCAGAACACTCCTACTGGAGACTAATACACTTTTGCTGCCCATGCTTGGATTTTAATACAGAAGAAGTCCTCACATAGAGTTTCAGAGAAGGTTAGAAGCAGCATGATGTCTGAAAAAAGCCTAAGAAAAGCCTGAGGCTTACTTCACACTAGAGTGTAAGGCTGATGAGTTTAGGTAGGTACCCCAAAGACCTGGTTAGCAGCTGAACTGTACGTACCACAATCTCATCCCGACTTGTCAGAGCGCCACACCTTTTCTTTCAGGAAGCGTGCCCTGCTGTCTGGAATATTTCCCTGGTTTATGGCTTTTGTCAACTCAATGACACTTTATAACTGCTTTGCACTCCTGACTGCCCTGGTTCCACATGCTTGGTCATCTGGCTTAGAGACACTCCGATTCGTAATGGTAACAACAGGACAAACTCCTGACAAGCAGCCTGGTTCTTACACGCTCCCGTGGAAACTGGAAGATGCTCACAAGATGGAGTCCTCTCAGACTGGGGAGATGGGGATCCTGGAAGTAATTACTACATGGCTGTTTAGCTGATACATCAAAGTCACCAGATCAGCTATTTTCTGTAAATATGATTACTGATGCTGTGTTTAGTGTTTTGAATTCAGTACATTTGGGCATTATCGAATGAGGTTCATTATTCTGAAGACCTCTCCTACATTCTTCCCCCATCATTTGCAGATCCGTGAATGCTGTCTATTCTCTGCTTGGATCTGAATTTCTTCAGAGTTTTTGCATAAAATATTATGCCTACCTGCTCAGAAGAAGTTTCTAGGACAACTTGCAGTTAAAATTTGAGTACCACAAATCAGACACTAGTAAGATTATGTTGCAAATAGTCTTTCCAAATTGTTTTCTTAAACTTGGGATGTAACTGGATTTTACAGCCCATTGTATCAGTCTGAACCTCTTATTTAGTTCCCACCTCACTGTTACCAGTGAACCTGGGAGATGGAAGTGAATTTTATCACCTATTCCTACTTTTCACCACCAGATTCCTGCTCTTTCTCATATGCAAGCCTCATACGTCCATACAAAAACCCAGTAGTTCTGTACCAGTGAAACGGAAGATGAGCAAAGGCGCTGTCTAGAGCAATGCTGCAACAGGCAGTGGCCTGCCATTCTGCCTCAAAACGTTTCACCTAGGGCCCCTAGAGAATAATGTGACATGAAGATACTTAAAAAGCAAGGGAAGAGGAAAAAAAAATCCTGTGACAACAGGCACGCACTGAGATCCTCAGAACCACTCTGAAAAAGAGAAGCAAGTTCTTTTTAAAGATGGAGGTTATTAAAATGATAACTAATTTTGTCATTTTTCCTTTCTTACCCAATATGTATACAGAACAGCTCTACTGACCAACTCTGATGCGTCATTTTCCCTCTCTCCAATCATCTTTTAATTCAGCTCTTGTCCTCATTTGATACTGCTTGCAGAAAGTTACTTGCTGTTTTTTCAAGTCACTTTTGCTGGTTTAGCAAATTGAATCAGCCCAGCACAATGTCAGACAGCCACGAAGGCTGGTGCATGAGAGGGCTGAACCAACAGCGAAGTGNCAGTTCTCCAATCAGTTTTTCTTAAATACCCTACATAAATCAAAGCTGACAGTACTGCAAGACACCAACACTGAAAGGAGTCTACGATGTAATATAATATAATTCATTACATATAATTTGTAAAGTCTTCTTCACACTACGTCAAATAGACAAGCTAGCTTAAAGCTAGAAATGTAATCTAAAAGTGCCATACAATAGAAATTTTAAGCAATGACACTTCAAAGATGCCTGGGGAAAGGAAAGATTTAACTTCTTACCATACATAACTTTCTACCACACGGAAAAAACAGGGACTTCTCAACAGAAGGAAACCCCTCTGTTTTTTATTAAAAAAGGACAAGCTGCCCTGAATGGCTACATTAAGAGATACTAGCTGTCACCTTTAACAATAGATGCAACTGAAATAACCCTTTTGGGCAAGTAGAAGCTAATTAGCTGTTTTTTGAAGCTGGCTGAACTACTAGAGGAACAATTAAAAAGCATGCACTTTGTTGGCTTACTTCTAAAACTTTATTTCATTAGTGAACCTCTGCTTCAAAATGACTTTTTCTGCTCGAATATCCTGTCTAATGATACCATCAACCAAGCAAAATCTGACACATGCTAGATACTCAACTTGTTTGTTATCCGCAACAAGGATTTTGCGGTTTATTAGTAACGTTCCAGGAGTTCCTATCAAACTCTATGGCCCACTGCATGGTGAATGTGTGAGTCCATGCTTGAATAATGGATTTCTCAAACAAGCACTGAGGCTGCAAACAAGCTTCTCTCTTAGAAAAATGTTAGACTGACTATGGCTAGGAGGAAGACAGTGGGAAAAGGAGTTCAGACGGTCAGCTAAAGCTCCCCCAGAACATACTTTGTCAGCATGTAAATATCCCGAAAGTCTATCAAAACCAAATTCAAAAACACACATCTTTACTCTTGCATATGAAGAAATGGGAGCTTGTCATTGGCCTCTTCTCTCACATACTGAAGTCTGCTAGCACTCAGCTGGGAAGATTTTAACTGCCTGAGCTGATGTGCTATACAGCACTTGTTGAAAGAAGCTTCATACTTTGACCAAGGTGATTATGCTGAAGTAAAAAAATGGCAATCGGTTTTTCTACACAGATACCATTCCTCACCTTCACTTTGAATGAAAGAGCTTCCAATACCAAAATATTTATAATAATAGTGAGAGAAAAACTTCTGGGATGACTAAATTTCAGAAGAAATATTTTGGCAAAGCAAGGTTCTAAAAAATTTTCATCAATCACCAACTAAAAAGGTCATCCCACTCTACTGGGTACCATTCTCCTTCCAAAATTGTAAGATAAGATGTTTCACTAAATTCTAAAATTTACTCACCATGATTACATAAAATCCAAGGATTACTCCATTTCTGTTCTCACACATCATAAGAGTAATATCAATGCCATCATGTTTGGTACATATTCTCATCACTCTTTAGACTCAAGACTTAAAAAAACAAAACAAAAATAAAAACCCAAACAAAACCACCAACACCCAAACAATAAAAACTGAATTTGTTTTATGGCTGAATCCTCATGACAGATCATTAGAAGATGGTTCTCCTTCCAATCATGCTTCTTCCTAATTTGGAGAGCTGGATTACTGATGGGTTTTTTGCAAACAATCTACTATACAGCCTCTGTGTAGGCATTTTCAAAAGCACATAATCAGTCTGTTAAGGGATGCTAGAAAAGAACAAAAGTTTCTGCCCTCACACAGTCTGGCAGGACACAAGAGGCTAAGGGATAGGAGAAAACTTCCCCCTTCCTCAAACAAAACCTCCAGAGCACCTGTCGCTATAGGTCCAAATAGCATTCAAATGCATTTTCTTAATTATTCCAACTATCTTATTTAAAAAGAATTGTAAAATTTGTCTTAAAAAGTAATGCTTTACAGAATAATTACACATCATTTGGGGGAGACAAAAGAGGGATTTAAGTTCAACTTGTCCAAAGTACAGTTCCCTCATTTAGAGGGGACAAAAGCCAACTGAAATGAGTCTTGCTTTATTTGCCATCCATCAGAATGTTTTTAAGCCACTGGAAAAGTACAGCTGCACACTGGAGCATCAAGATTTTTCATGAGGGATCCACTCCATTTCCAATGGAATAAAAAGTGGGACCTGAGCACTCAAGTTTCTTTGAAAGCCTCTGACCTAATAGGACGTGATTCGGTATTCTTTCAAGTGAACAGAAACAGAAGACTTCACCAAACTGTCAAGGTTGGTTTTTTTTTTTTGTTTGTTTTTTTTTTTTCTCCCCCCCCCCATGGGGGGTTTTCCAGAATGCTGGTAAGTCGCTCCTCGCTACTGAGTTTGGTGGTGGTGTTTTATTTGGGGAGGGGGGAAATTTATCCGGGGGCAGGAATGGGAGCAAAACCATCTTCTGTTTTTAAATAACCTTTTTCTCCCCCCTTCATGGTTCCAAACCTTGCTCCAAACCTTGCTCTTAGTACGTATATGGTACATACAAACTAATTAAGACCTCACTACTGATTTATACTAAATGGGCAAGGTTTGATGAGGCTTAATTGGTTGGGGTCTGTTCCCCCCTCAATATGTGCCACAACCTGGAGTTAAACAAAATGTAATCAAACCATAACATTTTTAAAGACCCCTTTAAGACAACCTTTTTGACAGGCTTTGTGCTAAATTTAATGAAATACAATTATGCCTAGGGATAACTTGCAAAACAGACCTTTTCCAAAATTAAAGATCAGAGAGTTAAAATGAAAATATTTAACCAGTGGTCTTCTCTATGCTACTTTCAAAGTAGCTTTGTAAGTGATGAAAAATAGACAATCTGATCTATTACAGAAAGTACAGTAATTCAATTGCGTGCAATTTAAAATTTTTGCAACTTTCACAGCCTAAATGTTTTTCAACCCTGAAACATGGAAATATTTAAAGAAAACTCTTCCATCATGTAATTGCTATGAGCTAAAGAGAACTATCTGTACCCTCTACTGACAAACACTACCAAAAATTTCTAAAATTAACAGTTACTTACTGCAAAGTTTAATTTTGTCTCATACACTTAACACTAACTGAACAACTTACTGCAAAGTTTAATTTTGTCTCATACACTTAACACTAACTGAACAACAAAATTAAACTACTTCCCCGTTTATGTAGATCTTCCCCAAAATTCCTAGAAGGAAACAGTTTTTCATGTTAGAAGGCTTGATAAAATGATTGATTATATTTAAAAATAGCTTTTAAAAAACAGTTTAAATTTCAACTTACCCACTGATATTAAAATCCAAGTATTCAAAATACAGCTGACAGAATAAAGATCACTATGATCGTTTAGGCAGTATTTAAAGACTAGAGATTAGCGTTATCTAGATGAGATAAGAACTCTGAACCTGAAAAAATAAGGTCATGCTATTACAGCTTCAGTTACAAAAAAAAAAGCTCCAAGTCACAAGTTTGTAAGCCACCAAAAGGAAGGAAGCTGCTGAAATGAAGTTAAAATCAGCCGTGCGAGCTAGCAAATAAAGCCCCAGATACAGCCAGCATGTGATTGGAATAGAACCACTCATGCAAGGAACACATCCATAGCGGGATGCGAAATATCACAAGCAGAGTCCCCCAAGGGCCTACCCTAGGACACATCTTGTTTCATACTTTATCGATGGCTGGAGGAGGTGGTGTAAGGCACCTCAGTGAGTCTGCAGACAATGCCAGAGGGTGGGGTGCTCAATGGCAGGGATGTCACTCAGGAGGACATAGACAGACTAGAGGGGTGGGCCAACAGGAACCTCAGGCAATGCAACAAGGACAAAAGTGAAGTCCTGCGCCTGTGGACAGAGCACGCTCTGCATCAGTACAAGTGGCGACTGTCAGACTAGGTAACAGCTCTGATGAAAATGACCTGGAGGTTTGGTGGACAATACACTGCTTTGAGCATGACACTGGAGAAGATCACCTGATGACCCAAATGAATCCATGCTCCTACGTTTTTAAAAAGTAATTTCAAATAGGAAACAACCATTTCTATTCAGAGCCATTATTACAAAATGACATTAATAAACAAGTAGACTGCAAGATTACAGTAACAACCAACTGCACTGTTCCTGCATCAAAACTTTCAATACTCATCTAAAATAGAAATAATCTTTAAACACAAAGCAGGCATATTTTCTTCAAAGCATGTATATATACTGCAGATCACAGGAGGTCCAGGGACCGTTCACTGGCCCTTAGGCAACATGTCATAGACTGAGCACGTCCATTCCGCATAGTGCTTGACCATGGACCTCCTCCTCATGGCTCCATGTGATGTTCCTCTGGCCCCAAAGGAGGTTATGGGTTGGTTTGTTGTTTCGGTTTGGTTTTTTTTGTAAGAGGGACAGTTTTGCAGTTTGAACGTCCAAAATAATGCAAAAGTTAAGCTGTAACCCAGTGTACATCATCATAATGTTTTCACAGCATACTGATGGTATATAGTCCATGCTCTCAGATACAAGACGAGGGCATACTGAAGTGCTGAAGTTGCAGGAATTCTGGTACAGTCTTGACTGCGCTGCCTCCTGGCACTGGCCCTCTGCCTGCACTATCCCTCAAACTGCGCTTGCATGTCATCTCATTAGACACCAGTTGGCACAAGCTAAAACAGTTATCAGGACTGCACTAGTAGTTAAACGGTATTTGTGTTCACTCTGCAGCCTCGTTTCACCAAGAAGTTTAGAAACAGTCAAAAGAGACAAGCCACAGATCATCTCCAAAATATTCTTCAGATCTACAGTCAATCATACTAAAAAAAGTTTAAAAAAAAAAATCACTGAGTTGCCTCACCCCTTTCCATTTTTTCCAGAATAAAAACTGCATGTCGACTTACCCTCATAAAAAGTTTGGTATCTTTCAGAAAATACAGAAACAATATCCTAAACATTTTTGACCACTTTCTCCCTTCGCCAGTTCTAAAAAGGATGGATGTACCATCCAACTTAAAAAGTCAATCTGCCACATGAAACTTTGCAACTTCAGTTCTAAAAAATAACTCTTTTCTGGTGAAATGACAATACATTGAATGCATTCCATTTAGGAATGGAAAACACAGAGTTAAAGCTACAGAAAAGCAACAAAATTCTGAGCAATATAAATTCTTATTCCCAGTTTTAAAAATAATTATACAGACACTTTCTGAAAACAAAACCTTGAAATTAAATTGGATTCTTAAGTAACCTTTCAGGTATTAGCTTTAAACTGTGTCAATGTTAACAATTAAAACAGTAAAACTTAACTCATTTGCTGTCATCATTACAGAGACAGTGGAATCTTCCCAACTGTGAGAACAGCCTCATGTAGGTGCACAACAAAGCTACATTAGAAAGCAATATCTACCATTTGTAAATGCAAAATACAACGTTCATTTTCTTAATTTCAGCTTAGTTGATAGCTATCTCAAAGTTCAGAAAACAAAAGAATTTGAGAAGTATTCTTGGGTTTTATTTTAGATCTAGCATTTATAAAACGTTGATTCTTCCCGGGTATCTTGCCTTTCAGTCAGTTCAACTCACTAACTATAGGCAATGTCGCCCTCATGAAATAAAAAAAAGTGTTATAAAAGCAAAAAATGTATTTTGGCATTTCTTACATGCCCATTGCAGTTAAGAGTATATAGAGGTTTGTTTTTAATTACATCCTGGTTTCAGCATTTTGAATTGAATTACCACCTAATTGCAGATTCATAGAAATCCTTAAAAATAGAAATTACACCTTAACAAAACAAGGAATCTCAAAAGGTGGTATCTAGCCATTTAAATCACTTCAACAACACGTAGCCTTCTTGCCAACTAAAGGTAGTCAACACCATATGAAAGCCAAGTCAATGTAGTTTAACACATACTAACAAGCCTTCTCGGTGAATAATTCAAGAATAACACCGAAATTAATTACAGTTTTGGACTGACTCTGCATCCTGATTGAAACAGATTATCTTGTACCACTTTAACCAGAAATACCAGTAGAGTACAAGAATACCAGTACTTTCACAAGGAAAGTTTTTAGAATTCAGCAATACTTAATTTACCCTCAAAAAAAAAAAAAAAAATCAGTGAAACACTGAGTTGGCAATATACGTAAGCGTTCCTGTTCTTCCATTGCTACATTGTAAAGTCACCAAGATTTTAGGTTACACAGCCGTCACTCGGACCTTTGCTGGCATCAATACAACTGTAAGTATGTCACTTGCTCATTTTCTCCATAACAAAGTTTCTGCCTGAAAACAAGAGCAGCACAGTTCATTAGGAGGACCATCACAAAGAAAGTTCCAAAGACAGAGAAGTAAAGGCTACCATCCTGTTCACCCTTCTTTGATTGCGAGTCTGAAAATGGGATTAATTTGGGAGAACCGTGGAACAGAAGTTAAGAAAGAAAAGACAGAAAGAGGAGGTACATTCTTTCACCGAACTACCTGAAGAATTCAGCTTTTTGTGATAGCACGTAATTAGAGGTGGGTACAAAGAAGTACTTCGCACCTCCAGTACCCAGCCTCTGTAGATCCCATCCTAACACCAATACTAGTGCTACCTCCAGCTGCTTCTGGCTGCAGGAACAGGTAGTCTTCCCACAAATGCTTCCCTCATTTCCAAGTGTTTTTCAAATACCTCTAACCTCATAACCAAAGATTTATGCCTCCAGTTAGTAAGCGAATTGTCTAATTCTTTTTTCCTAGCCAGACTACCTGCTTCCAGTTACAGCTTTAACTAGGAAATTCAGAAGAAATCCATGAATGTTGACCTTTCTCTTCAAGGGTTACTCTACTACGAAACTATTAAGGAATGGTGCCTTAGCAATAATTGCTGCAGTGGATAAACCCTTCTCTGCTCTCTTTCCACCAACAATTGAAGTATTTGATGCATCTAACGTACGTTTGGGATTCTTAGCCACAAAGACATGCAATGTAAACAATATTGCAGTAAATATTCATTTTCTGTGGGATTAAGCCTAAATATGCTCTGCTGTTTGGCATTGTAGTCACAAACTGTTTCTAAGAAAAAAAAAAACTCCACCACCACACAGACAGTGTAGGGAAGAAGATAAGAGATGCCACATAAAGTCGCTGGCATCCAATAACACTTCAATTTCCATATGGAAATAACAGGAAATACGATATGCTGAATTTTAAGCACCAAGGCAACAAAAACACATTAAGATTTCATCACACAAGAACTTGGCTGTAAAATTCGTAATTTTCTTGATCTTTTTAAAGAGTTCTCATTTTCAGGAACATCAGATAGCTAACAGACCATGTATTCTACCAACCAGCTAAAGCAGATATTTGCATTAATCTGCTTTAATTAAGTGGTAGAAAAGCATCTCCCCTTCACCAAGAAATCTCTTCCACAATCAGATCCCTTGTCAACCTCTATCTGTTTACAGCCCATGTTATAATGATTATTCTCCAGATGATTTCCCAAGGATAAGCACCCAGGACTTGCTATATCTTAGCTCCAAAACATATAGGTCTCCAAAAGACTACTTTTGCATATTGCATCCACCACATTTGTCTGTGAATAAAGAAAATGTTACTACCACCTTTTAAGAGATCCAGACCCTATACATATAAACTTCATAATGATGATTTGAAATAGAACTGTATTCCAATTTCAAAGAGAAACAAGCTATAGGAGTTGGAAGAGAAGGTAGAATCACTAAGAATGAAAAACATTGGAGTTACTGTTATTTCTTCCCCTACCTAAAACTAATGATACGACAAAAATGAACCTCTATAGTTAAACAGAAAGAAAAGAAAAAGAAAAATATTTGTCTATTTTCATTTGCAAATCACCCGAACCTGCCACTTAAGGACTTTCGCCTCCTTATTCCAGAAAGATGGGGGAAAAAAAAAAGAAAAAAAGAAATGGCATTCAAATACTCTCCATTAAAACCAGCTGAAAACTATTACTCATGATAGCAGTAATTACCTTCCTGCACCCCCATATAGCAGAAAACAGCTTTCCCCTCACACAGAACACCTCCCCCCGCCAACTTACATAGCATCCAGCATTTGAAGACAAACTTATTTAAGCTTTTCCTATGAGAGAAGACTTGTGTCTGAAGGGTAGACATGCAAATAAACCCATGACAGCAGCATCTCTCCGGAAACATTTGTCAAGCAGAGTTCTACTAGAACTACGCTTACATGTTCCAATATTGCATTAGCACAAGCACAGCTATTTTTCATAACCCGGAAGACTTAGGGTTTGTAACTTAATTAAGTATTAACAGATTACATAGAATTAGTAACAGAATTTTGATCTGTAATCAAAGTTATAACATCAACCTGGAGCCATGAAACTTTGTAAACTACATAACATTTACATCTATGTAAACGTATCTATGCTTGAAAACAGAATGAAGTAGGTTTAGAAGTCCTGCTCTCAACAGCAACAAGAGTGCTGGGGTGTTGCCCAATGATAACACACTTAATAAAAAAAGTGTACGCTCTTATAAAAAAGGAATCTTGAGCAGGATTTTACTTTAAAGGCAGTACTAAGTCTGAAGTGCTTTATTGCTCTGCCTGTGCAATAAAGCGGTTAGAGTTCAACCACAATCGTGGACAGCCTGCAGAGAACATACCAGCAGAGACAATTTCACAAACAATACTCCTAAACCTTTGGCAGGATTTTCAAGTGCTACCAAATTAACAATGAAAGTACAGTCAAAAAAAAAGTTACACTAGTAAAATTAAAGGAAAAAAGTCTCACCTCCCACCCTTCAATTCCTTCAGAACACCTAACCATTCAGCTTCCGAATCTGTAGCAGTATCTTTGGCTTTACAGTTCTATCTAGATTTTTTGGGGGGAAAAAAAAAATTAAAAAAATCATTCCCCCTGAGAATAAGCAGTGGAAGACAGGAGAAGAACAAAATTAAAAAAAAAATCAAAGAATAAAACATTCCCCATGCAGTGAAAATGCTACTTCAACTACAAAGGTATCTTTAACACGTCATTTCCTTCAGTAAAATTACTGAAGACCTGCTGAGTGGCTTGAGAATGATCTAGCACTAGGGGGAAGAAAAAAAAAAAAAAAAAAAAGAGAGGGCCAAGACTTTTCTGATGTGCTTCCTTTTGCTTAGGTGATTTTTAGCCTGAATGGAGCTTAAGTGAGTTTCAACAAATATGGGTCTTGTCCCCTGTAACAGACTTAAAGCTGCAGAACTACTTTGATGATGGACCACCCAGGTACCAAAGACAAAGCAGGCAGCTCAGGCCAGAAGAAATGATGGTTTAGGAGATATGCAGTGTAAGAGTAACAAAAGGAACCACTAGATGTTAAAAACTATAGTGCCCACAACAGAATATTTTGGTTAAAGACAATCCACCACTTCAACATCTCCCATGTTTTCAGCTGCATAGGGCATATGTTCTGAAACATCATAGAAAATTATGAAAGTATACATTCTCTGTTCCTGAAAGTTCATAAAGTACAACTCAGCAATCATGAAAACTAGAGGACACAGAAACACACTTCCTTGGGGGAGGGGAGAACACAGATAATATCTAAAGAGAAGTGTTCTTTGATGAACAAGCTATTTTACTTACTATTTTTCTTTTTTAAGCTCACCTACAATCTTGCCTCACCTACAAGAGAGGCACAGGAAGCATATTCAGTTCTTCATAAGTATTTTACTATTAATTCAGGATCTTCTGTTCTGTATTAAATCAAAAATACAGGCAGGGTTTTATATAAAATATATTAGCGGGCACATGGAGAACCTTGACCTGGGCACTTTGTTTTCATGTTTAGTTAATATGCATTCATCTCAGCCTCTTGAATTAGTACAAATGAGTGCAAATCTACACCCACTTTTTTCCAAGCATCTACAAATACTTTAAAGCATAATAATGAACACAGATGCTCTTTTTCAAATATCTTAGTCGGAAAGGGGAAATATTTTCACTCCCTTAGCAAAGATTATTAGATTTCATTCACTGGGAATTCCTATCCATTTGAAGTACATTTACAGGATTTCATACAGCAGTTTATAGATAGTAAAATAAAATGCCTTCAACCTAAAGACCAATTCCACACTCACCACGAAGAAAAAAAAAAAATCCCACAACATTTTCACCTATTTAAAGAACACCAGTATTAATTGGCTATGTAAACAACTGCAGAAAATAGTTGCATATAAAAATAAGTTAATAAATACAGAAAACCAACACCCCCACTCCCCGAGACACACTCAGAGTAGCTGGAGACTGCATACCGGAGCAAGACAAACCAGACATCTTCACACCTGAACTCTAGGATTTCTTCAACGATTGCCAATATTCTTAAATATATAGCCTGGGCAGACTTTTTTCAGACTAAAGACTGGAAAAGAAACTTCTTGTTCTGACGATGATGTGAGAATCAATTGATCAGGTATGATTTTAAACCGAAATAAGTCACAATTAAGAGAAGAAACACTACTTATCAAAATGCCTGTACTTTGTGCTAAAAGCTTACATAATCTTATAATTTTGATCGTAAAAACAAAAGCTTGCTGTTGAATTTATTTATTTTTAGACCTACACCAGGACTGCAGATACTCTCAAATTTTAGGTGAGTAGAAAATAGTTTAATAATTGTTAAATACCAGAACACTCAGTGTGTAATACTGGAATAACCACCAAAACAATGTCATTAACATGAGAAGCAGTCCAAATCGCAGCCAGTTTCCTGCTCATTTAGCAAAGATTAATTCCATCTTCACAGGCAAGAGAAATATTCACTTTACCTTACCAAGAACAACCTGAGCAAGAAATGCTAAAGAAAAGACGGCTTTTGTTGCTTAACTCTTCTTTTTAATAAGTAGGATAGGTAATGTCAACAAGATCATTATTCTGTGCTCTAGGCAAAAAGATCTTAATAGAAGGACGTGGAAGGGAGAGACAGACATGAAGAGCAGATGGCACCAAGTCTTTCAGAAACTGTCAGGGGGTGGGGGGGAAGATTCCCTACAGAAAACATTCCCAAATTAAGAGGAATGCTGCTCGAGTAACTTAAGAATAAGGTATCAGGAAAAGATGAAAGACACATCTTCTACTGCAAGACAAAACTGTCAGAAGAAATCGTGTTTTGTTTCAAGAGAGGAATAAATGGTATAACCTAATTAAAAAAAAAAAACCAACCACAAACCTCTGTCTGTCCTTAACCTGCTCTGTTATTTATCTGGTTAAAACAGAAAGGATTTTTTTTGGTTTATTTCTGGCAGCGCTCGCCATTTCATAGCACATTTAGCACACACGGAATTGATCGATACCGCTACAGACACAAGACTAGACTATCCATTTACTAACCACAAGAAAATGTCCTGTTCAGCAAAATCCTGTACATTATAACACTGAAATTTTAAAAAGGCATTGTTATACGGATCTCATTACTCCCTTACACCGGTTACACTGAAAAGCTGAGCACTCGTCTGCTAGCTTTCAGACTGGTAAACAAGTAGACCTTTGCACACCGGGCAAGAACGCTAAAAAGCGTACCTAAACCTACAGAGAGGAATATATATACACATTCAAAGCCAAAGCTGAAAGTGCCAGGCTTGCCATGTAAACAAATATTAGATCCGCTACCTAGCTCATAATAGGTTTTTTTGTGAAACTGGTGGAGCTTCAAACAGAAATGTACCAACAGTTCCCCCAACCACTGGTTGCTACCATAACCATTTTCCTCCTGAAGAAACGTGGGGAAGTCCTCACACCCCGCTCGCCTCTCAGGACTCAGAACTGGCGTCTGAAACTCAACTTCTGCCCTTTTAAAGAGAAAAGTAGTAGGTTTTGGTTTTTTTTTTTTTGCACTACAAGGCAGGGACGTATTAAGTAGGAAAACACAAAGCGTTACAAATTATTGTTTAGGAAGTCTGCTTCCTCAGCCTAATTCTGTGCATACATCTATACATGCACACACCCCTCGCTATCATTAAAGGACGAGCTAATACTTTCAGAGCAGTACCTATACTAAACTGACGAAGCATTAATGAAGGTTGCCATTCACCAGTGAATGGTGCAGAATAAGAGATCTAACTGAAGTTAGAAGTATTTCAACTGGGTTATTCCTATCTAAAAAACACACCACGAAACACTAATAACTGCATTGCCAGCTTACTGTATGTGGCACTAGGTGGTTACGTCTCCACATTTCTTCCACATCACTGATCTGAAATCTAAGCGCTGCACGCATTTGAAGGCTCATGTTATATACATTTTTAAGAATAACGATGAAAACAGTCACTGCCGCCCCCAAACAAGTCAAAGAGAAAGATTTCTCCTCCTCCATGCTAATAGACAAAGTTACCTCAGCTTTCAAGTGGTGACCCCAAAGCCTTACATTTTAAGCAACAAAACCAAGAACGTTCACTTACCTGAAGAACAAGAGATAAGAAAAACAGCGAACGCCAACTTAGTAGCAGCTCCCATTTTCCAATGCTGTTAAAACATTTAAGTGACTTTAAGTATCCAGTTTCCTGGGTCCTGCAAGCTGGAAAATCTCCCTTCTTGCTGAACCGCTATAAAGCAATCTATAGCAACATTTCTGCAGCAGATAATGTTCGTAAAACAGTAAAATCAGATTTCTTTTAGACACTGCTGATGTCCCTCCGCCTCTTTCTAGCGAGAATCCGGGTTGAGGGATGGATATATTTGGAACCGTGTTTCAAAACACACGGGTCATTTGGCTTCTGTACAAACGGTGGCAAAGTTTAATTCATAAAAGTATGCTACGAATCCACGTTAAAGAAAAAAAGTCAACAATTAAGTCGCTGGACACGACGAAGTCTCTGAGCACACTCCAACTTGGTTTTTCCACACCAAGCGCCGTGAAGCATCCCTCGTGGGTGCCGAGCGTCGGGGAGTCGGATCGAGATCAGCACACACGATGTTTTCGTCCTGGCTCCACTTATACAACATGTAGTGTTTGGGAGAAAAGTAGCTCCATCTCAGTTTCAAACCTCAAAAGCCCCCAGGTGAAGGGAGGCAATTTGGTCAGTTTCTTGATGAAAACTACCTTAAAAAAAAAAAAAAAAGCAAGCCACCAGCTACACGTGGGCAACCCTTCGGTTTTCTTTAATAATGCTGAGGGATTTAGCGTAAACCAGAAGAGGAAAAGGGGAGAAACAACAGTTTCATAACAAACAAACCTTCGGGCTTCCCGAAAAGTGGCAAATCTCTAGTCCTGCCGCCAGTCAGCGAGAGCCGCGCATCTCCCCCGTCTCCGCGATCCTTCTCCGGGGCCGCGCAACGCCAGCACTCCCGAATCCGAGCAAGATTTCAAATTCTTCTAAGAGATTTCCATCCCCTCCCCCCCAAGAGGCTATATTTGGTATTTAAACACAGAAGAGTGACTGGGGAGGGAAAAAAAAAAAAAAAAAATTGCAGTATCCAGCCGCTGGGGAGGAGGGTGATCTATTCTTTGTGGCAAATCCTTCCTTCCTTGACTGCCGTGCTTCGAGGAGAACGCAGCTTCCCTGGGAGCGGGGAGGCGAGGCTGCGGGCAGAGGGGAGGCGGCAGCGGCTGGCTCCGTGCTGGCTCGGCGGGCGGCAGGTCTCTCCCTCCCGTGCAGCAGGCTGGCGACTCTTCTGCTGGATGCACGCTCCTCTCCAACTCCTCACGGACACATTTCTCTCCCGCCGCACCTCCGCCCGCCCCGCCGCCGTTCAAAGGGAGAGCCGAGGCGGTCGTGTGTGCGCGTGTGTCCCCCACTCAATCCAGTTCTCGCCTTTTTTTTCTTTTTTTTTTTCCTTTTAGGAGAACGGAGTAAGAAGTAGCAGGGGTGGAAAGGAAAAGCCTGCCGGGCTCCTGCTGTCTTCTCCTCCCGCCTCCCACACAGCGCACCGGGCGAGCCCCGGCCAGAGGGCGGAGGGGGCAGGAATCCCCTCGTCCCCCTCTCCCCTAACTCTGACCCCGGCTCACTCCCGGCTCCGAGGAAGCCGCCGCCGAAGGCAACTCTCCCGTCTCCCGGGCGGCGGAGGCAGCGCGGCTGAGACCAACTTTGTCCCTCCAGGAGTGCAGTTTAGGGGTTGGCGAGGAGAAAAGGCCGAGCCCGGGGGTTTTCTCAGGGCGGCGGCGGCGGCAGGAGCCGTCTCTAGAGTCTCCCGAGTCCAGCCGGCAGCTCGGAACAACCCTCCGTACCCTGCTGCTGCTGCTGCTCCCCTGTGGTAATTTCATATCTACCCATTCACTTGTGTGGCGTGGAGAACGGACCCAAGATGGCGGCGCCCGGACGATTGTTTTTGTTTCCTCTCCTCCTCCCCCCTC
>WAAD01021145.1:877-15429 GCA_013389945.1 Fregata magnificens | reverse complement strand
CCTGCTCGCTGCGCCCGGCCCTGCCGGCGCCGGAGGAGGAGAGCTGGCGCCTCCCGGTCCCACCCCTCCTTATTATGAATTCACCTTTGCGGGGCTCGTTCTTGGTGTTCGGGAGCTTTTTCTCCCTGGCCGCGGCCCTCTTCAGGTGACGGAGCGCTGTGAGGAAAAAAAACCAACTACCCTAAAAAACGCTCTGAGACCTGGTGTAAAGCTGTGAGTTGCTACCAGTAGTGTCAAACGCTGCTTTCCCGGCCCGCCGCCTCGCTCCCCCAGCCCTGACGGAGGGTCCTTGGTGGGAGACGGGGCGTGTGGTGGCCCCCATGGCGGGCGCGTTCCTCAGGGTGGTCGCTGCCAACACGACATCCAGACTGTGCTTCATAGCCTTGCTTTGAGACCCTGTCACGCCAAGGTACTCCATTAATAGGCGGTTGTACCTACAGAGCGTATCACGTGCAATTAATTACGTTTGCGCTGGTCGCCCTGAAGAACAGGGTGCTCTGCTCACATGGTGGCTGCGCTTCCTGCCTCTGGCAGCTTGCTTGGCCTCCCTCCGAATCACAACAAACTTCTGTTTCCTATCATTGTTTGTCCTTTGGCTGCCACAGTCTAGAGGCTTGCAGTATTTATTTGTAGTGAGATAGCCTTTAGAAGTTCCCGAGACGGGCACACCACCACATTGTTTTACGTGCTGTGCAAGAGCAGAACAAACAGTCTGTGCTCCAGAACGTGGGTATAAAGCAGCACATGTGCTCGGTTTGGAACAGAAGAGGGAGAGAGCAGGAAGGATGAATAATTTCTAGTGTTCTCACCTTTCAGGGAAGATGCATATATTGGTGGTACTTTTTGTCACTCGAGATAAAACACTCTTGCGCTAAATTATCTCTCAAGGACAGCGGTTCTCCTCCTTCATGAACTTGGTGAGGCTCCCTACACTTTTTTTTTTAAAAAATGGGTACCATAAAATACCTTACTTGTCTCTGAATAAAAAGGAAGACATGTCTCTTAGATCTGGCGATCAATGCGGGAAAGCGTAAGGGTCTCGATGCTGGTCTTTAATTTCTGTACTTTTATAAAGGGCGGTGTTTGCACAAGCAAGAAGTACCAAGTTCTCTGAAAACTGGTATGTTGTTCACTCACTTTAGACACGGATTGAGTGATTTCAGATACCTTCCTTTTCATGCTGCTTGATGTCATGGTGTAAGTTTTTTGGTGATGTAAATACTAGGTAGTACTAGATTGGAAGGCATAGTATGTATAAGATACTTCACATACGTGGATATACAGCCAAGTCAACGCTGAGTAACATTGCCAAGCTCTCTGAGCTGTGCTAATTCACTGATCGACAGAGGCTTTCAGTAACTAGACCCAGTGAGCCACCACTAGCACTTGGATTCAGACATGAAGAAATGTAGGTATTTCAGTCTCTTTATATTGAGGTGTCTGCCGGAATTCTTAATCAGGATTCAGGCATCCTTGGTGTTTCTCTGCTGTGTTCAAACACTTACCAACACTAAATTCATCCACTGACCATATTTTTGATGATTTGAAACATCCAAAAAGCAAAACAAGATGTATGGGATTGTGCACATCTAGAAGCATCAAGGCATGTGGCAACACTTTTTGTGCCATCTTCTATCCAAGTATTTCAGAATGATTTACAAGCATTAATTAACGTAGGTATTACAACACTCCTACTTAATCTGTAGTTTTTAATATTCTTCAATAGCAGAATGTTTAAACGTGACCTGTTCTGCAGGTTGTATTTTCACTTGGCTCAGCTTCTTCAAAATGCTCGTCATGTTGCCACATGAGTAGGAAATTATAGCTAAAAATATTGCTATTGTACGTGTGTGTGTGAATATATATATACACACTTCCCGTTGTAGGTATTTGGCTTTTTCTTTTTTTTTTACTGACAGTATGTAAATTATGGTCCATATTTGTATTTTACCAATTATGTTTAATAAAAATAGAATAAATATGTCATCTATATAACACCATGCATGAATGACATACTAAGAAGGTGACTCTTACTCAAGTAGCTTATTATTCTTAAGCATGGCTGGTTTTTTGCATGCAGGATCCCTTTAGCAGAGTAAAGCCTTCTGGCCATCCAGTAAATATTACAAAAAGACTAATAGTATAGGGTTGGTCTTGTCAATCACATGTTTATCAGGACCACAGGAATCATGGATGAAGCATATCTTTCTCTCTTTTCCTTCCCAGTTTTGAGACCTAATGGGACCATGGCAACTAGTATATGAATTAGGATGACTATTGGTAACCAGGATCAGGGAGCCCGCTCAGACTTTCATACCACTCCAGAAACATCAGTCTGTTTTCAACCCCACTGGTGCTGCACATAAGCCTTGCATCCTTTGCAGACCTACCTAACGTAGCATATGAAAAGAAACAAATAAGGAGAGGTACAAATATGCTCATTTTTGGTATGCAAACAATAAAAACCAGTTTTGTTGCATGGATGCAGCACCATAATATTGTTTCAGTTCCATCATTATAGGCACAGTATCAATAGAGCTATCTATATCTGCATTAGGGATTTGCTCCCGTTTAATTACTTAAAAAAAAAAAAAATTAGGTAGTTTGGTGCAAATACTGTACAGACAGCAGAAATTGCCTACTGTTTTTGTGAGGTACTTGATGCAAAATGCTTTAAGGGCTTTGGGCTTTCTCTAGGCTGTTGCTTTTATTCCTAGTAAAAGGATGAGTTTTATCCCAAGTAGGCATATTAAATGTCAACACAGTTGCTGTCTCCTCTTTCTTTTTAAATATCTTTTTGCATGCCTTTCTCATGTGAATTTTGGGGGTGTTTCCCTTTTCTACCTTTTGGCTTTTCATTTCTATTTTCCTTTCGCCTTAAACTCCAGATCTTTTTTCCCTCTTCTGAGATCAATCTGTCTATGCATTTTTAATGAATCATTTACTGTGACATATGAGCACCGAAGATACAGTGTCAGGGACTTAAGCATCTGTGGAGAGCTTCTGTGCAGGAGTAGCAGCAGCAAGATGAAATGGATGTGATCTTAGTTTCATTCTTTCGTTCATGTGGGATGGTACTTTGCCTAGAGGCAGCACAAATATAACTTTCCTTCTAGGGAATAATGAGAAGAATTAAAACCCAGCAACGTCTCATTTTTGTCTTCAGAGCACTGCTAGGAATAGAGGATTTCAGCTGTGCCTTTGCCATTTCCACACTTACCATTGAATCAATACTGTTTACGCAGAAACAGCATTATAGGTAAGAAGCTATTGTGCAAGGCTCATTCATAGTACCTATACAAGCATTTTTAAAATGTAGAGTGGGAAACGGGGTTTATAATATCAGGAGTAACATCAACAGATATAACCCTTGTCATTATCTCATTAATCTTCTAGATCTAATCTTCTAGACTTCTGGTCTAAGTAATTCTCCCTTTGAAATTCTGAAGGAAGAGAGGACCACATTCAGATGCTGTCCTTACATATGAAAACAAAAATTACCAAAACAGCAAGAAATTAATCTCTCTCAGGGATCTCTTCCTTAGAAGCCAGCTTAACTTTCCATGCTGTGGGAAAAAGTGCAGATACTGGAGGACAGCCTAATTTTTTTTAAAAAATTGCATAAATAACTGCCTTAAAGTTATTTTTAACTTCATATGAGTATGCATAACTTATGTGAAACTCATAATATTTTAAAAGAGTTCTAATACAGGTTTTCAGTTTTAGTGCAGTGGACAGATAACAAAATTACTACAAATTACTCATTATTTTGCATTTTTTACTCTGTTCCAAAACTATTGAGATACTTTACAGTTATATAGATAACACAGCTTGAAAGCATGAGAAAATGTAGAATTAATCAACCTTTTAAATGTTGATGAACTGAAATGAAATCAAAAGCTTGCCTCTGTATGCTTTTGGATTGGGCCAGTAGATACGTCCACCAAGATTTTCACCTTTTATGCTTGTAATCAAACTTGGAAATTTTACATACAGTTGTTGAATCCAGCTGATATCCACAAAGACAAAGTAAAATACATGCTGAAATCATAGCCCTATTTTGGATTCAGGTATTTTGGTGCTTGGCTGAAGTATGATCATTTTATTCACGTGAGCAGTACTAATAGCTACAAATGAATAGGATTTGGCCTGTATTGTGTTATGTAAAGCTATTTCTATAGCGAGTTTTTTGGTGTGACAATTCCTTTTTAATGTAATCAGATGGTGCCTGTAGACGCACACTAAGATGAATGTTTCTGTGCTTCAAGTTTAAAAACAAACACATAGATATGCAATTTTACAGAAATTAGCACTTAAAAGCAATCTCCATCAAGTCATTTTCACTGAAGGCTGCATGTATACCAATGATTATTTTTCTTTTTTGATTTGCTATCCAGACTTTTGTTTCCTTAAAATACTTGTGCAGAGATGAAAAAATATCTAACTTGTTTTCTTGGAGGACAGAGTGATGTTTCTTTCTAGGATTTGCACGGTCTTGTCAGAAAAGATCATCTGACTAGAGCTTCCTGTTGCTTTCAGACAGTACATTGTCTCTTAGAGGCACTTTGTTTTGTCACAGTTTTTTATTACTGTGGCATTTATCATGTATGATTTCATACACATTTCATAAAATTAAATTTTCTAGATATTGGACTATAGTCCTTACTTACACTACACAATCCTTTTTTTGAAGTGCTATGAAGAGTCCGAGATGAATTCTTAAAACCCTAATCTGTATTATGAAAACAAGGTTCTTCAGGTCTGTGTAGAGATTTTCCTTCTCAGAATATAGTATGATAACTTATATACCCCTTGATAAACAAACTCCATGTTTATCACAGAAAGCAAAAGTGCTGCAACACTGTCATGTTTTCACCATTATTTTTGATGAATTCTGAAAATGTGACAAGTGTTTTCTTTTGCAGCAGTGTCCTGACAATGATACTAGATTTTAAAGAATATATCTTTGCAATTACTTGGAAAGTCTTTATATGTAATATATATCGGTTGGTAAAGAATTACGTATTTTAGATTGACAATTTGTAATTAAATAGTCATAAGAATTAGGAGGGCAAAGTGGCCAAGTGGGGAGAGATTGTCAGATATTAGAGTATTAAATCCTGTGCTCTTTAGAATTATTTTATTAATATGACTTTTGGTTCTTTTGAAACAAGGAAAAAACTTGAACAGATGTAATTACTTATGATGTCATTCAAAATATACTAGAAGCTTTCTGTAATGACCGAAGAGTGGGATCAGGAGAGATGGCTAATTTTCCAAGCTGTGATGTGTGGTTTAACTTCGGAGTATAATGGCAAATTGTGTATACATATGTTATTTCTGTTAAACACTATTAGAGGAGCACAAGAAAGTCAAATACACTGTCACAGGTAATGCATATATGTTTTTCATAAGCCAAAGACATTTTATCAAAAGTGTACCCGCAGTCTTCATCTATTTCTTAGTAGCAGAAACAATTTATGGGAGCTTGATGAAAAGCACTGTACTAGTGTCAGGTATACAACCTAGGTTCTAAAGAATATTAGATCTGTTTTGCTCATTGAATCAAAATGAAACACATGGAAAAGTGCCCCCAGCGGTGGGGGTGGAAAACTTTAAGAGAGCGGGCTAGTTATCAGAGCTGTGATGTGCAGTTTGGATTCAAGGTTTAGCAACAATTTGCATACATGCATAGTATTTTTTAAAAGAACTGACAACAGAGCTTGTCCTTTGAGTTTTCATTTCAGCCCTGAATCTTAAAATGTTGAGTTCTTTTGTAGCAGGAAAGTTTATAGGATGTTCATAGTCGACCAACTTAAAAGGAAGAAAAAAAGTTATAAAGATTGAGCTGGAAACCTTAAAAATATGGCTTCTGGAAGTCTCTTGGAACAACAAATTAGAAGGTCTTGATAGGTTAGTAAATTACATTGTGATAATTGCAGTTAGGAATGATCAGGTGAGCCAGCCAGCTTACAAGTAGCCGAATTGTCACAGGCCAGGTTTTCCGGAAATACAGGAAACTTGAGATATGTATTTGTGGGCTTTAGAGTTTACTAGCAGAGATGAGTAGTGATAGTTAGCTGAAGAAATGCTTTGAGAAATAAATCAAAGGTTTGCAGGTCCAAATGGAAGTTGGCTGCCTGGAGGAAGAGGAGGAGTGAGAGGCCTTGGGTGAGACTACATGTTTACAGTTGTTTCTGTGTCTGTCCATCAGAGAGGTCCTGTTGTCCCACTTTAGTAATTTAAAACCTCAGTAAGTATAACATTCCTGGGAATATTATTTGATTCACTTCAATGTCATAGACAAGATGAGTGCTGGGGAACACGATTGAGTGCCAGTTTTTGGTTCAACAGATAGCTTAATAATAAAGTTCCCAACAGTATTGTTGAAGAACAGTAATGGGAGGTGGACTTTTTGAAGATTCAGATGGATTGGGGGATACTGGAGCTCAAACATTAGTTACTGTTTTTGCTAAAATGCTAAGAAATCAGGGCTCCAAAATGTAACTAGTTGGTTTCAGAAAGAGGTGGCAACTGGGAGTCAACTGTCTATCAAAAAATCTGTGGATATTGCAATTGAAAATTGGTCATTTGGAATTTTAGAAAAGAAATGTGAACATCCATGGTAATGAACAAGCTATTAATAATTTTGTGGTTTATTGTGGCTAATAGCTGAAGAATGTAGAATTAACCCTTACAAATATATTATGTGGCAGAAGAAGTTGTCCTGCTTCTAGATGCAGCAGTTATAGGCTAAGAAAGCCTTCCTGCAAAGGAAAAGGGTTGGAATATGATTTGAGACCCACTTCCTTTGCGAGAAACTTAGCTACTGATGCTCCTGCTGTTGTATGGATACTTGACTTCAAGTAGCGAATAGTGACTGTTAGAATTCCCATTATGAAAGAGGAACAGCTACATCTAATAAATACTGATATAGAGTAAAATTACGTAGGGAAGGGGAGCTTCTAGAGCTTCTGTTGCATTTGTTGTGGGTTGTATTTTCTGTAGCACAGTGAAATATTTCTAAATGATGGGTAGCAGAAAAAGCTATTACATCAGTGCTTGAGCAATGAGGTCTGACAGCATTAAAGGTGAGAGCTGCTGTTGCCTCTCAGTGCTTCATCTTAAACTGCATCTTCCTCAGGCCCATGATAGTGGAAATGTAACCCTGAGGAAGTCAGAAGTGTGACTCTGGGACAGTGTTGCCTAATAGATGTGAATTGGTCTAAGTTAATCTGTTTTGGTTTCAGCCCACGATCAGTGATTTGGGGATTTCATAATTTCTGCACAGAATTTAAGTAGCATTAAAATAATCTTGCCAACAGCAGCTCAGCCTGCAGACACCCCTTTGTTCCTGTTCACTGTTACAAAAAGCATACCTCTCTCCAAGTGCTGTAATTCCTGAAAATCTGGCACATTACAGGTTTCCTTGTAAAGGGTATGGAAGATGCCGAAATTTGACCTATTTCAGATCTAAAGAAGGACAGAGCAAGTTTATAGTCTTAGAAGTCTCTCAAGGAACACCTACTAGCTGTCCACTTCTTTTTTATAAAGAAGAGAATCCAACTGTAACATTTCTTTCTGATGATTGTGCCTTTGGCAAGATGGATGGGGTGAGCCAATCCAAGGCCATTTAAAGTTCTGTAAATTAAAACCTATAATCTTGCTTCTGCAACTACCAGAAGATCCCAGCCTACTGCTGTTAGATATGCTTAGTCGTTGTCGAGCTCACCGGGTAGCTAAATCCTTCCCCAGCTTCTACTGCTGAATAGTTTTGGGGTAGATTAATCTACAAATTATTTTATAATAATTACAATTTAGACATTGAACAAATAATATTTTGATGTCTGAGATGGCAAAATTCCATTTACTCCCTATAGTGCAAAGTTCTTTCAGTTCAGGCTATTTTAACCTAACCTTTTTTCCATTTAACTAGAAAGTTTTGTACCTAGCAGTTAACCTTTCTAATATAAAGGCTCATTTTTTGCCTTCAAATTCTTTAGGCAATGAAAGCTTACTTCTGAGGTTGTTTTTTACTGATACGTAGTGCATGCACCCTGTTTTAGCAACATCAAGTAATTAACTTTCATGAAACTGTGGAGAGGAAAGTATTTTTGTTTTATACGGAGAGGTAGGGAAGCTGAAATACGCCTGGATACTAGATTTTTTTTACATACTTGCCCCAAAACATTTTAATGATTCCGCTGGAACACCACCATTTTGAAGCTATTGGTCACTTCTGTTAATGAGTGTATTGGTGGTTTAGTAGTTATTATACATTTGTTGGCAGGCCAATGAGGTTTCTAAAGGTGTGAAATGAAAGCGGGGCCTTTTTGGTCTAGGATTCCTAACACAGACAGGGATTGCCTCGGCCAGAAGACCATCATTCCTCTTTTTACCATGAATACTGATGAATTAATTAATGGCATAGCCAGTAGGGCTGGCAGTGTAGTTTAGAGATCCCTCTTTCTGTGCCATTACCTAAATGATGTCTATCTTTTTCAGAGAGGTTTATTTAATTGTTTCACCATTATTATAGTCTGTTTTTTTCTCAAAGTTCATGAGAGGTTTTCACTTCCAGTAAGGTGTTTCTTGAAGGCCACAAGCAGAGTTATGGAAAACTTCAGTTAGGCTGTGTCCTAAAGCCTGTCATGATCTACACTGAGAGAAAAGAAACTCTCAGACACTTGACCAGCTATTTGGAAGTTGGAAGGTGGGTGCCAGGGTGTCTCGCATTCCAATATCAAGGTGGATTAAGAGCATTAAGGAAGCTTAAACAGCTCTCAGGAGAGAGATTCCCATGGTTTTGAAGGCTTATTCCTCTGGAACAGTTGCTTGGCTGCAATTTGGGTGGAAAGATCAGGGGTTTTTCTCCTGGAATTGTGCATGGCACTACCTAGTTTTACTTTTTTTATTAACCATACTCAAAGTTTGAATGTTTGGGTCATGCTGAGTGCTTCACATTTGAGAAAGCTCAGACAACACTTCTTGCCAAGTTTAATGGACATTACCATGGAAGTTTTCAGGCACTGGCTAAGGCAAGTGAAAGGAAAGCAGCAGGTTTTTTTCTTGTTTGGTTCATGTTTTTCTTTTAATGATCTGTTACAACTAATAGTCCCAATCTGTATTGGTTTACGAGTTTTATTGTCATTAAAATATCAGGCAATTCACTGAGTCATGTAAACAGCTGTGCTATTAGAGGGAAGGAACAAGATGTGGTTGGGTGTCTGATCTGTATTAGCTAGCATGGAAGAATTTTAGAGAACCATGTTGCCTCTTGTAGCAGTGTTGGGAGAAGCCAAATTAGAATGTAAGAACAGACTCTGTCCCTCTCATTTTCCAACTAAATAATATGGAAGCATTCAGTTAATCATAGTTTCCGAAGCAGGTTTAATGAAGTTAATACAACTGAACTGCAGTAACTTCGTGCAACTGTGGAGCATTTTTCAACTCAGAGTATAGTATATAGTATGCTGTCAACTGATCATTTGCTGTGCTTCTTCATAATTTCATAATGGAAATCACCCAGGTATATTTAGGAATTGTATAAATAAGTGCTTTACTTGTGGATCTTCTAAGGGTCATCAGCATTACACTACATCTTCTAGCAGCCTGATATTAGTTATATATGATACTTGAAGAACTATTCTCGTATGCGAGATTTGCTTTCAAGAGTGCTGACTGTAGTGAAGACTTATTGTCAAATATTTAGCAAACAAGCTTCAAAATATTGAAAGAACCTTTTTTTTAAACTATTATTTTTAAATAATAGCATGCTGTTATCTTTAAGCCCTATTAGCTGATTCGCACCTGAGAAAAACTTGGTGGGATATGCACAATATATAATGTATGTCTGTGTACATATGCTAGCAGGTGATTATTGTTCTACATCATTGCTTTGCTTAAATTCTACTTAAGATTTGTACCAGATAAAGATGTGCTTTTTTGGGGAAGATTTTTAAAATTTATTTAACTAGAATGTAATTACAACCTTTTTATCAGAAGTTTCTTAAAAATAGGTAGATAAAATGAAAATGTTATGTAAAACAGGTGGCAAATCAGTCAGCATGAAATAATTTTTTTGTGCAAGTTCTAATAGATAGCTCCTCATACTTGGAATAGCTAATACTTTTAATGGAAATGCTACGTCAATATAGCGATGAAGATAAACTGTTCGGACTAGACACTTTAGAATACACTGATGCAGTAAGCTTGTGGTTCCAAGTAAAGACAATGCTTATGAATAGGCAAATGTCCAGTCCAGCTTTTTGTGAAATCATACAATAAGAGCATTCAGATTGTCTGTGGCTAGCGTTTATATTACAATGAAGTAGCAATGGGAAAATTGGAGTGTCATTTCCATCTTGATTCTTCTGGTATTTCTGCTGTTACTTCAGTTTCATTCTCTGTTACCTTTGGAGCATTACTGGAAATTTTAAGTAGAGACTGAAAGGCTTAGAAGTGGTCTTATAGAGGAGGAAAGTTGCAGACTACAGACAGGTTTGAAGAGGATCAAATGATGGCAGGACAGGTTAAGGTTAGAGAGGTGGGAAGAACGCACTAAGTGTGTCATCAGCTTTCTCACAGAAGCTGCATTGTGACTGGTCTGGTAAGTACATTTCTCATGCTATCATCAATCATGCTGTAGTTTGATGCAAGTGACTTGGGAATCTGATTTTTGTCCTTGCTGTTGGAACATACAGTTACCTCAAAACTCACATATTTTTCAAGCTGTAAGAGCAATTTCTAAGCTCTCCTCTGTTAGGCCCCTATGCAAGGCACATGGCAAGGCCATTTATATGCTTTAACTATTCCTGTGTTCTGGAATGACATTTGTGGATTATTAGCAGTGTTGGACTATAGCGGATCTTCAGTTACATTCATGCTGTACTTCCACAAACACTTTAAGCCAGTGTAAGCCAAGAGATGCTGCGCGACCCTGCACAAATGTTCTTGCAGCTGCACGCTTAATTGATTGGGGAACTGATTTGGGTTAAAACTAGCCCAGCAAACAAACCAAAACAAAACATTAACTTTAAACTAGTTTCTGAACTCACTTCATTCCTAGCCTCACAAATATTTATGTTGGCTTGAAGGTCTTCACCTTCCTGGTGTTAAGACCACAAGAAGTGTGTGAAGAAAACCAAGAGCTGCTTTTTTGATGCAAGGGCTGGTTTGAAGGGCTCGTGGTGTTGCAGTTTAAATTGTGGCTCCTTGCTAAACAGCCAGATGTTGTAAAGGAGGCTTAACGGTCATCTTTTTGTGCCCTGACTCTCAAGTTACGTCAGGCACACCTTGGATAGAGCCCAGGGTGTGCCTTGGACTAATTCTGTCTGTATCACCTGCCTGCCTTTAACCATTTTTCTCTAAAGAACTTCAAGTTGTATATTCTGTGATCCAAACTGTGTCTAACCAAAACACATTTCCACACCCACTAAAATATTCTTCTACCCTCTAACAACAGATATTTTCTATATTAGGTAGTTACATTTAGTATTTATGCAACAAAACAATTGGAGAAAAATATGGGACTTAGATGAATTGTGCTTGTCAGTATTACAATCTGACAGTTTAAGTAGCTCATTCCTTTTCTCCAAAACTGTGGTAAGATAATTTATGCACTTCGTAAGTGTTTTATCTTTGGATTACAAAGAATTACAGAGTTTCACTCATCCCAAATTACATACTAGAAAATGCATTCACGTCTCATTTATTACATTGTTGGACATCAGAAAAAAATTATGGATCATGGTTAGTTGCATCAACTCCTTTCGTTAGTCTTACAGGTCTTACATAGTACTTATGCATACTTCTGTATTGCTTGGAATTTCTGAGACAATTACAGCTAGTTCAATACAAATTAAATGCCTTTTTTGAGAGAAATTCTCCTTAATTTAAGTAATCTTTTAGTACAATGCAAATACTAGTTATGTTATTTTTTCCCATCTTTCCACTATAAGCCTGCCAAATTTAATGCATTATGGGCAAGAGTTATTCATATAAGTCTCAATTTGTACTTGCCTGCTTGGCACTTTTATCTAATACATTGCGAGCCTGCACCACAGCCGCTGCTTCTCTCTGACCTCAGATGCTTGAAGCAAAGGAAGGAAAGAGGCTGTGATGCTGCATGGCAGTTTAGTGTGGTTGTGAAAGGTGTCCCTTTACTCAGCAGAGCCCCACTGGAAGGTCTTCTCTTCCCAGCTACATTCTCTCCTTGGAGGTCCTGTCAGGTGACCTGACCAGCGTAGACCTTCCTTCACAGGAAATAGGCAGTGGTCCTGTCATAGGCAGTGTATGCGCACGGGCAGGGAAAAGTTGCACTACACCACTGATCGGTGGTTTTGTTTGTGTTTTTTTTAACAGTTAACTTAAACATCTGGTCAAAGATCGATGCATTATTCTGAGTTGCATGGAGTAAAGTACATCAACTCTGGAACTGCAGAGACACTACAAAATCCTTAATTTCTTCAGCCAATATTGAAGAATTAACTCCTACACTCTGCAAAGCAAAATTCAGGAATGTAGCTTGCCACATGACATTTAGAAGATATGGAAAAGATAAAGGACTACTTATAGAGGTCGACTGCCAATTCTGTTTAAACTGTAAGTTTCCTCCTCTTCTCAAAAGTAACTAGGACACTGCATTATAAAAATAGTCTCACAAAATTCCGTGGTGGAATGGGTGTTAGTAAGCTCTTAACATGTGCCTTAGGTTATTGATGTTTGTGTGTCAGTCACTGATTTATTTCTAATTTCGCTTTATCTTTGAACAACCAAATGATTTTTGAAATTTCCTTAAATGTTCTTTCATTCTAAAGTAGTAGAAGATGAACAGTAGTGGAAAGATTTTAATCTTGAAAATATTTGAAAGAATTCTCAAACTGTATGAATTTCCAATTNCAATTTAAAGGGGTAATTTTTTAAAAAAAAAAAAAAAAAAAAAAAGAAAAATGAGGGGGTTAGCTAAAAGTATCTGTAAGGCTGCTACTGAAAAAGCAGTTTAGCAGACTTTAAGGTAAGACAGATTAATGTTCTATTTTTTTATTTCTTAGCCCTCTTCTCTGTAATTTTCTCTAGTCTCTCCTCCACCTTATAGCATCTATGTTATTTTATCTTAAAAGTATAACTGGGATCTTTAAATAAGAGGAGGGTAAAACCATTGACCATTCCAGCTAAATACTTAATTCACAGTTTAAACTGAAGCTCCTTAATCTTAATCAATTTTTAAAAGTCCTCTTAAAATACAGAATAGAGTATTTCACATTGAATTAGTTGAATTAACATACCTGAAAGGTCAGCAATTTTCAGAAGGGAGGCGTGTGTACCACTACTGATGATATGGGGGACGAAACCTGTTAGTCTGGACCTGCCAGCCAGATACTGTGAGCGTGGAAGTATAGCCTCCTCTGTAATAGTACTCCTTTGACTGGGGGAAGGGAGGCGGGAAGTGACATCATATATGAAAACTCAAGTTGCAAACACACAATTCTGCACCATAAACATTATATGCAATTCAAAGAGGGTATGGGGGGTAGAAGGAGCCAGAGATACAAAAACAGTTTCTTCATAGAAGGTAGGAAAGTTGAAGTGAAAATTTTAAATCTGATTTATTGAAATTCAAATTTTTAATATTTCCATTTAAAGGAAATTTCTTAAAACCAAAATTTCAATCCAGACTAATTTCAGTTCTTTTCTAGTGTAAAAATGTTCAGTGGTATGGAAATTCAACCAGCTCCAGCTTAGAATCCCTTTAAAGCATGAGGAATGATTATTATCTTAAACAACTTTAGAGTGAAGGTGGAGTTTTTTTATTTTGACTCACGTGAAGTAATATGAAACAAAACCTGGATGCTTAAATTATTTTATGATGTAGTTCTTAATTATCAGAAACTACACTTTTAATAAGTTACTACAACCTAAGTTGTATTGAATGTTTATAAATAGCAGGCTGGAAAAAATAATACACCTCTTTCATACGTGCAGTGCTACAGACTTCTTAGTGGTTAGCTTCTAAGTAGTATTCAAGTGGTGCTTGGAAGCAATACATGAAATTAAATGCTAATATTGGTTTTTAGTAACTTACAGATATTACTGTGATGTAACAGGTAGTCTATCACAGAAATTGCTCGCTCGCTCTGTCTCCTGTGTTGCAATCTATAGCTATAGGGTTCTGTACAGTTTTTTTGTACCATGAGTGCTTTTCCGTGTCTGTCATTCACCCGCCTACCTCTCTTAGTGGTGTGTCATGAGTTACTGTTGATGTGCTTTGCTTTACCAGGATCTTTTATTATGGTTTTCTCAGAGTTGGCATTTTATCTTTGTAGATGCTTAGGAATTAATGTCTCATAATGATCTGAAGTTTGCTACTTTGAAGTCAGAATTTTTAAACAGGAGACTTGGCAATAGATGTACTGTAGCTGCTCTTAACAGTTTAATTAATGCTGTGTTATGTATGCACATTTTTTTAGCATATACTATTTGGAAACATTACTTGAGATATAGAAAGGAAAAAGCGTGCACACTCCCTAAGTGATGCATGTTGTTGTGTCTGT
>WAAD01021141.1:462341-488340 GCA_013389945.1 Fregata magnificens | reverse complement strand
AAGTCATTTTCACGTTTAAGTTCATATTTTTGTATGTTCTACTCTAAGTTATATAACACAAGTTACTTTTTTTAAAGAGTTCATTTGTTGAAGTGCTAGTGAAAATTAATGTTATTAAATAGTTTGCAAATGACTATTTATACCAGTATGCATATAATTTTTAAATATTTGTAATGTGAGATGTTGAATGAATAAAACTTTTAACTCAGTGTTTCTTCTTAACCTTTTTATTTTAAGCTTCCTGTAGAAACATGTTCCTTTGTGGCTGAGGCTCATGGGGCTTGGGGAAGTGATTTTGATGAAGTGTACAGCACGCATCTGGCTATATGATGTGTAAAGTGCTTTAGGCTAAGTTCTGCAGCCCTGTTCCAGTCAAAACTTGGAGCATGGTTTTGTAGTGGGGGTGTGAGGGAGGGTATAACCACTTGAGAGATGCCGAGTACCCTGAACACTGCATTAAATTGGTACAAAATCAATGTGTAGTGTTGCAGAAATGGAAAAGGCGATGTCTAGAGGACTGTAGAATTGCTCTCTTTTGAATCAGGCTGTAAGAAGAGCCCTTTTTACTGCTTGTGTCCAGATGTTGTCTTTAGGGAATGTTGAATGCTAACCACTTAATTTTGTGAATTTGGTGCTTGTTGAGTATTCGTTAGAAATGTGTGTAGCTTTGGAAAAGCCTTTCAGCAGCTTCAGCACTGCTGTTTCTATTTTTTGCACAGCCTTAAGCATATCAACCTAGCCAAAGAATTGTAGTTGGATCACTTGTTTCTGCTTCGTGCTCTCTGCTGCTAATTCATAGGGACAAAGATGAAAACCAATACACAGCTGTGAAATCAAGCTGACTGGGCAGGTGACATGTGCCGCAGTGGTATTCTTCTCACTGAACATGTAATGCATCATGTAAGTCAGAAACCACTGTGCAACTGGGACAGAAAGATAACCAGACTAGGGCCACAGTAGAGCCAAGCAAGGCATGGACAGACAAGGATTCTTTTTTCATTGTCTCATGGTTGTGATCTGATACTAACAGAGGGAGTAAGTCTGGCATTTTAAAGAGCTTGCTAGTGTCAGCCTTTAATTTAAAATATCTGAACTTGAAATGTCTAAAAAGTCTTCTGAAGTGTTACAACTTTATGTATCTGCCCTTCAAGGACTGTTCAACAGGAACCATGCATGAAGGATTAAAGTTTTGTATCCTCCGTAGGTAGGAATTCCCCAAACTTTGGTGGTTTTCTTACTTTGATACAAACAGCTAAGCTTCAATGAAGTATAATTCTGATTGGTCTGGAAGTAGCTCTGCTAAGTGGAACCGTGAGTTGGAATATGGCCATGTACCTTGTGAGAAAAAGCTGCTGCCCAAAATACAGTACTGCAGTAGGAATCAAACTGTGCCCACTGCACTGACTAGCACTTTGCTGTTGGCGTCTGAGCCGCTAATCTCTTGTGCCATCATCTGAGGAATGGTGTTGTAAATGTTAAATAGATGTTGAGTATCATTCTTTTCTGTGGGTGCTTCAGGAAACGCAGATCTTACAGAATTGAGCTATAATGGGATTAGTTCTGCAAGATGCTAATCACTTCAATTCCCACTGGCTTCAGATGATGCAAACTTAGAAGCTAATGCCTAGTTTTTGACAAGAATAAAAAGTTTCGCTGGTGACTCCGTGCAGATACTTCCAATCCCTTAAAATGGCTATTTCAAAATAAGCAGAAAATGCTGATACGCTTTGGATCAAAAATACAGAGGCTAAAGATGGGTTGTCTGCCCAGCAAATAATGAATTCCTCAGTGCTCTGTTTTGTGCCAGCCAAACAGTACCAGACAGTATTGACCAGTTTTTAGCGTGTGACTTGGCTGGTAATGGAAGCATTCTCTCTCCGTTCTCTGTGTTGGTCTTGTTAGGAAATAGTCATAGTTCAGCCTCTCCCAATGTGATAACAAGTTCTTGACATTGTTTTCAAGTGCAAATGGTCTTTTAGAAAGCATGTGCTTCTCAGTGGTTTATCTGATAATGTTTTTTAACAAATATGATAGACTTAAAATTTGGTCCTAGACTACGGGGATTTTAAGTGTTTTGATGCCGTGATGGTGGAATTAGCCATGTCCTTCACAAACAAAGCACTCCCTGACTGATTTCAGTTACAAATGCTATAAACTTAGAGATGTTTATCAGGATATGGCATCTGATATACAGTTGGGGATGTGTATATTCATTCTAAAATTTCCTATATGAAGATTGCAACATACTTTGTTGAATGTTCAATAAATGACATTTTATTACATAGGCTCAACTCAATAAGGTGAAATGCCAAAAGTTTGGACCGTTCAAAACTAAAAATAATCACTCTTGATAGTGATGACCTTGGCTGATTCTGAATCGCTGAGAAGTAACTTTCTAGGAAAGATGATATAAGAAATCCCTTTTGGGTTTCAGTTTGTCCTGAAACTATAAATAAATGCTACAGGCAGACTCCAGAAGATGGAGGTGTGCCTGCTGGGTGGAATTTCAGAATTTCCACAGTACATGAATCTCAACTATTTTCTTTCAGCACAAACTGCTCGTCGAGCGGAGTCAGCCACCAGCTTTCTCTTGGGTGCTACTTTCACTAAATGAACTGCTACATTCCACATCAGTGAAGAAACTCTGTTTGGGTGGAGATGGATAGAACCCATCTAGTACAGATTTAAAGGCTAAGGTATATTTTAAAGAGAGTCTCTTAGCTGTCAGGTCATTGTTGGACAGTTTCTACTGTCTGTCCTGATTCTCCAGCTGCTGTTTATTCAGTGCTATGAAAGCCCGCTCAGCCACAGTCCAAACTGCACATTGCTTGCCCGCAGGAAATCTAAGACAAATAATAGCCTCAGAAAGGATAGATGAGGAAAAAACACTGACATCTCTTACTCTGTGTAAAATAAGCTGAATCAGTCTGTCAGTATGAAAAACAGCCTCTGGGATAAGAATATACTTGCAGCTGTCTTTGCAGTCATAGAAATTGCAGGGGGTGGAGGGGTTGAATCGGTGCTCTAAATACGTTACAGAACTCCCCATTTAAGATGGGGAGAAAGTCTTTCTGAAACTTCATGTTCTGCTTAATGCTATTAGGTATCAACTGTTTTCATGACACATGACCTATAATTTGCTGACTTTTTGTAGGGCTTGTCAGAGACACAGTTTGATACTAAATGTTAATTTATGTAAATGTATCTATCAGTGAGGGAAGCTCCCTCAGTCACCTTGTTCATGGAGCTTGGGAGACCATAGTGTGGTACTATTCTGTTAAGGTTCCTTCACAAAATTTGCTAGTCAAAAGTTCTCGGTCCTTCTTGTATATATAAAATATGGAAATATATAAGGTCTGTGTTTGATTGTGTTTTTCTTTGTGAAATTTAATTTTGGTGAGTCATGAAAACTGAGATTAAATCCTGTGAACACAATGCAGGTAAAGGGTAACTGTGAGAACACGTTTTTGGTTTTGCATTAATGTTTAAAATGGACTTAGTTTTATCACTCTCAGCTATGTGGCATTTTTTTATTCCAAAACTGTATAGCAGGTTGAGTTGCTTTGCTTTTCATGTGAGTGAAGAACATTGATTTTACTTAAATGGCAGACTGATAGTGTAGATGCAGTTGACACACACTGTGTGCCTTAGTAACTCTTAACACAGTTTTGTAATCTGTGGAAGGGTAGCCATTCACACATAGAGCAATGCATTTTAAAAAAAAAAAAGTCTCCGTCAACCTTCTCCAATGCAATGTTTGAGAAAATGTTTGCTCAATCTAAATCACCATCTCACACTGCTGCTGACTCATGAACCAGGATCAGTTTGCTTAGTGATTGTTTATGCCTTGCTATGCATGTGAAAGCATTAAGTTGTCAATTTAGCAAAGTGTCATTTTTCAAGACAGTGCTTGTCGCTTTAAGCACATGCTCAGTACTGGTTTGTGTATGGAGTACATTCATGCCAAGTGTTTTTGAATTTTCTTTCAGTGAGTTAAATGCAATTTTTTAGGTTTTTGAGGAACATTCTCATTGTAAGCAGCAGGCCGTAGCCCCCAGCTTTGCTTCAGCGGGCCAGCTGTTCACAGGCAGATGTTGCTCTGTACATACTGGCAGAATCAACTCAGCTCTTCAGTCAGTGGCAAGAAAATTTGCTCAAGGGTTGCTTTTACAGGGAGATGTCTTTGGAGGAATGTGATGGCAGAACAAAGCAGTGACTGCTTCAATTTTCTCTGCAGAGCTCGTAATCCTTGTGGAGACAGAAGCCCTTCTCTGTTCCTTTTCTGGCAGCATCCTTACGTCTCAGAGGGTAGGGAGGGAGTGAATGTTCAGTATCTGGAACAGTTCTGCAAAGACCCTAGTACCATTACAAAGTGGACTTACTGGTGAGGAAGTTCAGTGGTATTTATGCTGTAGTTAAATAGCACTGTCTCATATATGCAGACAGATGTATTGGTGATTATGTTAGCCTGCAGGCACACTTTGGCCTGAGCTCATGTTTCAGAAGAGAGGCTAAGAAAATGTGAGGTTTCTGTGCTTGGACAGATAGTCTTGGAAGACTTTACATTACTGCTGAATCTGAGGGTGGTTTAGTGATTTTTGGGTTTTATATCCTGTACCGAAACAGTATTCTTCCAGGATGTGAGACAACAATGTCTGGAGGTTTATCGCAGGTAGGACTAAACTTCCCTATCTGTGTGTTCATGTCAGGTCTAACTGCACGTTCCCTAGAATAGCAGTAGTAATATTTAATATCATAGTCCTTGCAACCTGAAATTTGAAAGAGACAAGGTAAAGTTTTACTATCTCTGATTTGGAAACAAAGGGTGTCATCATTAAATACCAGTAACTTGCACGTTTGTGTGGAAAAATGAAATCAGACAAACTGAAGTCCTTACCCGCTTTTTGCTGTTATGTACTTTGCTATGTATCTTTCCCACAAATAAGCCTATTTAATTCTGGTGTTATCTTCAGTGATCATTTTGCCTTTTTGAGTTTCCCCCATAGTTTTATTTCAGATTGGGAATCTCTATTTAAATACTGTAACACAAAGTTCTTGTAAGCCAAGGGTTTCAGTCTCACTGACTTGGGTTTTGATTATAATGTCTATAGATCTTCTCGGTGATTTGAAAATCCTCAAGGGGAGGCTCAGGCTTTTATGCAACAAATTTAGTTTGTAGTCTGCTAAATATTTTTATACACAGCATGGAGAAATGGGAAAATATGCCTCTCCTTATGACTGGTGTGGATGAAGCGGTTCCCACATGTATGGTTTGTAAAGCAATCTGAGATATGCAGGTTCATTAATGTGAGATGCAGGTGTGTTAAAATGGCAGCTGGCTGGTTTATCTCTCTGATGCACTGTGTTGTTGCTTACGTAATTAACTGTGAGATCCATTGTAAATTATGAAATTTTACAAGTAAGCAAAACCTGAAGGCATAATACGTTGCTTCGATTTACTAGAAGTGGTGAGTTTTGTTTTTATAATGATTCCTAGTTATACTAATAAATGGTCCCCAGTGTATTCTGTAAAGTAACTACATTCTGATAAAATACCTCACTGCAGCGACTCTTATTACATATTCTGTGAAAATGAAGGTGATTGATACAGTAATTGTTTGTGCTACTGCTGAGGGTATAATTAACAAGGTTTGACTGTAGCTGTTGTCAGAATTAGCATCCTTTCCACGTAAAAATCCCTGTTAACAGTGTTAAGATTCGTATTTCAGATGTATACACAATTTGCAGTTAATCAAGATAATGTAATACTTAATAAGCAATCTGCCTTGCCTGAATTATGTTGAATCATGTGAGTACTTCGTTTAACTCCATTGCAAAGAATCCTCATAGAAAAACAAATCTCCAACAGCAGAAGGAGTTTCCTTTTTGCAGGGAATCACTAGGGAGTTGGGGAATCACTAAATGTGCATGCAGCGATGTCCCATCGGCTCCTTCCTTCCTTCTTGGCATAAGCTGTAGGCTTGCTACCACCAAAACCTACCTTATTTTAAAACGATAGTCAAGGTTAATAGAAGATGATGCATACCTGACCAAAGTAAAACTGAAACAATAGAATTCAGGAAACAATGCAAGTTCTGAGCTGGAGAAGCTGACACTTGAATACAAAACAAACGGCATGATGAGGTGCAGACCAAAAGCTAGGATCTGGTTTATTTTTAACTAGACAGTTGAAGATGTGGTGAAAACCTGAGATGTTTGTTCAAAGTAACAAGTACAGAGATAGTGGCTAGCTGGTAGTCAATTCACACATGTGGAAAGGAGGATGAAGAACAGTGTGCATGTAAAATAGCTGAATTTTCCAGTTCTGCAGATTGCTCATAGATTTTTAGGTGGCATTGATTTTTGTCAGTACTAATAGATCCTAAAAGGGATCTGAGCTGAATTTGCATTTGAAATCAAAGTCCTGGCAATGTGCTGTTGGGAAAAGTGAACAAAATGTGTCACACAAGGCATGCGTATTTGTATGAGCAGGGTGGAAGCATATTCCATAAATACAGATGCTGAGAAAACCACTGATTTGGCACCCCTGATGCCCTGACGGGGCCATAGGAAGGAAGCAGCCTGCCAGTTGGCAAAGGGAACTCCTGGTCAGGAAGATACAGCAGCAAGTGTTCACGCACAGTGCGGAGACAGTCATGGAATGAAAATGGGTGCTGTTTAGGTTTATGGGTGTGTGTGTGTGTGGGGGGGGTGGGTGTGTGTTCAGGGTTATTTTGTGGTGTGGACTGAGTCACGTGTTTCAGCAAAAGGAGTGTTTTCTTTACCAGGGCTTTGTGATTAATGGACGTGACAAAGTTTGCACTCCAGGATCAGTTTTTAATGAAGCTATTTTGTTGCCTCTCTCTGGGCTTAATATCCCCAAACTGAACTCGCTGGCTGCTACCTCACTGGGCCAATTTGTTAGCTCAGGTCTTTGCAGAGGAGGCGTCAGTCCCTGGTCTTTGGGGGTTTTTTTGAGATCACAGTTGATCTCAAGGCTACTGACTCAGTCGTTGTATCATATTCGTGACCTCCTTTTTAGCGCATACACTTTGGAGCCTGCAGTAGATGCCCTTTTATCACTGGGAAATAACAAATTACTCTGGCAAACTGTCAGGCTGTGCCTCTGGAAGTTGTTTTCCTCTTTTGCAACTCCATAAACAAAATGCCTTTTTCTGACAGTGTATAAAATAGCTGGAAATCCTGGGATACTTTGCAGAAGAGTGCTGTGGGTTTTTTCCCTGCCCTGGATCCCCCGTCTTCCTGGCAGGTCGCTGCAGGAGCAGGGACACAGGCTTGTTCGGTAGGTAAGGCTGCCACCTCGTGGGGTCCGTCTGCACAGCACCCTGCCCTGCCGAGGGGACATGGTGACAGCAGCCCTGGAGACCTTGAGGACTTTCAGCCTCCTCCGAAGGCTGGGGAAAGACTCCGGTTTGCTTCGTGGTCTTTTCAGATCCATTCGCAAGGGCGACAGATTGTCAGCACCATTCATATTGCTGGTGCTGCTAAAACAATAACAAAAGTCTTTCTGCAGAATTTATTCTTTCTAGTTCGTAATGCTTTCCCTCCTCTGAACAGCTAAGTGTGCTGAAACTCTGGGAAATAATACACAGCAGTATTTCAGTGCCAAAGCAAAAATCAATGGGACTTGTGCTCTTAAGTGGTTTGAGAAATCCCACTTGTCACTGGCTGTATCTCATAAACCCGCTGCTGCAGTGGGGCACGTCTCTGTAGAGCACCGTCATGGGAAGGACTCCCGACTGCGATGGGCGTCCTCTCGGTATCACACAACGTGCACGTATGCCTGCTGTTGCTTGAGGGACAAAATGTCAACAGGCTTTTAAACTAATGTTTCATAAATGTTGTTCCCCAGGTGGCTGGAGCCACCCACACATGCACTAGCAGGTAAGCTGTTTGGAGTACACCGGTATGAAAATACATTATATCAAGGCAGGAACTGCATCAAAGAGATGTCGCTTGTTCCTCATCAGCAAATCGCAGCAGGGACAGACAATACATCACTGCCTTCAGGCTGGAGTCCTGTATATCACTTTATCAATAACTTGCATGAAATATATCAATATATGACTTCAGGCAGCACAGTTTGTGCTAAACCCTAACTAATGCTGGCCAAAAGCAACCTTGTGGAGCAGGTTACTACCATGTGTAGTCTCTGAGAGAGAGGGGGACAGAGAGAGACAGAGGGATGGTACAAGGCCCGCTCCTACTCTGCACTAAGCTCGTTGTTCCTTCCTGCTCATAAAGCAGTTATTTCTCCCTTTTTCAACATCCAGCCGGGACACTGAAATGGGATGATGGCAATCAGAGAGGACAAGGCAGGAGGGGTGCTCTGCAGGTCCCCCCACACCATGCCTGCCCAGAGGAAGGGGCCACCGGTGCCATGCACCCCACAGTGGTGGCTGGGACACCCGCCCCCTGAGCCCCTGACTCTCCTCAGGGCCCTGCCTCGGCGGGGCCTCGCCGCCGTCCTGCCCCACCACAGATGGAGCCTGGCGGCAGCCAGAGCAGGCCGCGTGTGCCACTTGTTTATGTCAACAGCTTCGGCTCCCACCGCTGCGGCTCTGTCATCCGCTATGGCAGGGGCTGTCGACGGGCTGAGGCAGGCCGGGCTGGGCCCCCGCTTTCCCAGCTGAGCCCCGCGGGGGAGGCTGGGGGGCTGAGGGCTGCCCCGGCGCCAGGGGACAAGGCCGGCCCTGGGCCGCCTGCCACTGGCGGCAGGGTGCAGGCGGTGGGGAGCTGTGGCGTGGCGAAGCCTGTCAGCCGCCATCACGGTAAGTGTTGCTGAGCCCTGGGGACCTCTGTGTGCCTGGGCATGGGAGAGCACAGGGCTGAGCGCCCGCCACGACATCCTCTTCTGGTGGGAAACCATTCCCCTGCGGTGCAGTGTTGCAACTGTCCTACCAAGGTCTTCCCTTGCAATCAGACTGTGCACGCTGAGAGGTGAACGCGGCACAATTTTTTTGTTAGTGTGCACTGTACAGTCGGACTGGGTAATTAGGCAGGAGGTGGAACATGGAGTTAAACTTACAGGAGTGAAAAATTTAATATTTTTGCCCTAAACTCTGACACTGTTGAGCTACCTGTATAGCTGTCTGCATCCTGTGAGGTGAGGTGGCTGCCTGCAGTGCAGCCTGCCCTGTCCCTTTCTGTGATAGCAATAAGGCCAAAAATAAGCTATGTCCAACAGGGCTGCTCTGTTACACACCGAACTTCTGGGTCCTTTCCGCCTCTTCTCAGGAGATTCCCCCCTAACCAGAGAGCCACTGTGCTGCTGGCTCCCTCGTTGCTGTGACAGCCTGAAGATGTTTCTTAATTTTCTTTCTTCGTGGCTGGGACCAAAGAAAGTTGGGATGGGCATGGGTGTGGGTGCCTTTTTTTAAAAAAAGCAAACAAAAAGATCAGGCAGTTTTCCACTGGTTGCGATCTGTTATGAAACATAGCTCTGCTGCACAGGATGAAATGGGATGAAAATGGAGAACGTGACCTGGCTTCTGGAGAAGAAGCCAGGGTGTGAGCTGGAACTGATGGGTGACACAGGGTGGTCCTGAATTTTACTAACTTGTTGCTCTTTAGATGTTTTCATTTTCTTGTATTTTTTTCCTCCTCCTAAAAGCCATTTTTCTAAAGATGACCAAATGAATTGTTACATCAGTCTGTAATTAAAAGCACCCGTTCTGCTGGGTTATTATCTAAGTGATGCCAGCCTCCGGGTTGGAGGCAGCCTGTGACTATCGGTAACTCGAAGCCCTGCTCCTGCGATATGGCTGCCTTGGGCATCTGGCGGTGGGGCTGTGGTGGCCTGGAGGATGCTGGTTTGCCTGCAGCCCTGCTGCAGCAGGGGACAAGCCTGTGGCCGTGACCACATTCAGCATCCCCACATGGATCACCCTTTTGCTCTGCTCATCCCGTGCCCTGCCTGTCCAGCAGCTCCTCGGAAAGCTGCCGTCCTCACCCCCTGGGAACTCATCCGCGTCCTTCCTCCTTGTGGCTATGTGTGTCTACAAGACCAACCTGCCCTTCTTGCTTCTGTTTTTTTAGTGCTAGCAGAGGTGATTTGTCTGTTTTCTTGCCTCAGTCTACTCACCATTTCCTCTTTAAGCTCAGGCAGGATTCTAGTAGCTGCCATAGCAAGGGGAAAAAGAGGGAATTAAAAGCTAGTTGTATTGCCCAGAAGCCTGTTGTCTTCATTTTTGGTTGCTGTACAGTTTTGAAGTTTGAAAGAGTTTGTGAGACACCCAATTGTGCCATGGTTATAATGGAGAAAATCAGCAAGATGACAGTCAGCACAATGTGAGGACTGATATCCTGTAATCTGCAGGGACCAGAAGTACATATCCCTCTGGAAGATGGGGAATCTACAGCTTCCTCAGGAATATATTGTAAACACTCAGAATATGTTTTCTAAACTCTCTTCCTAGGTGACCTTCGAGAGGATAAGGCTGACACCTTTGACTTTCCCATCCCTTCAAGAAATGTTGATAAAGTAATTAAACGAAAGAAGCAAAAGGTATAAATTGTGGCAACTGAATTAGCTGCCTTAATATTTGAGAAAATCATTTCCTGCTTTTTCTGTATATGTCTATGTGAGAGCATGAGGGAGATTAAAAGATTGAATTGGTAGTCTGTTACTGAAAACCTTACTTACAGAAAAGAAAAATGGTATTATTTTCCCTCTCTGGAGGCTTTAAAATTCTGGCTCTCATTCAATAAAGCACTTAAGTGTGTGCTCACCTTGAAAAATGAGAGTATGCTGTTGACTTAAAGCCTGTACTGAAATGCTTTGCTGGATTGGGGCCAGGGTGCTGCACACCTTGCTGGGTGAAACCCAGCAGGGAAAAGCTCTGCAGCTCTTATTCCTCTTCTGTTTTAAGCAAAGAAATCCCACAGGCTACAAATAAGCGAAGGCAAGAATCAGAGGCATTAACACTACACTAGTTGCAATATGAAATTACTTTCTGTTTCACAAATGTATTTCTGTTCCTCTTCAGTAGTTCAACAAATGCTTGAAATTTTAAAAGGCACATTTATTAAAACAGTAACTCATTATGATATTTTGTAATGTGTGAAGTACAAGTAATCAGCTAGACTATAATATAGTAATGTCACAGATACTTGATTTAAAACCAGCAAAATATTACTGACTTCAGAGGAACAGCTACTAACATACAGTAATATCACTTTTCTAGTACATTAAATAGTCTTCAAAAAGAATGGGGAATATGTATTATATTTTAGCAATAAATGTCCATGAGAAAGGAATTATCTTTAGATTTAGACTAGTTTCACGGATGGGGTCCAACAAAAGTCATAACGTTAGCATGTTAACAGCCATTTATATTTGTTAGGCTGCCTCTCTGTCTGAATGCCTTTGTCAACAGTTCCAATTTAATATTTTCAATGCACAACTTTGAAATGTGCCCACTATAAATGGAGTCTTATGCCTCTAAGATAAAGGTCATCAACATCTATAAAACAGATTAATATGGATTTGATATGAAATAGGCAGGGCTGTTGCTATTCTGGAATCTGAGCACGGGGTCTGAATTATGCTGCTGTTGAGGGATTACNCCTGGATAAACAAGAGTTCTAGGCAAGAAAGGAGGAGGATATCTCATGTGTAAAATCGTGGAGTAATTTATGGGTTTTGACCTTTAAACAGAGGTGATTCTTCCACTATATCCCACATATATATCTCTCCTCCACATCTCCCCTTTCCCAATTCCCAACAAAAAACCAGCTGGACTTCATAGTCATGCTGGAGAATTCAAAGTTCTGCCCTATAGACGTTTTAATGCAAACTTTTTATATGCTTCACTGAGAAACTTCAATTTCATCTTTCAGTCCAAAGTCTGGCTTAAGGTCTGGAAAGTAATTTCAAAAATGCTTGAAGAAAATGAAAAGTTCAGAAGTCGACTCTTGACTTGCAGTCAGTTTAATGGAGAAGGTAGGCAATGAACTGATAATGTTTTATTTCACTAGAGAAAACAAATTATTAATGGAAATGCTTTGACTTAAGATCCCTAGGTTTAAGGTCCATTCAGCTGTTTGTTTTGGGTAGTAGGTTTTACAACTCACAAATTATGGAATTCATTGCATACTTTAGACACTTCTAGCCATATTTGAAAAACCCTTGTGTTTCATTGAGCGTCTTATATGTATCAATTTGGAGGAAGGATGGCAGAAGTGTTTGCTGCAGTCTAATAGTAAAGACATGAACATAAAATATCTGCATTTTTTTCTGAACACGTGAAATATGTAATTAAACTGTTATTCACAGATTGGTCTAAGGCAGTACTTGTATGAATAATAATTTTTTTTTTCACGTAGGAAAGTACTGGTTGGTTTCATACAGACAATAAATAAATTAGATGCTCCCCAAAGGTAGCTGTAACACAATTTAACATAACCATCGAACATGTTCTCACACTGTGCTCTGAATACAGCTATTTCATTACTGGAAAATGACTCGGGAATTAAAACTGGTGCTCTGGATTGAGACAACTTCAATTAGAGACGTTGCAGTTGTTGCACAATTTAAGATAATACAGTGTATGCTTACAAATGTAATTGGAATTTCTGGCCTTGCAGTCTGATGAGTTTTTAGGAAAAAGAATATACTAATTCATGAAGAGTTACCATGCAAGTTAAAAAAATGGCATATTCACCTGCAGTGCCTCTGCTTAACTTACATTTGTGTTGATGGAAGTTTTCCACATGTAGGCATGTTAGGGTATATACCAAAATGTATGCCTGTTGTTGCCAGTATCTTATTGTTGTAAAATGTTGCATGTTGCATACTGATTAGATTTCCACATACATGACAAGAAAATACTCCCTCAAAAATTTTCTTCATGCGAACAAAAGGAGTGCAATTCTTGTTCAAAACAAAAATCTGTCTACCCCAATGGATGTCCTCTGCGACCTACGGTGGGTGTTATTGGAATAGTAGAAGAAATTCCACAATATGCTGCAACAACATATTCAGCAATTATTCTGCAAATATCCTGCATTATGTGGAAAAACACTTCTGTTTGCTTTAAAACCAATTCCTGATTAATTCAGTTATTATCAGATGCTGGATATTAAGTATGTGCTACTCATATTCTTTATACCAATCATGATTCCGTTGTCCTTTGTCATATTTCCATTTAGTTCTCGCTCTCTCAAGCTGAGAAATTCCAGTCTACTAAATCTCTCCTCATATGGAAACTGTTTACTGGCTCTAGGAATCCTTATTCTCTTATCTTTGTCATCAATTAAAATGCTATCTACTTCTCTATATCGTGCATAGTTCATCCATATTATTGCTCATTTGTTTGCAGTAACGAGAGTAATTATTTGCAACTGTAACACTATATCTGACTCATGCCTGTATAAGTGACCACCTGTGAAATATAAGAATTCCACAGGGTTGGGCATGGGTACCCTTCTTCCTGAACTCATCCATTCCTGCTAGCCGGGAGAGGTTTGGCAGAGGGGGTGTATGTCTTTCACAGGACTTTTTCCTCTATAACACCTGTTGCAGAAGCCATTTTAACACTGTGCTTCTCTACCGAATCCAAAGGTTTTGATCTAGCAGCTTCCACGTACCTTCTCCTGCAGCTTAGATCATTGCAGAAGTTTTTGTGCACAGCTATTAGTGTGTATGTAGGACTTAGCAGTCACTGAAGAAAAAAATAAGTCTTCCAGGATTTTTGTTTGCTTGCTTTCAAGAAAAAGGAAAACAAGAGACAAGGAAAAATCTTTAATATGTGATTGCCTCCAAAATTTCAAGTTATTGTAAAAAAGCCAAGAATTCTGCTGATACAAAAGATCTCCTAGGTGGATTTACCATCTCAACACAATGGCTGCTAATCTGCTTTCTGTTTGTTATGGATATGCCATGTGCTGCTTTGTCAAGCTTGTATTTATGGACAGGGCCCATTCCCTTTTCAGATATTCATTTCTTTCTGTCATCTGGAGGGAGAGCATTATCTTTATATATAATTTCCAGTGACTTAAAAAAAACAACGCAATCCACCCAACCAACCAACCAACTCCCCCCCAACACTTATTTTATCCTTAATTGTAATTGTACCTCATTTTTCAGGAACTTTAATTGAAAATCTACTATTAATCTCTATTTAGGTGAAAACCATCAATTCTAATACCTCCTTTCCAATTAGCAGATTTTGCACAACATCAAATCAAGGAGATAAGTCTCATATTCATCTGAATTTTTCATTAAACAAGAAGCAAATGGAATAATTGTAACAGACATTTAGATATGGATCAACAAATCTGAATAAACTGCATTCATTTTAATCTTTTTTTTACTAGATTAATAAAGCTAAAAAATTAATGCTGCATTTTATTGCCTCTATAAATAGTTTTCTTGAGAGAACAAAAATCTACTTCTAATGCTCTCTCTTTAATCCTTGGAATGCTGCAATTGAGATTAGATTCAGTGTGACTGAAAATGACGATGTGCCTCCACATAATATTCTCCCACAGGCAATGATATGAACCAAAGCTCACAGAATGAGGCATCCTACCTGGACAGGGTATGTATGTAGTCCATTAATTGCCAAGCAAGCTTAAATGTTAAAATAAACAAAATAATCATATTTAAAAGACACACTGATACTGTTTAATGTTATTAACAAGTACCGGTTGTATACTTCAGTATTACTGACATTGGGCTCAAATGTTTTTCAAGATTTCAGTCATGTTTGGGAAGCAGAGTAGCTCTGTCCTCAGCAGGAAGGGCTGTGTGCATTGCCAAAGCTGGGAGGTGGATTTTGCCTTTTTATTGAAATAAATCCTTCTGTGATGGTCTAAAGTAAAATCCGAAGAATCTGAATAGAATCTTTATTTGTCACACTTTATATCTGACTGTTTTATATTAAAGGGAATGCACCACTTTTGTCATCTTTTTTCTCTAGGAAGAGTCCATCTTTGGCTGGGTATAGCAAGAAAATAAAGGAAGATTCAATCCAAAAAGAAATGTCAAAGTAGTGAAAGTTTTTATTTTGATCTAGTTCTTACTGAAGTCAGTGGCAAGACTGCAAGTGATTTCAGTGAACACAGTTTCTCTGTTGTTTGTTTGGTGTATGTGCTTCTACTGTTTAAGAGGTTTGTTTTTACAGTGGCTTAAACAGCTCCATTGTGAGATATTTATTTCAAGTCATTAAGTCTAGTGTTTCACTTAGCTATTAGTTTTCAAAAGCTTTTTAATGAGCATAATATTGTGACAGTTTGCTTGCAAAAGAATAGAGATACACATTTAGCGTTGACTCTGTGTTTATATCTATTTTTTTGTAGCTTGTCAGAATCATACACAAACACAAATTCAGTAAGGCAGAACTCCACACAAGATACAAAGAAACACTTTTTTTTCTTACTGATTTGAATAATTTTGACTTTATTATATGAAAATAATACACAATTACCCTTTTGTTCATTCATCCATTTATACATGAATGTCAGCAAGTATTTTGAATATGAAACCAGGTGAATGTTTTCTGTCTTGCTGTTCATTGTGAAGTACATAATGATATCATCATAATCAGAAGGTATTGTTTATCTAGCTGACTTCAATAACATGATATAATTTTCTTCTGTTATGGAATTTCATACTTGAACTCTTGATTGACTGTTAAACCCTTTTAAACTAGCAAATTGTGTAAATGGAACATGAAGACTGCATAAAAATAGTATGTATATGGATTTCATCTCTGTAGATAAAACATTCACCTGTCACAATTAGACGTCCTTGGTTTCAATAAAAGGATTGTTTTCTCATTTCATAATGTTTTAGTGTTTGCAGAGATAATGACTGCAAGGTCAGAGTGTTGAGCTTTAATAACATGCTAGTGATTGTGTCATTAAGCAGCAAAGCATTTGGAAGGGTTTAACCTCTGGTTTCTTAATAGTAAAACTGCAAGTATGTAACTGGAATGTGCCTTTTTGATGACAGCTCTGGCATCAAGGTTCTTTTCTGATTTGTGGTTGAGTAATATTCTGATTTTACTTAAAATAGTTGACATTTCAGCTTGGAAAAGGAAGTGAGAAAGCAAAGTATTCAATCAAGATGTGATAATTTTTCTGGCAGAGCAAAATGTCATAGTTCTTTGGTATTTTCAAAATACATGTTTGGAGTCACACTTTTTTTTTTTTTTTTTTTTTTTTTTAACCTAAGGGAGATGATCTCCCTGTTCCCACAGTTCTATCAATGAAATGTTTGCGTGGAGAGTATTTAGTTTATAATCCTGGACTGTAAATTGTAGAGCTGTTGCTCTAATGTTTCTTTTCTTGTAAACTACAGCTGCAGTTGGTACCTTTACTGGCACAGACTTAAGGGGCCCTGGAAACAAAGCTTTTCTTCCAGGTGCATAATTGCTGCTTTTACAGGATAGATGAGATGCATTAACCTAAATCTCTGAATGAAATTCAGCCAACTCATTAAGATTCTTTGGATAAATATAGACCTTTGTCTGTGGGACTATGCTAAAGGAAGAAATTATAAAAGATAAATATGGCCCTAGATCATCCTATATGTATACATCCTATACGTATACGTCTTACAATCTGAAATGTCTGTACAGGTTGGTTGTCAGTAGCTGCCAGGGCTATCTGATAGCGTTTTACCTGCATGCTGCAGCCATGTCATACGTGTAAACGACCAGAAGGGGCAAGGGAAGAGTCAGACCCTATAAAACAGATTTGATCTTTTATTGGTACACATGTGGCAATGGAGAGGGGTGGTAGCTTCCCCTTTGTGTGTTCAGGGACCAGTGAGGTGTGATAGTCTAGCCCCAGCATTGCCCAGCTTCAGTGGCTTTGCTAGATTTTGTGGGGACACAGAGTAGCCTGGACTTATGTGCTGTGCTGCTCCGTTTTCATTCAGGTGTGATTTGAGAGGGAGAGCGTACGCAGCATCGACTTAGCCATATGACTTTATACTTGTTAACATCCTGCTAACCAAGAGAAAAAAATAACTACTGCCTTCCTTACTAATCCCAGCAAATCTGTCTTCTTGCCTACTTGTCTTAGCCCTTGTCCAACATGCCTTCGCTTCACTTCCAGCTCACTCCAGAATGCAGTTCGTGTCTAGAGCGGGGGCTGGTGGGCAGCAGTGCGTCTCAGCCTGTGAGGTGTGTGAAACCGCAAGTAAGAGCCAGCAGCCCCTTCCCCAGAAACCCTGTGGTGCTGATGATATAATTAATTGGTTGGGATCTACTAATACAAAAGAACTTTCAGTTGGCAGTACTTTGAAAGGGATCTTACATTTCAAATCACGCTGGGCCAGAACAGCTAATGCAGTGGGGCAAGAAGAGAGATATATGCTGATTTAGGTTCAATTTCTAACTCTTTGGGTGATGAAGTCTAGCTTATTAAGGTAGGGACCAGATTTCAAAGGTACTGTTGTGAACAAGGGTAGTCAGAGCAGTTAAGCTGCTGAAAAAAGAGTCTGGAGAAAAACCTAGCTCAAGATATACCAACCAGACCAGCTGACACATACACCACCACCATCCGCTCAGACCCCTGTAGTAAGGCATTCTTTTTTTTTTCTTCACATGACCATTTAAGTGTAAACTGCAGAACAGAAAGTTAATTGTTGTGTTGCATTAAAATATGCTTATATAAGCCAAGTAAGTAACATCTTCAACAAGAAAAAAAAAAAAGTTGGTTTATATAGGAAAAACTTTATTTAAACCCTCTTTGTTCAAAGGAGTCAGAAATAAATAAGGGAACCTCAGGGCACTAGATCATACACTTGAGATTCAGAAAATAACTGATCCTCCTCTGTAGTCCTTAATCATCACTGCAGAACCAAAAGAAAGTGTCATACTGTCCTGCTGTGGTTCCTGGCAAGCAGTGTTGTTCTTTCACATTCTTCAAAATGCGTATCAGTTACCTGAAGTTTTTAATAACAAATCTCACTTGGAGTGTGAACCAAAGCAGATGTGCAAATACAGAGGTCACGCTTTGTCTTTGCTTTGCCTTGTTCTCAGTATGTGATCTACCTTTCTACAGAAAACAAAAACTCTAGCTTATTCTGAAAGTTCAAAAATTTTTCATCTCAAAGCTATGAACAGTTGCCAAGAGATCTGAGGAGGTACCTTGTGGTATAGAGGTGGGAGGGAGCAGCCAGGGCACACAGAGTAACTGAAGGCATTGCTGCTGAATTCTTGTTATCTGTAAATAATAGTGTCAGCCACTTGTCTCAAGATCTTAAAGTTGGTCTGAATAAGTGTTCTTTTGTACTGTGTTTTCATAAATACAAATGACTCTGTATGAAGGTAAGCAATGGAGACTAAGGCCTTTGGTTTTTATATTGCTATTCCATGCTAGTTAGAGATTTATCGGTAAAACAAAGTTTAGCTGGAAATAGCACTTCTGCTGGGCCTGAAATGTTTTGATTGAAGTTATCCCATTCGGTCAGTTCTTGCCAAATTGAGCTCCCCTGGCTCCTGGAGCACTTCTTGGCAGGTCAGCCCAGAAAACGCAGCCTCCTCTGTCTTGGAGTAGTCTGTCCAATGGCACTGAGGACTGTCCAGGGCTTGGGGGCTTGAAACTCCAGCCGGTGGTCTTGGGCTACTGCTTCCAACCTGCTGTAAAGCTAAAAGGAAGAAAATCCTGGGAGCTTGAACTCCACTTTGATTTCCATGTCTGGAAGTGCTAAGAGGCTTGGCTGAAGCAGGACTGCCGGAGCTCCTGCACTCCCTGATGTGGAGCTGTGACTTTGGGAAGGCTTCCCAGGGTAGTCCTCAGCATGAAGGCTGCACCGGAGCCAGAGGGTCTTGGGAGCTCCCACAGCTACTATGTGGAGCTGGCATTTGCAGATTCTGCTGCTATTGCCAGAGACTATGTCACTGATCAGCCACAGGCTTGGGAACTTGGGAATTGTGTTTTGGAAGTGTTTTGATGTTTCTGAAGTGACCTTTCTGGGAATTTCCAGTTTGTGGGCATTTTCAAAAGAGTTTGCTTCCTGCTTGATTTGGACCAAAGCCACCAATTCAGATAAAATCCCATTTCCTGCAGACTGGAGGCTTGGCTTGCCAGGCAGCTCTTCTGCTCATGCCCCATCTGCTCTGGTGTTGTGATGAATCAGATTCCTCTGTCCTAACAGCAGAGGTTCCGCAGTCCCATGGCCTGTGAGGTTATCATAACTTGGCCATTACAACGTAATCAATCACCAGGGTTAATAATATTTCATTGCTGATTCCTTCCATAAAAAGATTTCAGCTCTTAAGCAAAACTTGAGACAGGATGTGGAGTTTCTAACATGGTCAGATTTCGGGAAAGTACAAGGTGACCTTTGTCTTCACTGAACATTTACATCCAGTAAATGTCTTTGTCTTTAGGGCCCTCTCTGGTATTCAATGTTCATGTTTTAACTTCAAAGCTTCTAATACAATTTTGCATGGACTCTGACTAAAGAATAGCCTTCAGCAGGCAGTGAAATTCTGGGGTTTTTTTGGGGGGGAAGTGACTGAAAGCAAATTTTGGGCATATGTGACATTTTATGTGTGCAGCAGGCCCTTAAATATAAAACAAAACAGGATGCAACTTTGATTTATAGCTGTTGTAAATAACTCTCAGTGACATGGGCAGGTTTGTGTATTATGTATATTTTAATTGCATAAGCACTTATATAACTATAATGATAGGAATTTGCATAAAAAACAAAGCAGCCATACTTTGATTAGTTTAACACTACAGGCTTTCCAGCAAATTAAAGTAGCAGGGGAACCTGTTGCTTAAGTGGAAGCTCACTTTATGAGGAAAAGAGCAAAACTTATTGAAGCATATTAAGGCCACAGTGAATTTTTGATAAATATTCACAGGAAGTTGCTCACTTGTTAATGACAGCATTGTGACCATCTGACCTGATGCAGAAAAATTCATGTTTGAAAGTTTCTGCCTGCCTAGTAGCTAGTGAAAAATCAGTACGTATAGCTGGAGTTTCTTTTGATTAGAAACAAAAGATATGGAGGCCCCTAAGGAAAAAGGGAGTATGCCTTGATCCAGAGAGAGGCTGAATACCTCCTGCAAGGTGCTGAGTACTTTCACCTCCCATTGACTGTGGCACCTCTTAGTATGGGCTACATTGCATCTTCTGCGCTGTGTGTATGGGGCATGTTAATGAGAAGCTCTCTTCTTCCTCTAAGTTGTGAACCCACGTGTGTCTCATCCGAGTGGTTCAGCTGAACTGCGGATGTTGCTGGGCTGCTTATGAACATGTCTGATTTGTGTAGTCTCCCAGAGATCATGACGAGAATACATTCATGCTGTGAATGTGTGAAATTTATTGCACGCCTGGCATTCCTGCATAGACAAGGAATGGAGGCAGATTAAAAGAGCTGTGCAGGAAGGTTCACTAAGGCACTGACAAGTGCTCCCTCTCTTCCAGAATCTTTGTAATCTCTTGTATTTTGAAATGAATAATAAATTAACATGGCTTTTTTTCCTGTTCTGTTGTATGCTTATTTTCTTGTTCCTAATGTGTGTGTGACAGGAAGTCAGCAGCACCAAATGCAATTCTGTATAATGGATGAGCTCCTCCACAGCAATGACTACGAGTAGTTAACCCCAACTTAAAAGGTACATGATCACTTTTTACATCCCTTGGTATTTTAAATTCCTTTAACTACATAGAGTAAAAATTCTTGACTGTGGTGCTAATTTGTGGAGTGATCTCCCATGGAAATGAAGAGAAATGCCCTCCTTGCTTGACTCTGTCGTCCTAGACTGAGTAAATCAACAGAGGAGGAGGATGAGCAGTGAGGAGCAGTTTGGAGCATGAACAGGGAACAAAGACTTGTCCTTTTATAACCTCTACAGGTCTGCAGTTCACTCAGGCAAGCATTTTAGTGGTAATAGTCCCATATTTTGGGTTTATCTTGAGGTTGTGGTAAGATTCCTTCCTGTGTTGATGTGCTCTGTCAAAATGTTACTTTCCATCCACATTATAGAATCATAGAATGCTTTGGGTTTGAAGGGACCTTTGGAGGTCATCTAGTCCAACCCCCCTGCAGTGAACAGGGACACCTTTAACTAGATCAGGTTGCTCAGAGCCCTGTCCAACGTGACCTTGAATGTTTCTAGGAATGTTTCTACCTCTTTGGGCAACCCATTCCAGCACTTCACCACCCTCATCGTAAAAATTTCTTCCTTATACCCAGTCTAAATCTACCCTCCTTTAGTTTAAAACCATTACCCCTTGTCCTGTCACAACAGGCCTTGCTAAAAAGATTGTCCTCATCTTTCCTATAGTCCCCCTTTAAGTACAGAAAGGCTGCAATAAGGTCTCCCTGCAGCCTTCTCTTCTCCAGGCTGAACAATGCCAACTCTCTCAGCCTGTCCTCGTAGGAGAGGTGCTCCAGCCCTCGGATCATTTTTGTGGCCTTTCTCTGGACCCGCTCCAACAGTTCCACGTCCTTCTCGTGTTGAGGGCTCCAGAGCTGGAGGCAGTACTCCAGGTGAGGTCTCACCAGAGCAGAGCAGAGCGGCAGAATCACCTGCCTCAACCTGCTGGCCACGCTTCTTTTGATGCAGCCCAGGATACGGTTGGCCTTCTGGGCTGTGAGCGCACATTAACCACCACACATTGTGGTGTTTTCTCCAGGAAAACATCTGAATTCTGACTGTATATATTGGTTAAGTCACAGGACTCAGATCAGGGCTGGGTTTGGGCTAAACTGTCTCCTGAACTTCTGTACTGGTTTTCATTGTTGTATTAGATTAATTTTGAAATGAACGAACATGAATGTTTGAGAAACAGATCTGATCTTTCGGTAGAAGAGTCTGAGGTGCTGATGTTGCTCCTAGGATTGCCCTACCTTGACTACTGTGACTGGTTTGACTTCCTGAGACTTTCTCCTCACTTTCTGCCTTCAAGTTTTGTTGTTTCTCTTCTTAGTAATTACTACTGCCTGTTCACATGTTTTCAAATACTTTCATTGAAAGCCTGATCCCAGTTTTTCAATATATAAAACCAGATAAAAATAATGTTACTGATAATAATGAGCAAGAACACTATAGGGAAAAATGCACGATGTGCAGGAAACATATTTTGTGAAGAGAGTTGAGCATAAGAATTCCGTAGATCAAGGAGCAAGCAAGGTAATATTTATTAACATTGAAGGGAAGTTGATTTATATGTTCAGGCTTGAAGTGGGTAGAGGTTGAACTATTCTGTGACTGACATTTTGTTTACAAGTTGCAGAATTTACAATACAGTGAAATGTTATACCCAAGCCCTATTGCAAATGTTATGCCTCTTAACGACAGCCAATAATCTTCAGTGTAAACTGATAATGAAAACAGTTGTGCTCTGATTTGTTTAACTGGAAATAGAAAATAATATATTGTGGGAGTCTTATTAAAAGAATAAAAAGAGGCATATATTTTTGTTGACAGAAGAAATATATTGTTTATCCCTCTGGGGTCCCATGCTGCTCATATTGCTGCTTTGTCTTATTGCCAGTCACTGAGCTGCTCTGTGTGGGTGGAAATGTCAGACTCTGTATTCGCTCCATAAGCAAATCTGTATGTAACTCTTTGATTTCTCATATTCAGTTGGGCTTGCTTTAATGTTGTCCCTAGAGAATGTTCACTTTTAGGATCCTGATGGCAACTTTAGGCATCTATTTTTTCCATAAAGCATCCTGGTATGTAAATTTACTCCTGGTAGTTTGTCTGTTTGTGAAAGAGGCATTTTGCAAAGAGGTATTTTCAAACTGAAACGAGGCATATTGACCCTGAGTAGTTACACGGCTAGTTCAGTCTCATGGAGGAAATGGAAGTTATTGGATGTAATGCCAAGGAGGGCTTTGAGAGATTCAGTATCTCCCTGCACATCTCCCTCCACCACACTGCCAAAATTCTCAGATGGAGCCACTGAGAGACGTTGCTTAAATGTGCTTCTACCCTGAAAAATCATAAGATAAAAGCAGCACCTGCTCACTTATTGCAGGTTCTTGCTGCTAGTACTCACAACTAAAAGTCTTCTAGTGAAAAAGTGGCTCTAACTGCCAGTGCTCGAGTACTGGCAATGTTGAACTGCGTTTTCTGGGTTATATGAAATATCTCCAGTAGAGTTTAGTTCTGTTTAGTTATCAGTAGATTTGCAGCTACTTGAAAGGTATTTTACAGTGGTAGTAATGCACAAGAATGAATGGGATTCACTTCATTGCCCCTTAGCTATGTTACTCTGAAGAGTATTCAAGTATAGCCAACAAAAGTTAATATATTAAACTCTGCGAGCGTATAAGTGTGTTCAAGTGAGTAGACACGCTGAGCAAGCAGATAACCTTATTTACAACCTCATTTTTCAATGTGTAACCACACTTTCCATGGGTTTGCACAAGTGATTCTGCAGATTTAACATCAGTGTGTTTGTGAAGTGTTGCTTAAGACATCTCTTAAGTCAGAGGATCTGCCTAGGTGTCGCTAAGGTAGTATTTTTGCTAGCAGGATATTCATTGCTAATGTTGATGTGCATAAAAACGATTTGGTTTTCAGATCACAGAATGCATTTGCAAACTATGAAAGACATCACTTTGCTTTTCAACAAAGAGCTCTCATGTCCCTTGGTAATTACCAGATAAAGGTGGAAATTGCCATTTCTATGCCGTTACAATGCAATGTTTCGTTTGCATTCTTTAATAATATTTCTTAGTCCCTCAGTTGAAAATAGCCATTTTGCTGACAGTGGAGCTAGAGTAGTTCAAATGTATGCATTCAGTGGAAGATTAACTATAGAGTCCATGAATCTCTTCGGATGGTCAAATCACTTCAGATGAAGTAATCTGTAATGTATTGAAAGTTGGGGAGAGAGTTGCTGCAATTGCACTTTCTTGCTTGGAGCATCTGCCATACAGGGGGAGGCTGAGAGAGTCGGGATTGTTCAGCATGGAGAAGGCTCAGGGGGCTCAGAGCCAGCCTCTTCTCAGTTGCGCCCAGTGACAGGACAAGGGACAATGGGCCCAAACTGAAACACAGGAAATTTCATTTAAACATAAGAAAAACTATTTTACTGTGAGGGTGGCTGAACACTGGAACAGGTTTACCAGAGCATTTGTGGTGTCTCCATCCTTGGAGATATTCAAAACCCAACTGGACACGGCCCTGAGCAACCTGCTCTTGCTGTCCTGGTGGACTGAATGGTCTCCAGAGGTTCCTGCCAGCCTCAGTGATGCTCTGCATGAACGAAAAGGAATACTTGGGTAGGAACCTGGTCCAGCGCCCCTCTAGGACCAGAGGGCTTCTGCTCAGGATCTGGAGAGTGGGCAATGTCTGGGACAAGACTGGGCTTCTATCGTCATTTGCAAAGTATGTGCTTTTGGATTTTCTTACAACCTCCACGTTTTGAAGGCCCTAATTATCATCCTGAGCCAAACTAGCACAGTGACATTCATCTCTGTGCAGAACATGAGCAAAGGACTTTGCAGGGTTTATAACTTGCTATATATTTGCACAGATCCTAGCCCAGATGGGCATTGATGGTTGATTTCTGGTATTACTACAATATTAAATCATTATATTGTAGTATTTTAATCAATAATCTTTAGTGAGTGTTTTTATGCGCTTCTTCAGACCTATAGAGCATTAAGTCCTGCACTTTCCCTTATCTGCGGGATGCAATCTGCCAGCTTTCTTCATAGGTATCTGTTCCTTGTCCAGTCTGCAGCAACCTGGAGTTGTAGTTACAGTGAAAATCTTGTTGAGTCTTAAGCTGAACATGCCTCTAATGGATAGGATCTGAGGGGAATTCTGCTACTGAGGTTAAGAAATCTTTCCTGAATTTCCTGATTATGAACTCCCAAAACCTCATGACGTGATCAATTTTTTGCAGATGATTCTGAGAACATCAGAAAACTACCTGCTGACAATTTTTAATACTCTGAGTAAAAGTTATTCAAAGTTAAGTTTTATATACGGCAGAACCTTATTCTTAAAAACAGAAAAACTCTCTTGGATGAAATTTTCTGCAGAAGTTTGGCCTCACACAGAAACGTGATACAGAAAATTCCAACCCACGCATTAAAAACTGGTGAAGCTATCGGAAACAAGCTCTTTAATGGTGATAATAGTAGAAGGTAGTTTTAGCTGCCCCAAATCTACTGACTGCTTCTCAGTACTTGTCGGTTTAGACATTGAACTGCTGTACTGTGAACAAGCTCATACCAATGCATTAAGCGCTTTCACTTGCCCTGCCAAAGTATGGCTTTAAATTAATTTTCACAAGTGAGTTCTAAAAGGCTTTATTATGGAAACAGTTCATGCCTTTTAGGAGTATATTTAGGTCTTGCAAAAGATGCTAACTCGCAAGCTCTGGAGGCAAATTCTGTATTTATAAACAAATCAGGCTAAAGTCCTCCCAAAGTATCCTCTGTCTCCAAGCAAAGTGCTTCAGCCTCATCTTGTGGGGGCTGGTGATTTCAGGGATTCTGGTGGGTGGGAGTGTGTTTGCTGGCAGGCCAGCCTGGCACTTTGGCAGTCCGTCTTGTCGTGGTGGTGATGTGTTACCAGGCTGGCTTCTGGAATTAAGAGCAGAGTCCCCATACAAAGTCGAGCAGGGCCAGGGCCTTGTTCCTGTCCTGCTGTTCCAGCATTTGCGTGGGCACCAGAGAGCAGTGACTGACCTTGCGCAGGGCCCTGGTGAGGGACGCAGCGGTCAATGGCAATGTGGGCCAAAGCGGGGGAATGGAGTGCCCACTTGACCCAGTAGCAGCACCAGTCCTGTCTCCTTGCAGCACCACAGCCGCCCTGGGACCCTCTCCCGCCCTCTCTGCGACTGCATTTGTGCCTGTGCAGTGCGCTGTGGAAGCGTCACAGCTTGCTCGTGGCCCCCTCTGACCTTTATGCAACTGTATTCGTGCATACACGACACATTTCTGCAGCGCCGCAGCTGCCGCGGGGCCCTCTCCAGCCCATGCCCCCCGCGCAGCCGCATCCGTGCCCGTGCAACGCCTTCCTGCAGCTCCAC
>WAAD01021141.1:332131-462228 GCA_013389945.1 Fregata magnificens | reverse complement strand
GGGGCGCGGGGGGGTGCCCGCAGCCCCCCCTCCCCAGCATCCCCCCCTGCGGTGCGACCCCCAGCCCCGCGGCCCCCGGGGGGAGCTGGAAGGAGGGGACGGACCCCCAAGTCCCCCAGGGTGTGGGGTTTGCAAGGCAGGGTTTCTGTACCCTCAAGGGGGCTGCAAAAAATAATGGGGGGGGGGGGGCAAAAGCACCCCCGGGGCCAGACTGCCAGCGGGAGATGCGCCCCGTCCCTGCGAATGTTTGCGGTTGTTTCAGTGGTGGTGGCGGTCCCGATCGGTCATGCCTTTTGCGGCGTCGGTGCGTTGGGAGCAGCCGTGGTTGGGCTCACGGCGGGGGGTTTTAAGGGGTGTTTGTGGGGTGTCTGCGTAAGGCACGGCAAAATGCCTGTGTGATGTCAAGTCATGGTGTGGTTTGCGGTGTGTCTAGAAACCCAGGCATAAAAGCCCAGGTAACCGATATGCTAAGTCAAACGGAGCAGGGTAAGGCAGAAATCCTCCCCTTCCTGCTACCCTTGTGACATTGATCATCTTGCTGGTTTCAGGTCTGGAAAGCAAGGTCCAAGAATGGTGAAGCTGGGGAGTAATTTGAATGACAAGAACAACAAACAACCATCCAACGAAGATGGTTTTCAAACAGTTCCTTTGATCACACCTTTGGAAGTAAATCATCTGCAGTTCCCCGCTCCGGAAAAGGTAAAACAAAATCAGACGGTGCTCCTGCATGATTACGCACACATACATGCCCCTTGGTGACTTATTGGTCTCTGATGATATGAACTGTCCCATAGTGTTTTTTCAATAAATGAAAAGGAGTTATCTTTTGTAGTGTGTTTATCTGTTTTAACATGGCAAATAAGCACGCAACTGTCCCCCAACTCCTTCCCTCCTCAAAAAAGCCCCAAATATTCCTTCATAAATACAGCTGGAAAAGGCTTAGTGTGTATCTTTTGCAAGTGCTGGAGAAATTGAGGAGCAGTTTACAATGCGTTATTATCAGTAAGATGAATTGCCTGCATTGAGAGTAATGTGATAACTCTTCCAAAATAAGCAGCTATTTTAGTTATCTTGGTTAAGGTTTGTTTGCTTCTCCATGGCTTTGCAAAGCTTATTTGAGCATTGAGGATGCTGATTTCTCTGAAGAGAGCGGCTGAGTTCCCCCATGCATGGGGTGGTGATGGAGCAATCCAGGGATTCGTTTCCCCGATTGGCTCCAGCCAGGGGACAGCTTTCTCCCCTGCCCACTCAATACTCTCAGAACTGAATGCAGCACCAAAATGTCCAGAAATGTGCTTCAGTGATTGGCTGTGGTTTGGTGGTTGGGGTTTTTTAGGTGCAGTATGTACTAGGAAATCTTTTGTCTATATCGATGCAGTGACGATGCACATCAATATAACCTGGTGAGGACATGATGAGACCGTAAAAATCTGTATGTCCCAACAGTCCTTGCAAAAACAAAGCCTGTCTGCAGTGTAGTTCCCAGATACCACAGAGATGGAGCCAACTCACCCGAAAGTACACACAGAATTAGATCTCACAGGATAATGGAATAATAGTAAAATTAACACTGATGATTATTGAACATATATCCTGTTTTTACTGTAGTACAAAATGAATTTTCTCTGAATACATCAGGAGAACATGATGATGGATGTGATAAAACTGTCTAGCTAGATTTTATGATAGAGCTGGGTCAACTGCCATGACATCCTGGGAACCAGAGCCATGCCAGACAAAGGAGCTAGTTTCATTCTCCATGTGCCTCGTGGCAATCAGGAGCAACTTTGCTACATTCAGGAGAGTTACACTTCCATGAATTGTTGTGAATGAGAGACTAAACCAGCCCTTATCTATGACTCTGATAAATAAGATTAAGGAAAATAATTCAGGCAAAGCAGTATGATTTATTATAGAAGTCTGAAAAGTTCAGAGGAAACTATAGATGTGTAAAAGTACCTCATTTTATGCTAGTACAAATGGCTCATTGAGATCCCACAGCATCATACGATGTGAAATTTAAATGACTCATGTATCAGGTGAGATGTGGATAACCTAACAAAAATCCTTTCAAGCTAATAAAGTGGTAATGAGTGTTCTCATGACCACCATGTTCCAGTTGCCTGTTGGTGAACAAACACTGGACTGTATTGGTCTGGTGTGATTCCTTGCTGATTTTTCTGTTTAAACATGCCTACATCAATAATTCACATGTTGTTAGGTTACATTACCTTCATTAGCATACATTACTGTCAATGCATCTACTGGCATCCATATTTTTCTTTGCCGGAAGAGTGGGATGTATCTCCAAGAGTGCTAATCGTGATTCAGACCTCATTAGAGTCAATGGTATTGATTTCTGCAGGCTGTGGTTCAGCTCCTATGTGCAGTAGGCCTGGAGTTAACGGTGACTGGAGATCCATTTACAAGAAGGAGAGGTTATTTATGATAAAAGCAAAATAATTCACAATCTGTTTCCTTTGCTCTTTGTAGAACAGATTCTGTTGGGGTGAGTTCACCCTAGGGCAGAGGGTCTGTTTAAAGACCTGCTAATAAGGAGTTGAGCCTCAGGTGAAAAGCTTGGGCAAAGGTTAAGGGGGAAATTTCAGCTTTGTACTGAGGAAAGCAAAGCTGCTACTGAATTCAGTCAGACTGTGAGCCTGAGGAAGAGTAGATATGGATTTCAGGTCTTTCAGAGAGTATTCTTGTTTGGACTTGCCTTGCAGTCAAGAGGCAGGGTAAAAAAAAAAAAAAACAAAAACAAAACCAAACCTAAAATCGATTTGACTTTTTTTTCCTATCTATTCCTAAAACCTGCCAGCCGTTGATTTTTAGCTTGGGAGAGTGAGAACACAAGTCAAGGCACTTTTTGCCGCATAAATGACCAAAGCCAAAACAGCTTTGGTGTTGGGGTCTGCATGCAGCAGCTCAAAGGGCTTTGCTCGCTCCCTTTCTTAAATGCAAACCCATCGCTACTCCCTTGTAACCACAAGGAGGCAATGCTCCCGGCCCTGCTCCCTGTCTGCCTGGCAGCTGCTGCGAGTCACATTGCCTTTGCTTCTGCAACAAAGAGCTGGTGCGCCCCAGCATTTTCTTGTAAGTGAAATTAAAAAAAAAAAAAGAAAAAAACGCCTGCTAATACTGCCATTTCTGGGCTTCCCTTAACCGTTAGAGGGTATCTTCATTTAAGAGAATGTGAGCTCTCAACCCGGATCTAACCTTGGGTCTGGGGCAATCCAGGGTGCATCAAAACCAGAGCAAGGAGGTTTGACTGCAGCTCGGGGCTGTATACTTGCTCTAACTTCAGTCTGTCTGGTAAAGGAGGAGTAGTACAGGCTTTGACTAGTGATTCAAGAGTATACTAGGTCTGTGTGGGGTAACCCAACTGCTGTTATTACCAGTGTGCAATAATGCCTTCACCTGGTGTACGTATATTGCATGGCAAAGGTTTGCAAGCTCTGTTAATTTATAGGCTTTTTCCAGCTGAGTCTTAGACACCTGCATGCAAGTTGAAGAAAAACAAACCTGTTGTTTGTCAGTATACTTACCTTTGCAGATCCTTAAAGGCACCCCACAAAGCCTATGGAATCTATGGACTGAAAACTGTCTTTTAAGGGCTTTAAATACCTGATTTTTCTTCATTTTAAGGATATTTTTGTAACTGGATCACTTGGGAGTCACTCGAAGTGACTCTCAGCATTAACCTCTGAAGGTGTTTCACCATAGCTTCATCTCTTTCAAAGTGTTTTCTGTGTCTGGCTCCTCTTTCTGAGAAAGGATACAGAGAAAGAATAAAAAAATGAGGCTTTTGCTCATGTGATGTAATCCCTGAAGCCCATATCCTTTCAGGTAGTTCCTTGATTATAAGAAATCATGTGGGGGGCGATAGGGGGAAACACTTTCTTAAAGGTATGCTTAAACTTATTGGCTGTCCTTTTGGGGATGCTTTCCTAATCTTGTTTTTTGAAGCACTGTGAGCTTAGCAGCTCCCTCTGACTTCCACCTTGGTGCTGTTGGAAAAATCGAGGCAGGAATTCAGGAGGCTTGAATTTGGCAACCTTTTTTTAAAGTTACTGGCCACTAGACTGACTATTTCTTTTTCCACCAAACGAGGATGTCTCCTCCCAAGGCTTGTGCTATTCCTCCTCCAGCATCAGCATTCTTGTTGTTCTGTCGGCAGCTGTATGGCTGCGAGGGGAGAAATGTACCCGGGACAGTAATTTCTCCCCTAGGGTGCTAAGCCTGCTGTGTATTTATATTTATTAACTATCTTCAAGCATTTTCCTTGCCCCCTGTTCTCTTGCTGGGGTGGCATTTGCAGAAGGCAGAGACAGACGCTCTTAAATCATTTTTGTGTGGCCTTTTTGCTGAAGTCCATCCATGTAACAGGAATAATAGGCATCACTGGTGACAAGCCCTTGACCTGGCTTTTTATGTCTCTGAATTTCTTTTTTTTTTTGCTTTTTCAATACAGAAGAAAAAGAAGCCTTTTTTCTTTTAGGACCAAAGGGGAAAAGGCTAGCTGTTCACTTGTTTTCCTAGGCATAGACAAAGAGCTTCAGCTGTAATTGTTACGTGTCTCTGCAATGATAATGCTAAAAGATATGCAGCTTTTCAGGGACCATACTGTTTCACTGAAATTTTAAATGAGACCAACAACTGGGGACCCCTTGGTCTCATAGGCTCGCTTCAGTATAATCCAGCAGGAAATGCCTCTGTTCTGGCAGTAAAAATGCTAATTTTACATAACACAAAAGTGCATGAAAGCTATTGTCAGGGCTGAAAAAAACATCCGGCATCTCTTTTGTGGGGAAAGCTGCAGAAGGCTTATCATGTGGTCCATTGTTCTTTATTTTGAATGCATGTGGAGGCTTGAGAAATAATTTCTCTGGTGACAAATTCCTGCCATTCAACCCAAGAAAGAAAAAAATAGATGTAACTGCTCTCTTCATATGCTTTTCCCATACCGTGCTCCTGCCTCTTGCCCTCCCTGGCCGCAGCCCTCTCTGAGTGGCTAAGGCCATGCGTTTACACAGAGTAATCAAGAGTTCCTGAAAATCAGGAGGGTCCCTTGTGTTCACAGCCTGTCCCTATTGGTTTAACAGAAAATAATGTTTTGTCCTGGCCAGTTGAGCAGGCATAATTAATAGTACGCTGGATGAGTGCTTTTGTACCTAGGGGACTACCTGCAGCTCTGTCCTGAAATACTGATGTCAGTCTGCCCTCTGCAAAGCCCAGCAGCGCACAGCGGCTCTAGCCAGCCTGAAGGCACATGCCGTCAGGGCAGCGTGGAGCTAGTTTCAGGGTGCTGCTACATGTGGTGGGGCCAGAGGCAGCTCAGCCTTCCCTGCCACTGTCTGGGAGGGCTCCTGATGCAGCTGGGGACAGGTGTCTGTGCTCCTGCTCACGCTGCTGGTGAGTTTGGTGGGATGGAGCAAATGGCAAAAGGAGAGATGGGGCAGGGCTAGTAACTGTGGCAGTTGAAGGAAGGAAGAGTAAAAGGGAGGAGGAGGATGCAAAGGGAAAGAAAGCGTGAATAAAAGAAGGGAATAAAAAGAGAGCATTGCAAATATGAAGGAACGGGCAGGCTGTCTTGCCTGTTGCCATCCTTTCCTTTTTCTACTTGGAATACTCTGCTTAATCCCCACAAACACCAAAGTCTGAGCCTTCCTCTCCTGTGACATTTGTCCCCCTTCTGCACTGTGCAAATCCATTTGTCCTCTAAATGTGTATTTGAATGTAAACACCGCCTCTGCTCATTAAGCTATAATAAATATTTGCAGCAACGCTCACTCTGGCAGCACAGTGTTTCTGGGGTAACCTTTTTTATTTTGTTTGCATGTCTTGGAGAGCCCTACTTGAGGTCCTTGGCAGTTCATGCTCCTCCTGTTTGGATATAGCCACTGTCAGGGTAGCCTTCTCCTATAGCACACTGAACACTTCTGTGCACGGGTGATCCACTTGCAGCAGGGCTGTGCTGCAATCCAACTGTGTGCTCACAGCCTTCGCAGACACCTGGTGTAGCATTCAGCTACCTCACTTGCATACAGATAACGTGTTGCTGCTGCAGCTCTTGAGTGTGGAAAGTCTCAGGATTTGTGTAGCCTGTGCATAAATTTCTCTCCTTAACTGCACTGCTATTGGTGTCTGAATTAGGTTATTTAAAGCTAGCTCATGTCTGGTTTTGTGAGCTCCATTGCCTCTTTTAAACCCAGTTATGTCGGCACTGCAATTCTTAGAGCTGCACTCTGCAGAAACAGCAGAAGTGGACACAGGAAAAGTGTGTTAGGGTATGGATGTTTGGCTAAACCTGTTGCAATCTATTCTTTATTCTAACATGAAAGCTCATTGCTGCAGGTGGAAGTTATTTCAACAAGACTGTGACGTGAACCCCATGTACCAGTTACTTACTGGTCTGGAAAGTAAGACTGGGCAGGATTCTTCACTAGTGTAAATCACTGTAGTTTAGATTAAATCAATGGAGCTCTGCTAATGTACCCTGGCCAATTTACCATCACTATAGCTGAGTGATTGATTCTTTTGTCTGCTTTGCTATACCCTCTCCTGGCTGAACCTACTGAAATCAATTTTTGTCACCCCTTCACAGCCTCCTGTGAGTTCCTGATGGTTATGATCACCTAGGGATTTGTAGGGAGACTTAGCTGGATAATTTCCAAGCTCCCTTTGTGCTTGCGAGCTATGCCTTTCCCTTCTCAGCTGCTTTCAGCTCCCAATGCAGCCTTTGCATTCTGTGCTGCCTTTCATCGGTGATGCCAGGGCTGATTACATTTGCTGTCTTTGTCCTTTTGTGATGTTCCTTATGCCTGGAATATCCTCCTGGCACTGATTCAGGAGACCACTTTTTTCTACCACCCTCTGTGAAACTCATTTCCAGCACAACATCCATTAGATGAGCTGATACAGGAGAAAGAAGCAGAGTATTTCTTCTGGCTGTGGCATTCTCCATTGACTATGGATTTGATCCCCGGACATCTGTTTTTTTTTTTTTTTTCCTTTTTTTTTCTGCTTGATATTTTAGGCATTCCATGTATTCAGATAGTGACTAGGATGCCATGGGGACTACCATTACATACATCCCAAATGCCAATTTTAATACTAATCTCTGGGAAGTCTGCCTGCTAAGATGTGTTCCTCCTGTAGATTTGGAAGCACAGCTGTCTCTCCCATGGGATGGGACATAGTCATAATTATTTGGGAAAGTTTTTAAAGACCTAATTGTCAAAAAATCTGGGAATTTGCAGCATGGTGATTGCCAGGTAGTCTTGGAGTACTAGTCCAGCCAGTCCAACATGTCCTGTTTCTAGCAGTAGCCAGTGCAAGAGTCAGAAGGGGGTACAGGAGATGCTGCAGTAGGCATGGAGCTGCTCATGTCTATGAATGTTTCATCCTAAGCCTGCAAAGAAAGAGATTGTTTTAAGCCCTGAAACATGATTTTTCCATCTCTTTTCCTATACTCTTTCACTGCTAAGTATTTTATCTTCAGCTACTGTTGGCAATGTGCACATCTCATTTGCTCTTTGAAGCTGGCTGTGTGTTAGGATTAGAGCTTGTAGGTCACTGGAGAATTTTGTGTGTGAGCAGGTGCTGAGTTTTAGCCGTCCCGTGGCTTGTAGCACATAAGCATAGAAACCGACTCAGTCACAGCAGATTTAGTGCCAAGAGTGGGGGTCACCATTTTGCTGTCATCAGTAACCTGGACAGCATGCTACAGCTGGGACTCGGTCTAAGGTCTTTCTCAGCTATTGATGCTCAGTTGGGTGATGAAGGCAAAGCAAACCACGATGTCAGTGCCAGGGATAAGTTTATATTTTCTGTTCTCTCTCTGAAAGGAATGAAGAAAGGCATGTCTTTGGGAGCCAAGAGTCTCATTTTCATTTAAAAGTGAGCATGACTAATCCACATGGAAACTAATGGATGTGTTACAACCATTTTGTGGGACTACAAAGTCCAGCTTTGAACCTGGAGGAAACCTTTCTCCTTGGTAGGAGAAACACATTTTGTTTATCTCTTCTGTCAATCTGAAAGCCACTCTGACTGAGAGACTCTTCATTATTAATAATCCCGGGAAGTAGTATTTTAAATTTTTATGGTTTGCACTTTGCAGCACCTGAACCACAATATATTACACGCACCGTGGCAGTGAAGTGGGAATTACAGTAGGGCTGCATGTCCTTTTCCAAATGAATAATTTAAAGTTTTCACAATGCCAGTTATGTTAAATATTATTACTCATTTCTTCAGGGAAAACCATAGAGCTCAAACGCAAATACAAAGTGGCAATAAATGATGTTACATTTAGCCAGCCCGAGACAAGACTCAGAATTCATATCAGTTCATTTTCTGAAACACTTACTTCACCCCATTGCAGGAAAATTCTTTTTAAGGTTCCATGCTTAATGTGATATTTTTCCATTTGTCACGTTTCATGTCTACTCTGCTCCTTCCTGCTGAAAGCAAATGCTTTAATATAGTCCATTTGGCTAGAAGCTTGCTTTCTTTTTTCTTTCAGCATCCAAAATCTCTAGATTTCCCAGCAGTCTCCTACTGTTTACTTTCTCAAGGTTTTTGATGATGGATTTCCTGCTGGTGTACGCAGACTCTCATCTGTTGTTTCCCACCTCAGCACACCTACAATTTTCCAAAGCATCACTACAGAGAAGGTGCCTGGTCTTGCATTCATTAAAGCCGAGGAAAAGTTTCCTATTGATTCTGGTGGTGTCGCTAGCATTAAGCCTAGAATAATAAGTGCATTTAGGTTTAGGACTCGATAAATGTATTAGCAAACAGCATCATTAGAAAAATCTTGCTTGTGTGGAGCAGCATGATAGATATGGCTTGTTGTCCTGTCGTGTTTGGGTTTTTATAACTTTTACAGGCCATTCTCTGTAGTCTGCTACCAAGCTCTTGCAGAAAAGCTTTTGAGGGATTGGAATGAGGAACCAGAAGATGCAAGAAAGAGAACAGAAAGTAAAAACCTTTCAAGACATGGAGAGTGTTATTACATCTGCTAACCTAGGGTGATTGAGGACAACAGTTCTGCAGAGAGCTGCCATTTTCTGTAGAGCATCTGACTTCCTACCCACCCCAGCCATATCTCTTGCTAGCCCCTAATCCCCCAAAACGTTATATTTATATGGAGAATGTGCTGGAGCTACTATTATCCCTCAGTTAATGAAAACCTGAGAAAACACGGTGCGCTGTAAGTAGCAGCGAGCCATGGTCTGTCTTCCTGACTCAACCACCAATTGCTGGTGTGACTCAGCACATTACTAAGCTTCTTTTTTTCCTCTCTTTTTTTCCTACTCCTCCATCAGTAATATGGGGATACTGGGGTCGTGCCGGTGTGTAAAGTGCTTTGAGCCGTCTTGCTGAAGAATGCCACAGGAGCCCTGAGCATCGGTATTATAACTGGCTGTGGGAAGGTGATTGAAGCCAGCTTAAGCTGTGATCTGGCCAAAGCGCTTAAATGCACACTTAACTTTAAATATCTGACTAATCCTTCTGATGTTAATAGGATTACTTGCATGCTTAAGTGCTTTGCTGAATTGGAAGTTAATGAGTTCAAATGCTAGATAAACTTAGTTTTGGAGGAAGCTGCAGGGACTGGCAGTGTGGATTCCCGTAATTAGACATGTCTTTTTGCTGCTCTGTGGAAGCCCTTTTCTCTTTTCTTGTATTCTTACAATCAGTCTGCAAACTTCAGCTAGGAAGCAACTTTCAAAGAACAGTTTTACTTTGGATGTAAAATGAAGAAAGTCCCAGGTAATTTATTTGTGTCCCCTTTATTGCATCTATCATGAACAGCACAGTCTCTCTGGAGTTTCAATGTGGAGGGTCTCTGGGAAATAGTGTGAAAACTTTAAGAACAGGTTACAGCAGCAACATAATTTGCAGGGAGGTCCCCTGAGCTAGTATTCTTCTAGGCTCCATCCACAGTACTGGCTTTAAAGTGCTATAGATAGGGTGGACTGAGCTGGCAGGGAGGCTGCTGTTTGGTGCACGATCACAACACACAAAGTGAGGCACAGGCATAAACTGGTGCTGGATCAGGGCCTAGATAACAAAACTCAAAGGCTGACAAGTGTCCAAAATCATTCAAAGGGTATTTATCCAGCAATTGCAAAGGCTCAGACAATCCAAAAAACTGATGGGACTGTTCTTGCTTTTTAATATTAATTTACAGGTGTGTAGGTTGCTTCATGAGATTATTATTATATTTATATAATAATAATAATAATTCTCTGCCCCAGTAAGCACACAGTTAGGGATGCCAACCTAAAACAGCCAGACCCTTCTCACCATGAGGAGTATGAGTTAAGACAACAAGCCTTAGGGAGCTTGCAGGAGGAGGTGAGAGCTCAAGGGGGCAAGCGTAGAGAATGGGCAGAATGGTGTTGCGGCAGTGGGGGTGGCAAGGGGGCTAATTGTCTTTTTGGAGTGTTCAAGAGACTACTTGTCCATTTAAGCACTGGTTTGATTGTTTGCATTTATTGTTTGTACTCATGAGGCCAGAGCACAGCCAAGGAGTGCTGCCAGCTCTGGAAGTTACTCCCTTAGAGCAGTTTATTTCCACTGTAACAGCATTGGAGAGAAGGCAATGAGGAGATGAGCATTTCTTTCACTTCAGTTTACTTTGAATTGCAACCTACGCAGGACCCCAAATTTATACTCCCTTTCACCGGTTTCAGCCAAGAACAACTCTACTGAAGTCAGCAAAGCTGCAAAACAGACAAGAAGAGGAAAAGGGGATCATTCTGTTTGCTGTGGTTTGTAATAAATGCCAGTAGCTCCCCCAGGAAACCTGTCGTGGTGCGAGATGAATGTACCTTGTTTGCATTGAAACAGTGGGATCCTGGGCTCTGATGGAACTGCTCTGGGGCAGCCGGTGATAAATGAATGCTGATCATTGCACTGATTGTGGAGTCAGTGGGGTTTTTATTACTGTACATCCAACAGCAATTTGGTTAGAATTTCTGGAAGACTTTACTGCCAGGAATTTTTTATCAGTGACAAAATGGAAAGAAAAGGTGAAAAAGGAGTGACGGCAGGGAATGGGGGAAGGCAAATTTTCTTTCCCACCCAACCCAAATCAGAAAACTGGAAAATGAAAACAGAACAATCAACCAAAGTAGCAAAAACCAATACTGCTAAAAATACAGAAAAAAATCTTTATAAGATTAATTACTCCTTTTCTAAATTTGCACTTAGATTAATACTTGGTGCTTTAGAAAAGTTCTTTTGGGTTTTGACCAGCTCTCATGTAGAGTTGTTTCAGAGACACTCACAACTGACACATGCATGGGAGGCTGTCAGCGTAGCAAATGCTCTGCTAAAAACTGTGTGTGGGGGGGTGTGTGTGTGTGTATTTGTGTACCATTATCTGACAGTGTTCACTCCTGTCTCTGGACTCACTCCTACTCTAAGGTAGCCCTGACTGGGGTGGTCTCACTAGTGCAGGAGGCTCAAGGAGTGTGATGAACACAACTCAATTTCCAGAAGCCTTTGCGTGGGCTTCCTGGTGGCAGCTTGTTGGATGGAGAGGGGGTGAACATTGCTGCAAAAGTGGGATCTGTGCTAAGACTTATTTATTTAGACTGTAGGCGACTGAACAAGAGGTAGCTCTTTTCTTCTAAATGTGCACCCTGTGCCCTCAGCAAAATTGCATTTTTATTGTTACTGCCACAATATTGAATGCTACCCCCACACTACAGGTTTTCAGTTTTCTGTGTGTCCTTTGTCATTTTATTTCTGTGCTCTCCTTTAAAGAGGAGACGTTACTGACTGCCCTGTCTTTCTTCTGCTGAGTAATTCCACCAGGTGTCTGACAAAGATACTTCTGGAGAGCAGATATTTAGCTTTTGCAATGCCAAAAGGCATTTAGCAAAGGAACTCCTTACCTCCTCTACTAAGGCTTTTTGATACCTCTGCAAATTTCTCTGCAAAACACTGACCAGCAGGATGACTATGGCTCTGCACAGACATTTCACTGCTGGCACAGTCAGCAAATTGGGTTTCAAGTACCTTCTGATCTGGCTGGGGACTGACCTTACTTATTTATTCACAGACATGATAGACATTGCTACTGGACTTGAATCTGATGCCTTGTGAAGGGCTCTGCGGGTTTATTTTCAGTCTCATGCTGTATCCCTGTAGACAGCATAATTCAAACTTTCCTACTTATAGGATATTGGTTGAATGTAATGACAGTTAAAAAATACCTGTAAGAAAACTGGCATTAATGACAAAGAGTGGAAGAAAATATAAATTACATGTAAAAACAAATAAGGCTTTTAATTTCTTTTTCTTATATTCTGGCTTCATTGTCCTTCATTAAGACCTAACATTAGAGTTTGTGGAAAAGCCCTCATATATATTTAAAGATTTTGTCTGAAACAAAGACTTATAACAAGCAGGAAATATGAATTTGGGAGAATTGGATACTGTGGCTGGTAGGTTTGAAAACAGAATGAGTACAATTTCTGAACACTGGTTGGCAGGTGTTGATGGCTGACATTCAGTAATTTACTGTACTGGGTTTACAAAAGGCCAGCGAGGAGACTGGAAAGGTAGGGGGGCAGCTGCATGGAGTTCTGAGTGCACTTGCCTCCTTTTGAGTGAGAAAATGAGCTTATTGCTTGTTCGTAACTCAGAGCTAACCTGGGCCAGTTTGTCTTGGCTGGAGAGGGAGCTTTGCTTTATTTGCTCCACAGTGTGCTGGACTGCACTTCAGAGCATAGTGGGGTTTGGTTCAATAGTAGGTTCAGAGTAGGGTTAGGGTTCATCCCAAACCCGCCAAATCAAGCTTGTCCCCATGTGTCATTTCCCATCACCTATGTTGTGTCATCAGAAATCCTGAGTTCCAAAATGCTAATACAAATATAGTTGGGTGGCTTTTTGTCCCCTCTTCTTCCCAAGTCTTAATGTTGCAGATGCTACTGTAATAAATATTATTTAGAGGGATTCACTGAAGGATGTAAATATTCACCAGTCTTTAATGATTTGCATTTGAATCCAGAAAATTGGCTTATGACTCCACGCTGATTTCCTCTCACTCTGATTTTCACATGGCATTAAGTGCAGGAGGATTAAATACCTGGGATTTTCTCTGGTCCAAACCAGACTTTGCTATCTTCATTTGGAAATAAGTTCTTCATTAGCTGGTAACTCAACCTTGTGCATCACTTAATCTTTTTCAATCCTTCAAGAATTTTTGTTTCTAACAAAGAGCTTTAGGATCACTCTTGTCACTCTCATATGAACCAGTCACCACTTCTGGAGTATTTAATTTTCACCTTGGCAAGGCTGATGGCTGCGTGGTCCTGCAATTCAGAATGGGAGGCCAAAAAGTGGAAGCGTTGGCCCTGGCATCAAGAGCTTCGATGTTCTTTCTATCCTTTTGTGTTTAACCAGTCCCAACCTTGCAAACCACACCAAACCGTTGTATGCTTTGTGGACCTTGTCCCTGGGTTGGGAATGCTGTGCAGAAGCACAGTGGTAGTATGTGCTGACAACCACAGCCCCCCTCTCTAGGGATGAGCTCCAGCTCTTGGCCAGTGATGAAGACAGGCCCATTTTGTCTTCTCTTGCATTTTCCAGCTAGAGTAAGATAGTGTGGCTATGCTGGCATGTTCTCACGACGTTGTTTAGCTGCATAGGCTCATGGATGGGTAGTCTTTTGAGATTCTCATGTATAATGGGATAGATACACTCACTCCTCTGAAGGGCTGTTAGTTTCAGAGTACAGCCCTGATGCTCATCCCCTCTGGGAGCAGTTGGCATTAGGTGTTACCTTTTCTGTGTTTGCAGTGGGTGCATTTTACCCAAAATACTTAGGATTGCTCTAGATTACAAATAAATTCAATGTAGACTGAGAATGCAATTTTGGTAATTTGACCGTACCCTTTTAAAAGCCACTTACGGCTTCTGCATTGGCATAAGACACCTCATTTTTATGAGATTAGTAGGACCTGGATTAGTCAGCAAATGACACTGAGCTCTTCTGGGAAAAACCCAAGGTGATAGTATGAGATTAATATTGATAATCTGGAGCCTGAATAGATGAGACACCAAATGGCCTACATTTAAATTGGCTTCAGTGGAACTTGTTAGGACAGGGCTTTTAATAAGTGACACTCTTCTTTAGGATGGGCTGTTATTCTGGGTGTTCTGCCTGTTGAATATGATATAAAACTTATGTGCCTAGTCCTAAACAAAAGTCGGTGTCAAACATTTTGCTGTCAGCTACTTTAAGACTCAGTGTGATAAGCTCACTGTCCTAGGTCTGTGTATCTGCCTGACTATTTATCTGTCTCCCTTAGGTCCTGAGGGTACGATGAGTTTGTGTTAATTTATTGTTCTAAGATACTTGCGTAGGTCCAGGGGATGGCTTATATAGAAAAGCTTAGATTAAAAAAAAAAAAAAAGTATACTGTGTGCAGAAACCTTAAAAGTGTTGATATTTTCCAGGTAATTGTGAAAACAAGAACAGAATATCAGCCTGACCAGAAGAACAAAGGAAAACTCAGAGTGCCCAAAATTGCTGAATTCACAGTCAGTTTCACTGACGGTGTAACAGAAAGACTAAAGGTAAGAAGTAGTTATTCTGCTGCTTTCTGATGCAAATGCCATTCATTTTAAAATAACTGAATCAAAGTGACAGTAAAGACGTAACAAATTTAACACTCCACTTATCACTAGGGTCAAAGAGAGGTTTATCTGCATGAGTATAAAGCTTTTTTTTTTTTTTTTAGGACAGGCATGAAAATACCTTCATAACTAGATCTAAAGTAGGAAATGTTTTCCTTTTCCCAGGAAAAGTTATGAAAATATTTTCCAGCCCAAATTGAAAGTAAACCAAGTTTGAATCTTTTTTCTTCTCAAACATTTGTGTTTAAAAAGAATAAAAAAATCACAGTGAAGATTGATTGAAACAGCTTGTTTCGCCTTTTAAAAATTCTTTTGTCTTGTAGTCAAACAACCCTTTTCATAGTTAAAAGATTTTATTACTGTATAATTATATTATTACAGATTAAAAGCCATTTCAAACTGGATAAAACCAGAGATATTAGACAAGTATGCAAGCATATGCTGTCCTGTAACCAGTTTTGGTTTACAGGAGTTGGAATTTTCTGATGAAAAATGTTTCCTTGAGAAATTTTCAACAGGCTCTACTCAAACATGGAAAGAAACTCATGAATTATTGAGCACCCTCAGTTCCTGTTGACTGCAGCATATTAGAATGGCTCAGTTCCTTCTAAAATTAGACTCCAAGCGTGTAGCTGCTAGTATTTTCTCCCTTTTCATTGAGAAGATATGGTGCTTTTCCTAAACCACAGAGCATGGGAGTGATAAAAATGTGAGATCTGATTTCACATTTCCAAAATCAGAGGAAATATCAATGATTTGAAGAGAAAACAGAGAGTAGGCAGTGCCTAGCTATAGTCCTGCTCCTTGAAAAGCTAGGATTGGGCTTACAAATTTTTGTGAAAAGGTACCATCCTTGACAATTAAGAGGAATTGACTCAAGGAACTGCATAGTCTTTCATTCGGCCCAGTTGTTATTAGTTTTGCAAGAAATAAAAAAGTTTATTATAATTATTTTCTAGTAATTTAGAAGAAAACTGTCACTTTTAAAATTGGAATGTGATCCAGGAAAAATTGTTACCATTCATCCTTGATAAACTTCAAGATAAGGCTTGAAGGTCTTGAAACAGTTGAAGCTGTTCAACTTACTGAAAGGAGAAATGTTTAGCTACTCTCTTCTGAAGCACTACAGAATGGCACTGTTTCTGTTTTTTCCAGAGATTCACTAACATATGGTTCACAAGGACAATTCTGTTGCTTTCATCCAGGATATTTAAAGCCATAATTTATTCTTAAGAGGTCTGTGGATAAATGTTTATAGCTTCTTGGGTTTTTTTCAGTGGACATCACGTTTTGATCTAAATTACTTACCAGGGGCTTACATGCTGTTGATTTTGACTGAGTTCTTCACTGATCTTATTGCATGCGTAGTACCTATTTACCACCAATAGTGACTCTCCATTGGTACCACTAGTAAAGTAAACAGCGGATTAGCCACAGTTAAATCCCCAGTCTTGGAAACCGCAGCAGACGTTTTCCAATCTGAACAAGGTACAAATCAGAACCAGACACAATATGCCTGAGAAACAACAGTAAATGTAGAGTCTCCTGGAAGTGATGTGTTGGCTTGTGACCTGCAATAAATGGCATTACTGTTGATATTGTAAGTAATGGTGCTTCACTGGGTATTTAAAACTTAATCCTGCAGCCCTGAACCGTGTTAAGGTCAGTGTAAGACCAAGTTTTAATCCCATCAAAAGATCTGGCCCTGTTATTTAAAAAAGCAATCAAGAACATCTCATCCTTACACACTGTGCATGCTGGAGGCCCATAAGTTGGATATATAGCTCATCCACTGCTATGGATAAATCTCATTTCATCTACTCCTTCTATAGAGTATCTTATTTTTCCCATTCTTCAACTCCCCAACTTGCTGTTGCATTCAAACCTCTCCTTTTAATGCATTTTTTCCTCTCCCCTTCCTATTTTCGGTGCGGTTTTCCCATTGCTCTCACTTGTGTGTGGACGAGGACCGCACAGCAGCAGGCGCGGGGGAGCCAGAGGCTGCAGCTGCATGCACAGCACTGACAGAGGTTTAAGCTGCCTTCTCCTTTGCTGCGTGGTGGGGATGGCTGTGGGAGCTCTGCCTCTTTCTATGCAGCCTGGCAGCATGACAGTTTCGTTTTTAAGCTATTTCCTTTCCCTAAAGTCCATATGATTCCCATTCTCTGCTCTTCAATGTCAACTTATTAATCACTCAGCCTCTCGTCTAATACTGGATAAGACTATAAGCCTCTCCCTGCCTGCTTTTCATAAGGCTTCCATGTATTGTATTAAGTCTGTAGTATTATTTCCTGACAAAAATGAGTTGAGATAATAGGTAATATTTCATTACCTTTTGTACTTTTTTTTTATTGCACCACATTTTTGTACCAGTGCATAGTTTTAGTGAAGTTATTAAAAATACTGCCCTCTGGTTATAAGCAGGCCTATTATCTGGTACTGATGAAATCATTTTACGTTTGTTTTTTGTAGGAGGAAATCGTAGTAAATACTTAACTTTTATTATCTCAGTTTGGCTACACTTTTAAAAGCTTAAAAAAAAAGATAATATAAATGACATAATCATATTTTCTTTTACTGGCTGGTTGCTTTGTATAGCCTTCCAGTATGTGGTGCGTTGGAAATATCATCCACAACTCCTTGCTAACATACTGATTAAAATTATTCATCTATACTTGAGCCAGGCTGTTGGTAGCTATACACTGGCAGAAGGAAGTAAATCATCCCATTGATTTCCGCAAGAGAAATGATGGAGGGAAAGGCCAACAGTCCATCCAAGTGTAGATGGTCCATTGGTTTAGTGCACTCCAAATATGTGAGAGCCGTATGGGAAATGCATGTACAACTAGTGTGAGTCCCCAGCAATGCTTGAATTCAGGTATTTTCACAGGGAGCCATTTTGCTACTACAGCTCTAGTAGTTTGTGTATGAGGAGCAATACATCTCAGCACGTGGTACCTGTATGTTGGGGAACGAGACAGGACAGTAAGAGGATGCGAAGAAATAGCCAAGAGGTCCTCTCTTATCTGCTATGCTACTGCACTACTTTGGCATCCTGGAGAATACAAAGTGAGATGTCTTGTATTTTTCACCCAAATGGTAGAATTATCATCAGCTCAAACAGAAATATGGCAAAGTGAATATCATTAATGACCATGTGTGGGAAAATGCTGCTGGACTCTATATTTATGACTGTGTTCCCCACGCACTAATAACCTCTCTTGTGGGGTTTTTAACATTTCTGTTTCAGTCTATGAAGTGCTTTTCTTTCCTCTCTACTTCTTGTCACTTAGTATGGGAATGTTCTCAGGGAAGAAAGAAACTCTTCCGAAGTTCATGGTTCCTTTCTGAGTCATGGAGCTGCATTGTACAGAAGAGCAGGATCTCTGGGGGAAATTTTGGGACCATATGAACATGGCAGTCAAATCCACAGATGCCCTTTATTCTGCCTTTTGGTTATCTTTTATTGAAGAGGCTAATGAATTATTAGACAACTTTCTCGCATGAGCAAGCCAAAGCCAGAATTTAAGCTTATGCAAGCATGTTTTTCATCCATCCAGAATAGCACAGATCTGAGCTCTTTAATTATCATAAAGAAGAGACTGTCCCTAGGCAACGGTTCTTATTTCACACTACCTCTTCCAGGAATTTTAGATAGCTTCTGCAACTTGTCACATCTCCTAATAGATGAGATTATGATTCTCTATAGCTCAGCACACAGTGTCCTGGAAGTTTGACCAATTAGGCTTTATTCTTCAGCTGGATGAGTCACCCCATACATACTTTATAACAAATGTTTAAATAGTTGTGTGTAGATGGGTTACAAGAAAATGATGTTAAAATAGCATCATGGTTGAGCCATCCATACATAAAAGAAATTTCTTTTATCGTTTTACTCCTCCACAGAGAAGCAATGACAACATTTTTTTCCTAAGATGACTGGCAGTGATTTATAGACCTTGCCTCCTCCAGACTGTTTATGCCTTTGGAGTGTGTCCTTCTAGGAAGTTTTTGAACTGCAAAGATCTTATTTTGCAGTAACAATGTATACCAAGGTTTCTCAGTCTGGAGGGGAATGGTGTCTGGTGTTTGCCTTCCATTTTGCATGCTTTGAAGGTAGCTCATGTTACGATGCTTTGCCATCCAGTGGTGACACCAAGGTGCATTAGAAAAGGTCTGCAAATGTGATGACTCTCTCTGTCATGTTCCTTTGTGGGACAACAGATCTAACACTTTGCATTTGAGGTAGGACTTACTGCTTCTTTTTGCCAGTGATATCCTACGTTACAGCTTTTAGGAACAATCTCATATGCGAGTATCATCATTTGTGTGAGTTTCTGCCCTTATATCTTTCTATCAGTACTGAAATGAGATCAACTGCTCTTTTGCTTTTCAAGCAGATTATCCATTGAATGAAGTCGTTACTTCGGGAGGACAGGGTTTCCAGTGACTCCTTTTGTCTTCCAACCAGTCCAGATAACACAGAAATCAACCAGAAGCATTTATAAGGTGAAGAGTGGGTATCTGCCCACTTTCTTGACTGTCACTTAGCTGAAGCTTGTGTTCAAGACATCAGCACCCTGCTTAAGAAGAAACAAACTGCAGAATAGTTGCTGATAGATTTTGTGCTTGATCCAGTCAGACCCAGTGAGTGTAGGTAGACCTGTGCTAGCCCTGAGTTTGCCCAAATTCTTCTAGCTCCAAATAGCACCAGAAAAGGTACTGGAGTGGTCTTTCAGCATAGGCTTAGAACATGGAGTGTCAGGTTGACACACGTAACTGCCTGTCAGTTACTGGTTTTGTGCAAATTGTTCTCTTTATTACACAAGTAAGTTCACGTGCAACCAGTTTGATCTCTGTTATCACTAAATGCCATAGAGCTATTCATTACTGCCTTTTCAGGGAGACAATGATTTAATGACTATTAGCTGGGTGATAGTTACCTACCATAGTTAACTGACTTCTCAAGTCTTCCACAGTTCTTTCCTTTTCATGGATCATTTTCTTAAGAAAGTTGAAGTTATTGGTCTTTCAGAGTTGGAATAATTAAACTATGTACTTGTCTTTAACAGAACAAGTTGGGAGTGGGTGTATGGGGGAGAAATTGAGATGTTTAAGATGTTTTCTTATGAGCAATTTATCTACCTGAAAAAAACACCTGCAAGTATTGATCATTACTTCACTGAAGATGACTGGGAACTTTGCTTTTTGCTACAAGTTGGCACGATCCATTTTCAGAGTCACTGGCTGTGTAATCTGTTACTGTTGAGTATGCAATGGCAATATATTTCTTATCATTAGATCAACCCTCTCCTCCCTCCACCCCGAAACTGCTCTGATACATGCAGATCCAGTAACCAGTGAATGTAATTATTCAGCACACTTTTCATCAGGTTCTTAAAATAGAGTGGAACCCATTCAAACGTTTCTGTTATTGAAATGCTCATACTGAAACAATTATTTTTGTCTGACCTAATGTGAAAGACTTAGAACAAAATCGGTTTGTCTCCAGCCACACCCTACAAAACAGACATTGATGCAATAATTGTTCATTATCAAAACCAAGCCAGTATCTGAAACGCTTGGCTCCTAATTAAGAAAGATTTTTCTGGGCCAGGGCCAGGGCTTGATTTCCTGTTGGTAAAAGCTTTGCTGAAATGGAAGACGCTTCCCTTGCTTGCACTGCTAGAATCTGACCCATCGAATCCCCAGGGTATTCAGCTAGATCTTGTAGTGGAAGGGTCCTCATGTGACAGGCATTGCAATTCAGAGGAAAGGAAAGTCCTGGGCTTGTATGCTTGTGGAGGAAGGTGGGGAGCAGGTCTTGATCACTTTCTTTCTGTAGGTAAGATCCGCTGAGACGTGAACACAAGCTGTCTTTTACAGTGTGGTGCAGAGAATTGCTGTGTGGCCTCTGGACTGCCAAATGACCTCACTGGGAGCATAGCTTTGAGAAACACCTCATTCCCCTGAATGCATACATTTATCTACCTGCCCGCCCTGCCCTTGTTTTTAAAGGGCATATCACCATTGCAGCTGTGTAGGTGGCAACTCTCATTTGCTCTGCTGCACACACACCCAGCCCCAAATGTGGCATTCCTCTCTGTCTGCTGCCCCGGCTCCCGCTTCCCAAACTCCCCTTCCATGCCATGGTTCCTACAAACCTCTCCATAGGATGTTCTGCTTTCACCTGTAGACTATTGCTTTATGCTGACAGTTCTTCCTCTAACCTGCAAAGGAATGAATCCCAGAAAAATGGCATGGGGCTTTTCATTGTGCCCATTCAATAGCTAAATAAATTTAAAGATTCCTTTAATTGTTAAGTTACCACAGGGCAGGAGTAACTCATAGAGAAAGGACTCCTGTGAGTGTGAGCAGGACAATTTTCCTTACTGCTTTTTAATACTAACAATAACAGTGTTGCCATGGCGACTGCCACATCACATCGGTTATCTGGAAGATGCAGAGTGGCTGCTGAAAGATCCCATTACACTGACTAATGTGAGTGGTGCTCGAGGGAGGGAACACGCTCTAATACACAGAGATTTTTCTCACTTTGGTAATAATTGCTAATGTGGCTGAGATGTTGTTTCCAGGCTGCACAGCATTCGGATGGGCTGTGTGATCCACGAGAACAAGGGACAAAGTGGAGGAAAATCAGAAAGGTGGCAGGCACGGGGGAGCAGTGGCAATAGCGTTCAGGCATTTTGTTGCACTGGCACCAGCACAGGGGATGGTGTAGTGTTTTCCTGTTAGGTCTTGCATTTAAAGAGGGGTTTGGAGTTGTGTCGGTATAAAAGGGTTGATTTCAGTCTCCAGGGACTGATTTGGAGGCTTATTCACTCCCTTTGGGAGTTCTCAACTATCATCAGGCAGTCTCCTTTCCCAGTGGGCTCAGATGCAGTGGGCATGTTATTTTTGCAGGGGTGTCAGGCAGCCCTCACTTCACCTAAGTCTTCTACAGACAGTGATGGAGTGACTTGTCTCTGGATCCACACTGCCTTCTCTTTGGAGGTTGAATATTTTCCACTGCAATGCAGAGGGTCACAGTTTCGCCTTTCTCACAAATCTGCTGCCCAGCCCTGCCTGGCTTTGCGTCTACTTACATCTGATGCAAACTAGCACCTGCGTGGATTCAGACTCTCACTTTTGTGTATGAAAGGAAGTGAGAAATGTTGCTTATCATCTTTCTGCCTGAGCTCAGGAATCATTCTTCTCCTCCTCTGGCTGTAATGGAAGAGAAGAGGATGGGTCATATCTATCCTGGTTGGTCTCACAGCTTGCATGGAGATAGATTGATGGAGCCATTTGTGGCCATCAGTGACATTTCGGAGCTGTGAGGATGAACCGAATGTGGATTTGTGGTTCAGCTGCCAGAAAACAGATATTTCTGATCACATCCCCAGGTATGGTACTATAAACCCTGCAAGCTTTTCCCCTGTCTGGGTAAAAGTCTGTGGTTTTTATAAGAGTTTGCAGCTAATACCTGGCTTTCCGGTACAGGCTAGGCCCCAAGAAGGTAAAGCCAGGAAGAGTTTCCATGCCTAAAACACACACAAGAATAGCATATTTTGATTTAACTAGAATGCTCTATATGACTGGCTTAGGGACCAGCTAGCAATGCAAAATAAAAAAAAAAAAGACATGGCTTTTATAAGATATGGATCAGTCCTTAAAGTGTATTCTTTTTTTATATTCTTTTTTACAGAAACACACACACATACTCTTCTGCAAAGTCAGAAAACCCACCTCAAATATATTTTATTTTTGCCATCTACAAGCACGGACAGAGTAATCAGCCGAAGAGATTTGTTCGGGGTTATTTTTTTTCCTTTAATTCATTTTTGGAGAGAAGAAGAAAGTTAATTGCTATGCAGAAAATGTCTAAAAATGGAAGTCACAGAGAATATTCATATGACTAAGGGTTTGTGGGGTAGACCTGCTGAATCTAAATTCTCCAGACCATGATATATTGGAGGAAGAAAGGAGTAACAGAGCAGAAACCTCAACTGACCCTTTGCTTTGGAACAAAATGCTTGAAAAAGATTTTCATAAGCGACTGCATGGAGATACCCATTCTGCTAATCACAAAATGTAATTGCAGTTTCCATTTAGGGTGAATGATTTCTTACACTGCATCTTTGTCTTCAACAACACAATGCCATGTTTCATGCTGGTACCTCTGCCACCCCACAGTAAACCCTATTTGTTGAGTAATTTTCTTGTGAGCATTTGAGGTGGAATGAAATATGCTTAATGCTAGTTTGGCTAATGTAGCAAAAGGGACCAAAAGGGACCAAAAGGGATGGAGGAGGAAAGAGTTTTCAGCTGACTGAAGCCAAGGCAGAGTTTATTTGCTGTCATGAAGTGCATTTTGAGTCTTGTAGCCAAACCACAGAATGCTAAAAAAAAAAAAAAAAAGAAAAAAAATCAGGGAAGTGAAATGCTTCACTCATACATTTTTTTTCCATGTAATGTTTCATTCTCTCTATTTATAAAGCAGCACAGGCTGCTGACTGAATGTTAAACAGACCTGAGCTCCCTCTTGTTAGTACTTGCAGATGTATTAAGCCTGTTGGGCCAGATCCACAGCTAATGGAACTGGCCTCATGCCTTTGAAGGCGTCATAATCAGCTAGATTATTCATTTTTGTTGTTTGTTTTTAAAAGAGTAGCTTTCGTAAGTCATTTGCAGCAATAAAGCTTCACATTTCTAATTTAAAATGGAAAGGCTTTTAATTCTTAAGTTACCCAGGAGATACTTTGCTCACCAAGTCCTCGCTTTGTCCTTGTATGAAGCACCCACATAATAAGTTTTTTAAGAGAAATGGGTGTACTGGACCATGAATGCTGCCATATTATTAGCTTTGTTTCCTGACTCGTGATGATAGACATAGATGCTGAAATGCCTGTGAATATGTTGACCTTCTTGAAGGAACAAACTTGCAATTGATTTTGTTTTTAACCACAAGAGTGCACTGAACAAAGGTGTTTTAATTTGTGCAAGCTTGACCTTCGATTTCATTTTATCTAAGAAGTCCGTGGGACTGAGGAAAGTTATCTTGTGCCCTGGCCTGTAAAGAGCTTATATTGTTCTGGGCATTTTTAAATCCGGTCTTCTGTTGTTGATGGCTGATGAGGAAAATGGTAGTATCACATGTAAAATCAAAATACAAGAAAGTGATGGGAGAGGCAAATACACAAGAAAACATGCCTGGAGGAATACTATTTTGTGCCTTAGCCCAGTACATCAATACTCGAGTCTGAAGGTTTGCTTTGAAAATTGCCCTGCCTGCGGAAGAAGGTAATTTCATAAAGCAGACAGAACTCAGCTTTTCCCTAGAACCAGCCTGATCCTTGGCCGTGGGATGGTGTTGGTGCTTGGGTGGTTTTGCACACATGGGCCCAGAGAAAGCCAGGCTTTTGGAGACTTAGATGCTTGCAGCTTTGGGTGGATCTTGCTGGAGTGTCTGTGAGTATCAGTGGGGAGCAAGCCTTGGAGCTGGACCTGAGTGCGTGTCAGGTGTCAAAGAAAGCCAGCAGCAGAGCAGGGAACGCAACCTGCGTTTCCCAGGTCTGTTGCCATGTGCTAATCCCTGAACCCGTTCTTACTCAGGGCTCCTAATGCTTTCCCTGCACCAAATCCAATGTGAGGGAAGCAGGGAGAGGGGATTATTTTTCATGTATGAGACTCTTCAGAGGTTGAGCCTTGGCAGGCAAAGGCTAGGCAAGGAGACATTTTATTGATGACTTGATTTATCTTGTATTTCTGTTAATGCATTTAAAAAGGGCCCTTGATGAGCTGAGGCATCCATTGTCATGTCCCACATGAAGTGACCGGAGGAAATGTCACAGCCAAGGCTTTGCACAATGCAATGGGAAATTGCAGCATGTCACTGATGAAGAGTTAGCTGTGGAGATGATGTATCTGTCCACCGCAATGCCACTAATTGAAAAACCATCTCAAATTAGTGATCCGGAAGGAAGCCTCTTCCAGCATTGTTCAGCTCATGAAATGGTATGTCAGGTGTTATTAGGACCATGGGTTTGGGAAAAAAGCACCTTTATAAGCAGTGTTCCTGAGTCACCCCACTTGTTTAGTTTTGGGTTTTTGCTTCTTTTGTTTTGAAGGTAGCAGAGTCACGGAAATAAGGAGGGAAGGCTTATGATAGTTGAAAAAGGAAGAAAATATTCTTGGAGGAGGAGGGGAAAAAGACCTTTAAACTCCTGTATGGTCTGCCAAAAGGGCCATGTATTTATTTGGTGTTCCTAGAAGCAATATTATAGCATCTCAATATACCAGCCTATTCTGATGAAGGATTTTTTTTTTTATGGCATTAAATGGCAGAAAAGAAAAAGCAAACTAAACAGAGCTTTTTATTTACCTAAGTGGAAAGTTACTAATATTCAGTGGTGGAAGCATCCTTATTGAAAATGGCATTTTAGAACTTCTATAAGGAACGGGGACCTGGAAACCGAGCCATGAATTTTCCTTTCAAGGGGTTTGACTTGGCACAGAAAGACGTCATGCAGATCGCAGCTGGCACCAGACACAGTTAAAAAGATCTGAGGCTATTAGAGCCTAAACAGCCACTAGAAATTATATTACATGATGGAGACTGGCTAATATAATTGAGCCAGCTAGTTATTGTGTGCATAATTTAATTATTTGACAAATTGCTTAGACACACGGTGTTCTTGTTCCACACTCGTGCTGCACTCACAGTATTACAAGGCGCAGAGCAGAGGAATTGCTGATGGGTATGTAGTCATTTTGGAAGAATGATGTTTCTTTTTAAGATGTGCAAACTTGGAGAGGTTCACTGGTGTAGTTGTGGTGGGGTGGTGTATGCAGAGATGGGTAGAGCCAATGGGGACATGGCTGGGATAGCAAACTGGCTCAGAGACAGCTAGTGCTGTTTCAGGTGGATACCTTTGAGGCTTTAGGGTGGTTGGAGAAATGACCCTCTCTTTTCTCTATTCTGTGAGTCTTTTGGACTTCGATTGCTGGGCTGTGTGGGCTGAAAGGAATCCATGAAATAGTGGAGCAGATGAGAGATGTTTTTGGACCCCAAGATTATACCATCCTCATGGATGGTGTTCAGTGTTCTTAGGAGAATTGGGGCCAAATTGGTTTATGGTTATGAATACGAGGATAAAGTCCCCCCAAAAAACCCCCTTAAGCTTCACGTAAGAAGCCATGCATCACTAAGGAGTATTTTCCCATAGCTCTGAAGATTTAGGTACATGACTAAGGACATTTCCCTCTTACAAAACATCTCCTAAGAGATGCTACTGAAGAATCCGGACACCATCTGAAATAAAGCTGTGCTGTAATAATAAAGGACAAATCTTGCATCATCTTGAACAGTACCAAGCAAATATGAAGACCCAGTTGTGTCACTTTTTTGAGTTAGCCTTTCAAAATTTCAGAGGCTAAGCTGTTGCCATAAAATCAGCAAAATAAGCAACTTATTACAAAAAGATTGTTAAAAATCAGAAGTGAAATGCCATTTTCGAAGAAGTGCAGCCTAATAATTTTTACCTGCAGCGCAGATCAGGCTGTATAACAGGGTGCTGGGCAATGCACCGCACCATTTCTTTGGCTGAGTCTAAATAGCGGAACAGCTCTTCCTGGGGTGTATTTCAGAGTCCTTATCCCCCTGGTCTATCCATCTGAGTGATCTGTCAGCCTGTGGCTCCCTCCCTGCCTACATGCCTGGGTTTTCTTACATTAGCAACCTGGATTCAAATGATGGGGTGGTTCACGCTTGGATTTCATCCTGGCATACAGGTGGGGGCAGCCAGGATAGACAGCTGGATCCGGGAGGTGGGAAGTGCTCCTGAGTCTTTCACTTTAGCTGTAGCTTTCATGTTGAGATCTAATGTTGTCAGTCTTACATCTAATTATCAGCTGGAAGGAGTTATGGGATGAAGGGGAAAAAATTACCCTCCTGAATTTTTCACTGTCAAGCAAAAAATCCTTATAATGACATCATGAATTTATGAACATATACTGAGACGCCCTTACAGCTGAAACCTGTCTACTGAGCAGCAGGACCTCTGGGACTGGCCCTGTGGCAAATGGATTGATGATTTTCTGATTTTTTTTTTTCTTGCATGCAAGTTGTCTGGGTTGTCAATGGATTGATAGGTTTCCAGGTGTAACTATGGAAAGAGCCTGTTGCCTATCCAAGCATAGCTCTTATGCCCTTCTATGAAAATAATTTTGACAGAATTTCTGCCAATCTCATTTATAACAAATTTTGCCTCATTCAGAGTCTTTCTTCTTCTACAAAGAGAAAAATAAAACCAAGAGAATTTCTTCAACTGAGTTGCCTATTAAAGGTCACAAAATTTCCCAGTACCCATCAACACTGAATGTATCTTGGAGAACCAGACATGACATCGTCGGTGGCATCCTTTCCTGACAAACTTGAATATGAAGAGGGTGAGACTGCAGTGCAGGGATGGACAGAGGCATCTGGCTTCTGAGGTTCCTTACTCCCATTACAGCTGCTAAGACTAGGAAAACTGTGTGGAATTTTGTAGGGATTTTGCCATGGTAAATGATCTTTAACTGGGAATTAAACTGATCTCCTTCACAGTAACACACAACTCTACACTCTGAGAGCATTAACTCTTCTCTGGGTGCTGCTTGTCTGGCTGGTTTTTCTGTAGACAGCAATGCTTTTCCTGGTTGTGGTATCTTCTTGGCTGTACTCCTATTTTAGTGTATATAAGCATATATATTGTGTGCTCTGAGCAGTGGGAAATGTGTCCAGAGTCAAACATTTATTTGCCAGGTTTAGAAAAAAAGATCATGCTTGATATCAAAGAAGTGCCACCCATGCTGATGAAAATCCCTGCTTGCTAGCCTCTCACAAGAGTTGCACGAGCGCGGAAGAGGTATTCTGTGCTGTTTTCTTCAGACAGATTGATAGAGATCACATCATCTGTTTGCACCCTGAGAATTGCTCCACTTAGGTGGCAAATGGAGGGTGGTTTCAAATGCCTGGGCACCTGCGGCTTGTGCCTTGTCCCCAAACAGCAGGTGGTTCTTGTTGAGTTCCTCCAAAGCTGGACTGAATGCAGCTGTTTCCCTCCCAAAGAAAGGGCAGCACGGTGATTTTCCAAATGAATTTTAGACAGCAGATGATAAGACTGCTGCCTGAGTATGAGCAGTGATGGGATTGAGCTTTAGTAGTGGAGCACGAGGATTGCAGTGCTATACCAGACTAGCTGAAACTCATTGTAATGACCCAGAGGCAAATGTGTCAGAGCAATATATGAAAACCCAAAATGGACAATTTCTCACCCCTCTGAAGACATCTGAGCCTACAGAAGGTGCCTGCTGATTTTGGTGTCTTGTAGGAAACTAAAGGAGATTAAGACACCTGACTGCCTTTGTGGATCTGGATCTGAATGGTTCATGCCATCAAATAGGAGAACTCGGTGGGGGAAGAGGGGGTTGTGCCTTTTGTTTTATTAAGCCCTACTTCAAGCTATGTGGAGGCTCTCCGTATGAATGTCTAATCTTTTTGGAAACTTACTGAGCTCCTTCTGCCGACCATATTGTGGAGAGTAAATTTGTTAGATTAATTGTGATTAACTTCATAGAATAATTGTGGTTTGGGTTAGAAAAAACAACCCTTTACTTCTTCAAAAGGTGTTGCTTCACAGTTTTGTAGGATGTCGTCTTCTGTGTTTCACTGTGAGGTGGCTTGCATTTGAATGCTCATGTTATTTTCTCTCCCTATCCAATTTTTTTTTTTTTTTACCATTTTTATGCTGACCCCTCGCAGTGTGTGATACCATCAGCAGAGCCTGTGAACAAAACATAAAGGTGGAATGACAAGCCCGGACACCAGGGCCATGATTATAAGTTATGTTCCTCCAGCTGCTAATGCAAGTAATATGTGGCTTAAGTGGGAACAAAACCACCCCCCCCTCAACTCACTAGCACAGGTTGGATGCTGAATATTAATAGAGAGCCGTCTGCATCCAGTCCCCACTGGGAAAAAAAATATTTGTCAACTCAGTTCAAACAGTGCATAAATTTGAGGGAACTGCCATCTGCTGACAGACCCTTCCCCCACCTACACTGCCTGAAAATCCTTCCTTATGAATATCTGCTCTGTGCAGTAGTATTCCCATCAACCTCCATTCAGCGTCTGCCTTTCTCTGCTTCCTTTTCTCCCCCAGGTATTTTCAGAGAGTTCAGGTTTCCCAGGACTCTAAGGCATCGAAATACCTCACTGGTTTGTGTGACAGTTGGTACCAGCCCAATGCTGGTGTGTAGCTACCTGCAGGCTCTGTAGCTCAGCAGGTTATCAGTATTGCTGTCAAAGCCCCTAAGGCTTGATTTTTGGAGGGACCAGCAGCTCCCCACTCTTGTTGACTTCCATGAGGAGTGAAGGGTGCACACACTCTGAAAGCTAAGGGCACAAACCAGAAAATTTTTGCCAAGGAAAACAATAAGGAATAAAAATGTAGAAACCTTGCAATGGAAAAGGCTATTAAAAGAATGCCCTGCTGTTTGGATGTGGCAGTATTCTCTGGTTTGCCTTTAAATAAGGCTTTTTGTTGTAGCTAGAGAGGGAAAAACGGAATTTTTGATGAAAAAAAAAAAATCATGGGCAGCTGTTGAAATCAGAGTAGGAAGGATACTTCGATGGGCAGCATGAAAGCCAGGTTAACTGGAACACCATTGCAAATAGATATCATCTCACTGCAACAAAACCTAGTGGCAGCTTATGTCCTGTTGCTTGATGAGGATATACCTTTTTTTGTCCATGCTGTTCAGAAAATGCAACATGTACTTCATCTGTGGGAAAGGTGGGGAGGAACCAAGCCAAGCGTGCTGTTGTTGACGGGAGGTTGACATCATCTTTCACTGATGCTAAGGGCCTCTTTCCATGTTTTGTGGAGGATGGGGAGGTTTTTGGTATGGTAACGGTGTTCTCTCTTCTCCATTCCAGCAGATACTCCCCTCTTGCGGGAACCTTTGGGAACCATATAAGACTTTGGGGAAGGGGTGGGTGAATCCCCCCCTTCTTTTACCCACTCGAGCAGTTACACGTGACAGATTCATGCCTGCAGCACTTCTAGGTTTTATCTGCTCACTAAAGTTTATTTCACCTCTGTGAGTGTGTATATTGCTTAGAGACTGCCAAGGTTCACGTTAATCATAAAAAAAAGTGGAGGTTTATTAGGTATTGCAGCTCTGTGATTCTTTGATGTTTGAATGTTAATGAAGCTTTGTATGCTCTGGAATAGCTAGAGAGGTGGATCTTCGCTCTGTCGTGGCAAAATAGCCGGGGGGTTGATTTTTCTTCCCTTTCCTCTGGGTTTTAACATCTTAGGTGACATTTCATCCAGAGCAATTTTGCACTATGTATCATCATGTGTAATATTGTGTCATGCTGCAATTTTGCAAGTGCATGAAACGGCAGGAGGGAGGTGAGAATGGGCTCAATTACACCCCGAAGGGAGGGGAGAGCTCAGCAGAGGGACCTGCTCCTGGGAGGTAATGAATTGGGTGTCAGCACTTTGCCAGAGCAGAGCGACAGAGCAGAGGGGAATTTATCATTTTTAGGGGCTCAGTGGGCAGACAAGAGGAAAGGAGCCAGTCAAATCACATTACTAATGGTCATTTCCATAGGCTGTGCATGTACGTGGGATTTAACAAAAGAAGGGACATTCATTCTCGCTCCAGACAGCTCAGTTCTTTCTTTTTCTGAAGGCTAAAGGAAGAGCTTGGCCATTTTAACTGGCTCAGAGTGAGAAGCATTCAAAGCAACTTTGGGAAGGCAGATACAGAGTCATTCGTGGGGAGGGGGACATGTGACAGTTCAGGGATATTCCGCTTTCACAGCCTCTTCTCTGGATGCAGTCAGCCCTGAGGGATCCCTCTGGGATGGAGGAAATGGGGATGCAGAGCGGGAGAAAGCAACCAGGTAGACATTAGGGCAGGAGGAATCATAGCACAGGGTGTATGCATCCTGATGGTGTGCAGCTGTTGCTAGCCCTGGTGATGAAGGTTGTATTTACTAAAGAAAGCCAGAGGATGAGCAACTTCTTATTTTGCAGGAACAAGAGGTACTTTCTCACTGAGTTACGCTCTATGCGTTCCCAGGTGGCATTTGGTGTAATTTCCTTGCCCTTTGTCTCTTCCTTTGCCCTGAGCACAAGTTTGTTCCTTCAGCTTAACCCAGGCAAGGTTTCTTTTTTCATTGTACATTGTATTTAGGGCAGAGCAACCAAACTGGAGAGCTGAGCATTTCTTATTTTCTGAATTTCTGGCCAGGGCTGCCCTCTAAGCATTGGCTTTGGTAGACCAAGATGTACGTCTTGCTTTAGTGCCTTCAGACTAACCTCAAAGGGGACTTGTGTCATTGTCATCTTTGTATTACTACATAAGTTGTTATTGGAGGAAGTACCAGGCCTAACATGCTCCGCTTTTAAATGGGGAAGAATTGATGTATTGTACAGCTGGAAATGCTCTTCCACATTGGCCTGCCAGAGCTGGGTTGTCATGGGTCTTTTTGGAGAGGGGTGTTTTTTCCCAGGTCTCCTGTTGGAAAAAGTAGAGACTCTTAGCATATTTAATCCAGGAAGTCTCTCTTTTTGATTATACTTTTTCAAAGTAACTTTTTTTTCATTTTTTCAGGTGTAATATGACTTCTTTTGGGGGCAGAAATCATGGCAAATTCCATTTCCATCTCCCTTGAATCCAACTGAGACTTCTTCCTCTTCAGCACTATGAAAAGGCACATGGCTTCCCTGGGTTGGGAACCCATGGGCTACCATAAAGCTGGTCTGAAATATTTCTATTCAAACTTGCAGGCAAGTGTGCTTTGATGGAGAGGAGGTGGAGCCCATATTTTGTTGCTCAGAGTAGTGCAATTGATACAACTGTACTCCTTTCCTACCAGCTACCTTTTCAGCACACCAGGACTCTCTTCCACATGTTCTCTGATGAGATCCAGCAGCAAGTGCTTCTCCCTCTGCAGCTGCCTTTTGCTTAATTGACCCATTTTGCAGCAGCTTAGGCCCCAAGGAGGAGGTTAATACGAGCAGTTACTCTAAAAGGCAGGTTGGGGCTTCAGTGAACTGTTCATCACTGGGAAAGCCTGTTAGCCCCAATTTTCTTAGCTTTCTGTACTTTATTCTAAAATATTTTGACTTAACAATGAACTTACAGATCTCACCTGCTAGATATAGTCTCCACACCTCTCTCTTTCCTGACTTTTGAACTGGATGTGTTGGGTCAGATTTAACACCATACATGCAGATTTACCTTCACTCTTTCTTTTTGTCTTAAAACAGCCACCAAAATTGTACCTCTGGATCTTCCAGCATTGCAGGTGGCATTGCCAGGGCTGCTTTAGCTTCTCTGAGTAATAGTCCCAATGTGCTGTGTGAGATGTAGGAATACATCTCACCAGGCTGTGCATCTTTCTGCAGGATTGATGAGGATGAGAAGTCTCTTCCTGCACGGCAAGCAATTACAGTGGCCCCTTTGAGTCTATGCAGGGATTGCATATCATACAGGTTCTCAGAATGGCCAAAGGAGACAATTAGAGCAAAATTCAGTGTGAACCAATATTAAGCAATTAGTGTATCTTTATTGATATAATATTACTAGTATTACATAATATTATTGTTATATTGATGAATTCTGAGATGTCCCAGCTTGCTCTTTATTAGCTGCTGTTCCTGACAAGCCTGTCCAGTACACTGTAGGAATTATCTCTGTATTTCTCCACTTCCTACCGTGACCAGTCTCCTATACATTAGTTAAGGAACTTCTGCCTGTACCTGCTATTCAATTTCCTTGAACACCCATACAAGAAAACAAAGAGGATTGTGACATAACTGTAACAACAAAAGGATGGATGAATGACTACATGGAGCTGAAAAATTTGTGGCTTTTCCTTGCTAGGGCGGTAAATGATAATGATTGCCTTTAGCACAAGTAGGTGCAGCCCTGATACTGGACGGGGCCATGTTTTGGAGGATGAGCACGTGCATGGTACGGTGGTAGCATGCCTGCAGGTAGCGGCATTAGCCGGGGGCAGGCACACAGTCCCTGCCACGTCCTGCCATTGTGGTTCTCTCAGTGGATGGGTTTTGATGTGACCAGGGAAAATTTGCAGCCCTGGGCTTGGCTTCTAGTGCCATGATGGGAAAGCGGGATTCTGAAGCAAACAGATTGAGGTTATGGGTAGGAAGAAGCCTCAGTGATCGCTATCCCTCCTGTAAACCCATGCCTGACCTCAAACTTTTGCTGTAGGAACTTCCTCAGCATGAGCTCTCACAGGCTCACCAAGCACAGGAACATTGCAGCCCCTTCCCCGTGCAGGCAAACATCCTGCAAAATGCGTGCTGCTGGTGTTCAGTTCCAGTGAGCCAGAGTAAGCTGCAGCTCCCTCCCCATGCTGCTGGCCATGCAACAGCTTTAAATGTTTCCCCTACTGCTGTTCCTACCCCCATCGTCTCTGTGAGTGAGTTCATTTGATTAGGAACTCTACTTTGCAAGGTAACACTGGAGCCCCAGGGATTATGATATTTTTTTCATGCCAGTCCAGATCAGTGTGAGACAGGAGTCTCGACAGGATGGGTTGCTGTAATTTAGGCAGTAGAATTCCAGAGCCATTTATGCTGCATTTGCGGAATTACCAGCTGGGACCAAGAAAGCTTTAGGGAAGGGGAGAACAAGAGTGCATTTGGGACCCTTGCTCAGTCTTTAGGGAGGACACAGCTCAGCTAAAATCAAGGATCAGGGCCTCAGTCCAGACATCTGAATGGGGCCAGGAAACCTGCTGTGGAATGAACTATTTAAGAGGGACCTGGAAGGGCTGGAGGGAAGAGAGCTACAGCAAATAAACAGGATGGTGCAGCAAAGTAGCCTGCTTGGGAACGAGGAGAGGGGAAATACTTGAGCCCCAAAGAGAGTGTTCTGTCTGGTACCTCCAACAACAGCATCTGTTCTTGGACATGCTGCGGGATTTACATGCCGGGCTTTGTTGGTGGTTGGGGTATTCTCCTTTTACAACTTTGATAAATAGAGAAGGATTCCCTTTCTCCCGCCCTTCCCTTCTGCAGGGTACTCGAGGCACAACTTATCCTTGTCGCATTGCCCGGAAGAAGGGATGTGTGCTACAAAGGCTTCATTCTTCCTACCTGCTCACCTACCTCTGCTATCAGAAAAGCAGGATCTCGCCATAGTTATAAGGCGGTTTATCTACACAGATTAGACCCCGAATGTGGACTCAGGCTGCTGGTGGATCCTGCTGGGCCAGCAGATGATGCTGCCGATTGAACAGCTGAGAGCATGGGAACATAAAGCCTCCGAGAACACCAAATGCCTCAGCAAAATCCATACATTTGCAAGGGATTAAACACAGGAATGTGCACTCCTGAAGGCCTGTGGCAGGATGGAAATGATGTGAGAATTCAGGGCTATTGGATCTAGCATTCATTCAATTACCATGCTTAGTTAAGTACTGCACAGTGGAGTGAAGACTGCAGTCTGTTAGGATGGCTGTTGCTATAAGTCATTTAATTATGAGGTTGCTCATATGCCATTTTAACATATGTAGAGTAACATTATCCCTCTTTTGTAGGTCACTATTCTCATAAGTCTGGCTCTTGCATTCCTTGCCTGCATAGTGTTTCTTGTGGTATACAAAGCCTTTACTTACGACCACAGTTGCCCAGATGGATTTGTTTATAAGGTAAGAAACTTCAGACGGATGAATTGCCTGAGATAATGATAGACTCTAATTGACTACATGGTTACAGTCTAGTCTGCTTTTTTGACCAGGCCAAACAGAACATTTGGCAAGAATGTGTTGAAGTGGGAAAAGTGTTATGGGAAATGTGGACTTGCATCTGCCTCCATCAGCTACTGTTACACTGTAATTGTTGGGATTAGCATTTGGTGAACACTACAGACAGATGTCAGGAACAATCGCTCATATTTGTGAATGGATTTATTGCAGCTGGAATCCCGCATTTGCTTCCCACACGTTCAAGTGACTGAGGTTTACTGGCATACATTTTAATGCAAAGCAAACTCCCAGAGTGCTGGCACATGTGTCCTTTCTGAAAGAAATAACAAATTTGCTCCTGTAGTTCATTTTTAGGTGCTTTGGAGCCTCTATCAAGGACAAAACCATGTAACTTAATTGCTAAAACCCTGCTGCCCAGTGATTTTATATTGAATATTCACAGAGAACGATTTGCCTGGTCTGTTGAGATTTAAAAAAAAAAAAAAGTTTGCAAAATGGTTCACTGACTCCTTACTGTGAATAAACTCACAGCAGTCTTGACCACACCGGGGATAGTCTGGAAAATAGAGTAAGGATGTCGGTGTATTAGTCATTGTGAATTATTCTCTTAGGTTATATAAAAATGAAGTTAGGACGGAGTTATAAATTTCAGAATCAGATCCAAACCTGAACTTCTGAAAAGATTAAAGGTTTTGGACTCAGATTTCAGCTAGTCACATTGAACTGGGAGTTGGCGTATCTCATAATTTAATAATAATTGTACCTGGGGCCCTTTGTGTCCTTGGTGCAACTTCGACTCCGGTGAATACCAACCAGTCTGACATTTGTTACCATTTGATTGCTCTTTTACAGCTGTTGCAAAGCGAATTGTTTTATCTGTGCAGTTCTTAGCACACAACTGTGCGCAGTAGTGCAGCAGAGATGCATGGGCAGTGTCTGCACAGACAAGAAGCTCTGGCAAGGGCTGGCCAGTTGGACTATGCTTCCTACCATCCCCGACCAAGGTGGTCGTCCTGCAGGTCAGAGATAACACACTGTAGCAGAGCAGCATGTAAGCAGCTTACTCTGCCTCTGCCTGTCCTCTGCTTGTCTGAGGATTAATTCTGGACTTCACTGTACAGAGCTTTCAGTCCAGCACATGATAAGAGCTGCTCAGCCAGCCCTGCTACGACTCCAGCAAGGGGCCTCAGTCTCTGTGCATGCCAGTAACGTACCAAACCTGTCAGACCTTCATTTTGCAGTCCCCATTTCCCATCCACGGATGAAATCAGCCTGCAATCAGGGTTGCCAATAGCAACAGGTTTTGAAGGCTGCTGCCCAACTCTAAACTTTGTGCATTCCCACAGCGCTGGAAGGCAGTTGGGGCTGCGCAGCAGACACTCTCGCTGCAGCAAGTCTGAGTCAAACATCATCCATGCAAACAGCTAGCCCTGAGATTTTTAAAGTGAGAGCCTGAGGCTGATGGGACCACTCTTTTACTTCTCTTGCTTTCTTCCCCTTTCCAGCACAAGCGGTGCATCCCGGCCTCGCTGGACGCGTACTACTCCGCACAGGATTCCAACTCCCGGGGCAGGTTCTACACTGTCATCAGCCACTACAGCATGGCCAAGCAGACCAGCTCCCGGGCTGTATCACCCTGGCTGTCTTCAGGATCGGTAAACCACGAAGCCAAGGCTGCCAAGACAGAAGGTCATTAAAGTTATCAAGCGGTGATGGGCAAAGTGGGAGGGTGGGGGGACAACACCATGTCTATACTGCATTGCTATAGCTGAGGGTGCTGTGCTAACAGCACAACAGGAATAAATAAAACCCAAGTGCAGGAGTCATCTTAATGGATATTTCTTTTTGTGCATTGTTCTCGTTGATTTGTAACTGAGTCGAGCTCTTGTACAAAGGCATGTTTGATGTTGACTGTAACTTACGATGTAAAAATATTTTTAAATCATTGCTTAACTATTTGTTAGAAAAAGAAATTAAAAAACAAAAAAAGCAAATTAGCCAGAGAGGATAAAAGCAGCAAAGAGAATCCCGCAAAATTTTATCATTGCTGGAAAGCTGTGGCATGGCTTAACATGCAGTGAAGGAACAGCTGAAATCCTTTCAAGAAAGAGGGTAGAGAGAACCTGTTACAAAGACATTTGATGTTGTTTAGCTTGCCAAAGGGGGGATATGTTGCTGTCAAATTGAATCTAGCATCAGGGTTCATTTGCTGATGGAGAAATACAAGCATCCCCTCCTCCCTCAAACATACACATGTGCAAACGCACGTGCATACACAGCCCTGCACAGTGGCCTAAGGAAATCCAGAAAGATCTAGGCATTTGTAATGAGCTGCCACTGTGCTGGTGATCTTGGCTGGGCTCTGAGGCTGAGATCCTGGTTGGCATTTGGGTATGGAGCAGGATGGAAGCAGACGAAGGCTGCCGTAGTGAAATCAAGAATGTACTTCTGAGCACAGGTCTAGGAGTGAGGAGATCAGGGCTTTATTTCTGCTGCTGGCACAGATTTCCTGCATGACCTTTCACAAGTTACATGAGGCTTCACCCTTTGGGACCTGCCTCTGGAGAGTCACCAAGAGACAAAGAAATGCCATTATAAATTGAGGACCCTCTCAAGAGTGGTGATAGCATAGAATGCTATTAAGCCTCTAACTTTGCAGCCCCTAATTTTCCCTCACCCATGAAATGGGATGCTCCTGCTTTCCTCCTTCAACTTCAGATACTTCAGTATTTAATGTCATTCTAGGTAATTAGAGAGGGATGGCCGTAGCATGCTCCGTGCAAAGGTCCCACCAAATCTCTGCTTGCAAACACAGACCGGACACCAAGCTTAATCCAGTCCTGGCCAATGTAAAACATCCTCTCCCCACAAATGGCACGTGCAATTAGTGCAGACTGGTGGGATTTAAAAAAAAAAAAGGATTCTCTTTTTTCAGAGCTGCAAGCTGTTGCTGCAAAGCAGCTCGGCTCCTCGGTACTACAGGCAGGGTGAGACTGTGCAGCAGGAGCAGAGTGCACAGGGAGAGCAAGGTTCACATTTGCCTAAGGCTGCTTTTTCAGATTTGTGGCTAGACTGGGATGGAAATTAGGAACTGGCCCCTTCTTCCCCTGCATTGGGCAGTTTTGTCCTCCATTTCGCATACATAGACACTAGAGGGTGTAAATGAGGGCAGAACTCCTCAGTCCTAACAGGCATCATGATAAATATCTGTATAGTGTAGCTAAAAATGTAGTGCCAAATGCCATTGTCTGATTTCCTATCCTTCCACCTGTAAATTCATTTCTCACTCGAAATGTACAAACCACCTCCTCCATCAACAATCAAAACTCCAGCAAACCACTGAACAGTTTATAATTTTGTGGTGTATTTTTTGTCAGTAGGTAGCAGAGACTGAAGTATTTTTTGGTGTAATTCTTGAACTTTTCTGACGGGATTAAAATAAAGCTAGATGTGACTGAGCGTCTCTGTGGCTCTGGCAGGTTTTTTCGGTGACTCGTGCTGTGGGCTGGGAGGTGGCGGGTGGCGATGTGTGTGTGCCTGCTGCTGCCAAGTGTGGCTGCAGTGGAGACTGCATCTTTACATGGGACCCAGGCTGACTCTGGCTCTGAGGAGGCATTTTCAGAGCTTGCTATTTTCCCTTTTAATCACTGGGGGTTTATTCCCTATGTTCCTGCCCATTTTTCAATTGCAAATAGAAAAATAGTAATTAAAACCAAGCTGATCTTCAAAACAAGTAGAGATGCTTTCTATTGGTGATTCTTGACTTTACGGAGGGACCTCCCCTCCCTTCCCTTTTTAAGGCCAACAAGACAGAAACTTTGGCTGGCAGCAATGTCTGCTTTGCCATCTACTCCCAATGCAAGTGTTCATCTATGCTGGAGCGGGCTCCTTCAGAAGGGCCATTACAAAAAGAGCATTGCAGGGAAATACAGCTGACAAACCAAGAGCCACAGTTGAACTTTGAAGAAGTTGAGCTCTGTATCCAAACTCTGCAGCTTGGTTTCTAATGAAACCACAACTATATTCATCTCACATTGTTCAGAAAGCAGATTGTGTTTCCTCAAGTCCTTCAGCTTTTGAAATGGAGTGATACCCTGGCACTTAATTGGCTCATTCCCAAAGGCTAAAGAACGTTTTATAAAAACCTTTGGATGGCTTTCCTTCCAAAAAGAAGTCTATTCAGAGTTGTGAAATTGAGCTACTGTAGGACAGAAACCACTCTGGTGTTAGAGGTCACCAGTGAGTACTTGTGAAATGTATTAAAAGGGATTCAGTGTGCTTTGCAGAATTGAGTCAGAGGGTAATTTGACCATGGTATTTCTATTGCCACTCTCCCAGTAATACTCTAACCATATGTTTACTTTAATCTAAAAAACCCAGGAATCAAATCATTTGAATTAAGAGGTTCTAGCTATTATTAGATAAGTGAGTCAGTGGGGATGACCATTCCTATTTAATAAAGGAAAGATCAAAATCTGTATGGAGCAGAATGGAAAAAAAAGATCCAAGGAAGACTCATGGGAGAGCAAAAGAAACCAAACAACCCAACTCCAGCCGCAAGTTCCATTACTGTGAATGTTATTACAGGTTTTGTACAAGCTGCAGCAGAGCTTCCAAGATCAACCACGTGTTTTAATCACAGTAACAGAGAGAGAGAGATTAAATTGAAGTTGTAGTACATCTTCTTCTTATTTCAGTCTTTAAAAGCCTCCTTCAAGGTTAATCATATATTTTCAATGCTGATTGGAGTAGCATATTGGTGATAGTACAGTCTCATCCTGCCTGTCGTCTCTCTGTGAAGTCTAAAGCTCCTGACTGGCTCTACAGAGTAGTGTTTTTGTGAGCTAATGTCTGGCGAGGGCTCAGTCTCAGCTCTGAATGGTACCGATGAACAAGAGCCCCCCCTGTGCTTATGTGATGGCCAAGTCAAGTCAGCTCCAACCTCCTCATCTGTGACTGACCCTGCTAAAGCATGAGCCCATTTGGGCAAGATTCTCTGTTATACTAGATTGCTGCAGTGGGTTCAGATTTTGAATTCTCCACCAAAATACGCTTTTGGACCACTGGGACAGGAAGGGTTGATTTGTCTTCTGAGACAGTCATGCAGGAGATGGGTGGCTGGACTGTTTATTTCTCATATCTGGAGTGGTAGGAAGGGATGAGCAAGAAGTGTCAACACATGGATGAGCTCATCTTGTGGGGACAGGGACATATCGAGCAAGCAGCAATCCTGTGGAATAACTGGCAGAACATGTAAGAAAAAAAATAGCTTAACTAAAAGATGTGGTGGTGCCATGATGGGAACTCAGCTGCCCCCAGCCTAGGCTCGAGAAGAGGAGGAAGAAATTGTGGCTGTTGGAGCCTGAGAAAGATCGAGAGCAAGAGAAAAAGAGATTGCTACCAGCCAAGACATGGAAGCAAGCATTGCTTTTCCGAAGTAACCCCATGACCCTAAAGCACTATATCCTGCTTGACTAATACAGACTGTCTTGTTTTGGAAAAGCTGCCCATTGTTGCTACAAACATCTGACTGCAGCACACTCTGAGGGGAAACGCTCCACCACTGATTCAAATCCTCTTGGACTGCCTGCAAAAACAGTGTGAGAAAAGGAGGTGCTGACAGCAGGACCCCGTGGCTGGCGGGGCGCACTATTGGCAAAAACAGAGGTGTCTGTCCAGGGTCTCGGAGGTGATTTCATGCTTTGGATCCGCGTTAGAAAGACAGCTCAAGGTGCTGCCAGTGCCCCTGTTACGAGATCAGAAAAGGAACAGTCCCTGTCCCTTTGCATGTCAATTTTTTTTCCCCCTTTATCCTCCTCCATGCTTGCCAGCTGTTTCTGGTTTGTAATAATACCTCAAGTGATAAGTGTAAGGGTCATGCACTGAACTGTCTACAATCACATTTTATATGATTAGTCAGGGTTTTTTTTAAAGCACCCTAATTATTACAGTCAAACCAGATTAAGCTATTCCTCTAATAGATTTTCAGTTCCTGTAAAATAGGCCAGAGAAAATTACTTACGGGAGGGGACGGGGGAAGGGAAGGCTCTTTCCTTCCATCTCTTTTGCCTTTGCTTTTTTAAAATGCCAGCAGTGGCAGGGGCGTTACATGGATCCCACTGAGAGCACTAGATGAGTGCTCAGCAAAGTCAGGGGTCTCTGGTACTCGGGTCTCCTGCTCACCTGGACTGGTGCCCTTGGCGGGTAAAAAAGGTAAAATCCCTTTGATTGAGAATGTTACTTTACTCAGGAGGGTGGATGACAAGTCATTTGATGGGTTGTGGGTTGCTCCACCATGGAAAATAATCCACGGCAAGTTGAAACACAGGAAGGTGGTAAATGCATTGGCATTATGCCTGAACCACTTGCCACCGGGAAAAGCTGGGCAGGATTAGTGCTTGAAGAGGCTTTTTGTCCTGCAGTAGGCAGACTGTGAATGGTAAAAGCAGAGCAAGAGGAAATGGAAAAGCCTCTTCACGGCAGGTTACACAGTTCATCCTGGCATGGCCAGTGCCCTGCCCTCCTCTGACGTGATGGGATTGCCTGAGCCTGAGCCCGAGCCCGCTGCTGGTGCAGGAACCGGCTGCTGGGGATGTGCATCGCTTCGCTCTGCCGAGGGCTCCTGCCTGCGCGGAGGGGCTGCTGCAGCTGCCAGCAGTCCCCATTAGCGCAGGGGCGGGGGGTCGGAAACAAGATGCCCCGTGGCTTCCCTTGCTGATAATACAAAGCGTGAGCACTACTGGTGTGAGCAATCATGAAAACACTGCAAACTGAGGCAGCCATTAATAAAATATTTACACCACTCAGGCAGAGGTGTTTTAGATGAGTGCCGAGGCTTGCCTGTGGCAATTGGTGATTGATGGTGACATTACTTACTGTTCCCCTGCCCTGCTACATCGGCACAGCTTATTGAAAGCCAGTGCTGGCTAGCTGCAAATGGCCAAGGAGAGTCTACCCCTTCACAGTCCCAGGGGTTAAAAAGAGATAAGCTCATGCTACATGGGGCCACGAAGCCACAGCAAGCCCAGCTCTCCTTTAGAGTGCATAGATCCATGCCAACAGGTTGCTTTAAGCAGCAACACAGCGCAAATCCGAGGGAGGTACTGTCTGCTGCGGCAAAAGGAGCAATGCCCAGCGACGATGCCAGCTTCTGCCAGCAGCTTTCCAAACACTGGTTGAATGCTATGGTGGCACTAGGTCTCTGCAGGGACCGATGCTCGGGGCTCCACCAGTACCATCTGCCAGCTGGATAAGTGCGCAGCTACTGGTGGCCTTTTGACAACCCGAAAACCCAAGCTCTCGCAGTCACTAAATATCTTCTCCACAAGCTGCTTTGCAGGCCTATGGGTGAACCCTGCTTGTCTGGACAACAGCCAGCGCAGGTAATTAGCTCGCCCTGTCACTCAAATGGAAACAGCTCCGCAGCATTGCACAGGTTTCTGCTAAACAGTCGCTTATTCTCAACCCCTCCAGTCGTGGCTACATTTCAATGGTGGGTAAATTGATTTCTGTGTATATTTTCTATGCCAGGTTATTACAATTACTCTCCAGGATCCTTTGGGATGAAAGGCTATTATAGAGATGAAAGCTCATTAACAATAAATATAAAGGGTCAAAACTCCCCATAAAAATGTATTAGAAACAGATTCTAGTTTAGAAATGTAAATATAGCACTTGGCAGAGGTCCGGACTGGCTAGTCTGGTGTGCAAGACAGCTTAATCCACTGGGAAGATGTGGCTATTTTTATAGAAGCCAGTAGAATTACTGTGTGAATTATGAAGCTTTGGCTCACTGGAAAAACAACTCCCCCTGCCATCAAGAAAAACAGGAATTGTTGGGCGGGGGGAGTGGAATAAGATCATTTCTTCTGCTGAAAATATAGTTTTTGTAGTAGAGCTGGAGCATCTTTGGGAATTTACAAGTATAAATGTTAAAGAAAAAAACAAAAATAAAGGTGAAGGGAATTTCAAAATTATAGTGGTAGCAATGAAAGTACCTAAACAGTGAAAAAAAACCAACATTTTTTTCAGATATGTTTTCACAAATTCATTAATGAAGGGGAAGCTGAACCTGACTTTTTCCAAAAACATTTGACCCACCAACATTTCCAACACTTCCTCATATGAGTACCTTGAGCAAACTCCAGCTACCTCACATGCGCAGGAGTGTAAATGAGCCCTCATCATGCCAGTTTATGGATCATCTCCCCAACACACAGCTTATTGGAGGTGCCATTTTGTTTTGCGGACTCTCAGCTGTTATTGTAGAGGAGCTGTGGTTGTTTCTGGACTCTTATAACAGGAGAGGATCCCTGGGGACTCTGCAAAGAACGTGCAGGCAAATACACATGGCAATGATTTGGGGATATGGACTGCTCCATGCATTTAAGCAGGACCAGCACTGCAAAAGCAACCTCACTAGCTGTTGGGTGCTAGTGGCTAAGAGCAGGTTACATGTTGCACAAGCTAATTTGAGTAGAGTTTTGGTTTGATGCTGCAAGTAATGGGTATTTCAGAGGAACCATTTTTCTCAATCTGAATCTCAGGCTGAAGGTCTAGAAGAGAATAATAGAGGGGGAGAAGTGGGTTTATGATATTTGCTGAGGAAGAGGCAGTGTCAACAGAAGTGGGCTCCCGCGGGGCTCCGGTGTCGCTGTTCAGTGTGAGCTGACTCAGGCTCTAGTTCACAGAGGTGTCGCAGTCACTTAACCTCTAAAGATGTAGTATTCTCTCCTTGCTCCACGTTATCCCTTAAGAAGGCATTTTTCTGATGGTATTCATCAATTGGCATAATCACTGAGACCTTAAGATGAGTAATTAAAAGACGTTAAAGTCTTTGGCTCATACAAATGATATTAATCTGTGCATACTCCACATCCGTGCTGTCACCCTGTCTTGCAACGTACCCCATTATCTGCTTACTTCTGTGTCTTGACCTTGCTTAAAAAAATGACAATGAAGTGTGGGTTTTTTTAAAAAAAAAAAAGCAAAACATGCCACTTTAACCTCCTCAAACTAAATAAACAAAGAAGGGGAGAAAAATCTATTCTGTTCCTTATTCAGCACCAGTGTTTTGTTGCTTTTCCCCACTGCATTCAATCTGCACGGCACAGTGGTGACTGCCTATAAAAAAGGGATGACTTGCTATCTCTTCAGCCCTTTTATTTCCAGTAATATTTCGGCATGTACATATGATGGAGAAGCTGTTGATTTTCACACAGACACATACTAATAACCTGCCTGATGGAGGGAGCGTGAGAAAGGGCAGGACACTGTGAAGGGCTGGAGGAAATAAAACATTCAGGTGTCTACAACATCTGATATTTTGTAGGTATCAGTGGTTGCTTCTGTGAGAAGTTATTATGAGGCCCATTAAAACTGCAGCAGGACTGCGAGGGTTTGTGTGCACCATCGGAGTCCGAGAGACCAAAATGATGACTGGGCTGCTGTCTTTGGAGGGAGTATGGAAGGGGACAGCCAGGCTGTTGACTGGCACCTCTGCCGATGTTCATGTGTGGGTGTGCATGGCGTGCATATATCTAGCTGTATACGCAGGAGTGCTCCCCACAAAAATCCACATACAAGCAAAAAGAGGCAACTCTGGTAAACCGTAAGTATATTTTCAAGAAAACACCTCCTCCCCTTACTATTAAGGGACATACAGCCATAATCAACCTGCTAGAACTAATTCTGATTCATTGGGGATTTACTGCTATTAAAGAACTGGGCCTTATACTGCTTTTTGTGGGCCCCATATATGCTGTATTGCTGCATAGAGGAAAACCTGAAGGTCCTAAGTAAACTCAGGGTTTCCCTGTTCTACAGCCTCTGCAAACATCCTGCAAAAAGACAATACCTCAGAAAAATGTGATTGAAGAGAGCGGGCGGGTGGCCAAGGGAGGCAGGAGTGGTACCTGCACGAAGGTGAAATAACTCACCCCAATGGCTGAGCGATTCCTGAATACAGTGGGGCTGAGAGAAACCAAACCCCCAGCCTGAACCAGTCACTGGGGAGTGAAGAGTCCTGTTGGAGGTGACCTGGTTTTAAAGCGATTAGCTCAGAGGATTTGCAGCTGTATGAAGGACCCCCCACTTGCCATGGCTCGATTGCCCCAGGGGAGGTGTGCAGCGAGCAGCACTGTGCGCCCACGCTTCCCAGTTTACCCAGGGAGCCTCAGCAAGGGTTTATTTATTTCAGTCCTTTTCTCCAGCAAATAGCAGTCACGGCGGTGGTCAAATACTATAAGGAGAAAATAAACTCTGCAGGAACAATAAGCCCCATGTACCCAAGCTCATGTTGTGTCTCTAGGCAAGCAGTGAATTGAAATGTCAGTTCAGAAAGCAAAGGGTATCCAGGACTGTTTTCCTTGGTCATCACCCCACCAGCACAGCTCATATTGCACCTCATTAAAGTGCACAGAACATAGTTATCTATAACCATTTGCTCTTGTTTATTAAAATAAATGAATGGCACTGGATAAGACAGAGCCGCCCACTAATCGGTTTGGAGTTGCAGCGAATTTTTGTAGCAGGTTACAGCCTGACGACGCATTTTAAGCATCAGGAATACAGGTCATTCAGCCCACAGTCCATCTTCAGTTTGATGACATCTATGCACTGTAAGTAGTTAAAAAAGAAATGGGTTTGAAAAACATAAGTTCAAGAAATGACAAACATTTATTCCTCCTCCTGCGAGGTCAAAGAGAGAGAGAGGGAGATGCTAAATGGAGCAATGAATTTATTTATCCTGCACCTTTTTTTTTTTAATTTTGGGGAAAGCAAAGGGATCATGATTCTGACCCAGGTGAGCAGGCTGCGCACCCCACCTTGCCGTCCTGGCTGTGATGGTGACAGCCCCACACCACAGCACCGTGCACATGCCTGCCTCAGGTTCCCCATGCAAGGGAAACTGATGAACCACGTTGGGCTGCAGAAGGGGGTTAGTTCATGTTAGCAAACAATATGTAGAGTGGCTGAAACACTAGCAGAAACTGTTCTGGGCTTTGTGTCATGTCAGCGAATGCCTGTGTGAAGTAACAGGGGATTAAGGAATCACAGGTTTATAGGAAGCACCACATAACTGATAGAGAAACAGCAAAGCCCTCCAAAAGCTAAGATCAAAAACCCTTTTTCTAAGTCTTTGCACAAACATAGGGTAGAAGAGATAATATGTTTCCCTAAAACTGGCTTCTTTTGAATAGTAAATGTGTTCATTACAAAGTTTTCACTTTCTTTCAAGTCAGTTCACCTACCTCCAAATTGTTTTATCCCTACATCAGAGTCTGGGCTCTTTTCAGCAGAGCACCAGCCAGGCAGAGAGACAAGACCAAGGGCGCAACAACCTGCAGGGGAGCCTGGGACACCCAGGGAGCGTTCATGGGGATGACTGAGGAAGGACGGGTTGCAGGGTGTGGGCAGCCAAACCGGCACACTGCGAGGCCACACATGTTACCCCAAGGAGCATCAGCAGCAGAAGCAGTGCCCGAGCCACCGCCTGTGCTGAGAACACGTCTTCAAATAACATCAGATGCTCCTGGAGGGGAACTGCAGCCTTTCATCACCCGACTGGAAGTCAGGAGGTACTTGGCAACTCCTCTGCACTTCCAGTACCTATTGCCTTCCCATTTGTTCCTCAGGTTATTTTATCCTTTCTGTCCAAGCCTAAGTGGAAAAGTCTGTATGAGAGATGGGTCGCCACCAGCTACAGAGCAGTGCACTCAGCATTTGCAAAGCTTCGCTGCCAGTTCCTGTGGTGCAGAGGGTCTGGAAGTGCTGCAAGTCGCATGGTATCCAGGGACATGTGAGGAAACGTGTGTGGGGCTGGGCACACACTCCTGCATCACCACCCAGGGCTGAACCGCAGCGCTGTATTGAACAGCCATGCATGATCTGGCTGCTTAAATAGAGTTTCCCCTTGCTCCCTTTAAAGTCTGTGTGTCTATGAAAAAAGGCACCATATAATGCTCAGACAGCAGAGTCCTGTATTTCCTAATTCTATCTCAAATCCTACCGCTGGCTCCCCGCAATCGGGCCCTCAGGGAGAGCTGTGTAAACAAAACCCACAGCCCCGTGGTGAAAGAAAGGCTGTTCTGAGAATTTGAGCGACAGCTTCAGCTGAGTGTATTTAAATCTGCCTCTATCCTGCCATGGATAATAAAATTGTTCCTGGGGGAACCCTTTAAAATTGACATAAGACAGCAAAATGCAGGAGCGTGGTGGTAAGGGGGAAGTTTATGGGATAGAAAGAGAAGGAGAGTGGCTGGAGAACCACCAGGATGGTATTTAGAGCTTTACATTTCAGCAGTATATACATTGGTCGATACAGTCTCAGCAAGGATTATAGAGCAGAGCATGCACAGCCATGCACCGAGATGAAGTCTGGAAGCAGTTGCTGTCAGCAAAGCCCCCGTGTCCAGGGCTGCATTGCTCTGGAAGGGGGAGGATTAGGCAATCCCCAGTCAGGAAAAGATCTAACAATTATTAAGGTCATAAAACAGACAAGAAATTGTGTCCTACCCAACGACTTGCCTTTATTTAGGTGCTGTTTGGGCTCTACTTTCCACGTCCTCTAGGCTCAACTGTGAAGTCTGAACACTTAAACTGGGAAACCCACTTTCATGGTGGGGACCTCACATGCAATGTGTAAGGCTCCCTGTAGCACAACCTGTGCAAGCCTCTCCAAAATTTTATCCAGCAAAGAGAATTGCACAGACCTGAGTCACTGCGGGGCCAGGAGCACATGTGCCCAGTGGCATAGCCCAGCTGGCCATCAGCAGAGGACAGATCCCCGGGCTCAGGGCACTGCGCGGACTCAGTTGCCTGTTTGGATCGGTTGTGTTTGGATTTAATGGCAGGTCTGGACTCAGCCCTCTCTCTCCCTTGTCTGGATTCTGCCTTTAGAAAGGGGTTCTCCCTCTGCATTAACCTAGCACAAGTTCCTAGGTCCAGAGATGCGTATCCAAGATGGGAACAAAAAATGCTGATTCGTATCATCTGTGAGCAAAGAAGTGGATGCCTGGGCATTGCCAGGAATGCTGGTGATCCAACAGCCTTTGACTATATGGCTCTTTAAGTCAGATTCGCTGGGTCCCATGAGAATACAGACATTTAAATGATAGTGTGCTATTTTTTGGTGGGTTTTTTCCTTTTTTATTACTAAATGGCAGTTGTCCTATTCTGCTTATTGAGAGCTGCCGAGGCAGAGAGGTGTTCCTGCAGTGTGGACAGTGCGATGCATTGAAGCGACATGGGCTTAAGCTTCAGTGCGTATTTAAAATCAAACAGCACAAATAAGCTCTTGAAGCACACTAAGGCCACAGCGATGGTGCTTTTATCTGGGATGTATCTGCTGTGAGTAATTCTACCACTCACAGGAGCGAGAGTCTCTCTGTAATCACTTGTGCAGGGACTAAACAAGGCAACCTAATTACTTTCAGAGAGAACATTTTACAGCACGTAATTGGGTAGCAAGATGAGAGAAAGTTAGTTGGTGTGGTTAGGCTGCTGGTCTGGGATCCCTGATTGCCTTTGCCTGTGATGCATTTTGTGTTGGGGAGCTGCCTGCTGGGAGAAATAAAAACCATCACAGTCATTTTAGGGAAACAGCCTGATGCCACATTCTTTCTTGACTGATGGAGAAACAACACCTCGAGGTTAAAGGGTAAAGTAGAGGCTAGTAACACCATGAGGGACTGTTGCTCCTTGCTCCCGGGGGCTGTCAGACCCTTTTGCAATGGGCTCACACAAGCACTGTGAGCAGCACGGGTGGGAGCAGGAGCAGGCGGTCGGCAGAGCCTTGGGCTCAGCCCTCTCCACCTGCCACGGTGGGTTCAGCAGGGTGTGAGCAGGTGATATAAAATTTCAATTTGAATTCTATTTCTCTGGAGTGTTTGAAGACCACTCGATTCAGCTTCCACTGGAAAGAAGAGCATTGTAATTGAGATGAAATGCTCCTTCTGTTTTTTTTCTTTCTTTTTTTTAATTTATTTTCCTCCCTAGCTACAGCATGTCTTCATTTGCTTCAGCAGAAATCACTTCCGTGCTGTCCTCCCCTTGTTTCTATAGTCTGTTCTTTATTCCTTTCCCTGTATCAGGACTTTATGACGGCACAAGGAACACAAGGCAAATAGCATCTTTCAGATCCAAACAGAAGGCTTCCCAGTCACCGATTCCTTCAGACACATGGAAATGAGAAAACACAAACTCAAAATCTGTGACTGATACAAAACATCTTTCCTGCAGGGTTAACTGACCTGGAGAAGGGCTGGACACCCTGATCAGGGGTTTTCCTAAAGCCAGGCACAGGCATACTGTTCTTTCCCTCATGAAGATCAGGGGTACCCTGCTGAAGGTTCTCACCCTAGGCTGTATTTTCTTAATTTTAAGGACTTAATTTTTTAATATTTGTGAGACATAAAATAAGTCTGCAAGGCTGCCATTTGAGACCCACGTAGATTGCCATTTATCACCACTGTCCCCTGCCCAGGCAGGCTGCCTGATGCATTGTTTTAGTTCAGAGAGCTGGTGAGGGCTGGAGCCGCAACACTCTCTGCTTAGAGCAAGAAGCCAAAGGAGCGGGATCTTTCTTATCTTTGACTTATCTTTCAGCCCATGATCCCATTCACTTGGACTGCAAATGCCACCACCAGCCCCAAGAACAAGGCTTGGCTCCATAATTGATAAATCACATTTAAAAAAAAACCCACCTGGGTATAATCTCAAGTTGGCTGTAAAGTCTGGCTGGAAGGAGAGTGAGTGAAGTTTACAGAAGCTTTCATTATTGCTATAAGACAATGAGTGGTGAGGTGTGTTAATGGCTCACAGCTCAGGCTGCGTGTTCCTCGGAGATAACAGCAGACATATAGGCATTATCGGATTAATTATCAATGTAATGAGTCTGTACTATAAAAAGGACCAGATACTATGTAACCCAGAATGACTGTGAGCACCTGCTGACAAATGGCTCTATGGAGAAATAAGGGGATGTAACTGTCTGATCCCCCTGAATACGGAGCGTGCCAAGGCTGTCAAACATATCCCAAACTAAGCCTACCTCCAAATTGTTATGACAGCAAATGGGTGGGTGGTGACTGCTGAGGCATGTAGAAAGGAGAGGAGTGTTGGTGCCCGGGGATTTTCGGTGACGGTCCTTACACACTCCATCAGCTGGCTCGGTGCTGCCTTCTAATTTGAATTCAGTCTGGTGGCTCCTGGGGAGTTTCCTTTCTTACATTTGAAGGCGAAGCCCGCCGAGAGCGGCAGCTCGCTGCCATGTGCCTTATGGGGAAACCGATCAGTCCCACCCCTCTGAGTTCCTGTGGCTGGCTGGGGAAGATGTGCATGCATGCCCACATTTGCAGATGACATCATTTGGGGTAGTTTTGCTGGAACGACAACTCAGGCAGGAAAGAATCAGCCCTTCACCAGGGAAACAGTGAATTTTCTCCAAGAAACCCTGCTATATTTCCAGGCAATTATCCCACAGCCGTCCTCGGTTCTGAAGTGGGTGTCCAGATTTTCAGAAAACCTGAACAACCACAATTAGACCTGATGCCACAGGGGAACTGAACTCCTTGGAAAGAGCATCCCTGTAGCGCCATCCCAGTGGGAAGGGGAAAGTCTCAGCTTCCTGAGGAGCTACTGTTCACCTACCACCGTGCCAGGTCCCCACAGTGGGGAATGTTACCTTAGGGCAGGTTCTTGGATGGGTTGAGATCAGCAGCAAAACTTCCATTGACTGAAACCCCCTAGATTTCCACTTAGGTAACTTTCAGATATAGAATGACTATTTTAAAGTAATTTCAGGTGTTTCAAATGCTTTTCTCTGAGTCCTGTATGATGCCAAGAAACCTTACTTTAGGGTTTAGTAGTAAATAACACCAAGGATGTATTTTTAGCCTTCTAAAACATTTTTCAAACGGTTTTTGGTAATATGTTTACCACACAATATACATGACGGAAGCAGAGTGGCTTAAGGGAATTTTCAGCTTGTTCTTGTAATAGTCAGAATGATTTACTCCCTGCTTCACCACTAACAAATACTGCACTCATCCCAAATTATAATGAGACAGGTTTTTGTCTCATCCTTGTATTGCCCTTCAAAATTGTCTTGCTAAACTCACTTGTAGTTCTCTGTATATCCTAGAGATGCTAAGGACCAAGCCAGTTCATATCAATGGAGGATCTGGCCCTCTGTTTTTTAATAATTCACACCATTGATTTTTTTTACCCTGTCTGTATTCCTGCAATCACCTGCAGGTTTTGCAAATTACATTGTAAACCCAAACTGTTGCTTTTCACTGGGCTGCACTAAAATCCATTTTTCTAATACAGTCCTATTGTTTCTCTCCTCAAAGGTTCGGTTATGCCAGCTATAACTCTCTTTAATAGTCTTGTCCATTTTCAACAGTTTTCCCACTCAGGAGCTAAGCAAACTGAAAGGAAATTATTTAATTTAGGGAGGTGTAGAATAAAGAGCAACTATTTGTCCTGTTCACTAAAGTGTTTTATTCTCTGCTCTCAGCACCTCCATTTTGTCAAAATATCAACACAAGGTACCAGAGTAAACAGTTTTATCCCATATTAATGGCAGTAATGTTCAAGATTAAATGTCTGGCTTTTCAGAGAGAAAGTGTATTTAAAGGATCACTGATGAGGCCTGGAGCATGACACATTTCCTCTGACCTTGGTCTGTTGCCCCGACTGTGGGAGTCTCGAACTGAGCTTCATCAGTTTCATTCCCCGGAGCAGAATTCCCATCCTGCGGAGCCTTCTCTTCCCAAACCCTGCTGCCATGGCAAACCAGGGTGCGCACACCCAGTCTTTGTGCATGGTACCATAATAGTGGGGGAAAAACCCCCACTACTTCTTTTTGAAGAACAGTTCAGTTTTTTAGTCTGAAAGTTCATAAAGATTATGCTGAAGAGCGTATGTGTGAGGAGGAGGTGGTGAAGGGGAGTACGAAGTCAGAGGAGGCGTTGGAAATGGAGGATGTTTCTTTGACACTCTCCTTTTCATATCATCATTTCCCTCTTTCCAAGTACCGGAAAGCTTAGCACTTCCACCCACCCCCAGCGGGGGGGTCAGGAATAAGATAAAGATTTTTTTGTTGTCGTCTTTGTTCCAGCTCGTTCTGCCACGCGGAGACTGTATCAGCATTAAAGTCCCCCAGCTGTTAATCAGAATGATATACAGGGTATTAAAAAGCATTTGTGCTGCTCTTAACTACGGGAGGCTCTGAATACCCTCAGACTGCTGTCTCTCCCAATTAGACTCAGTGGCAGCCCCAGGCATGTGCCAGCCCCAGCGCAGCCCATCAATGGAGAGGGGTGGACAGGGCACAGCCTGGGCTCTGACCGGGGTGCGAGAGAGAATTGGAGGAGGCAGTTGTGTGGTATGAACCCCCCTGGTCACCTTGATGGCTTGCCAAAGACAGCGAGAAGCTTCCTGCCCTACTTTGCCTATTCCTTTGAGGCTGGATGAGACCTTGTCTGTGGAGGTTGTATTGCAGCCAATTGATATGTAGTGGAATCACCCCAAAAAAAGTCAATGGTGGAGGGGTTGCATACTGGGCTACAGTGATATTGCTCTTGATCTGAGAGGAGGGAAAGGGAACTGCGCCATAACTTGCCTTTAATCCTTCAAATGGTGTGAATCAAATGCAGAGGTTTGTTGTAGGGGACCAAGTGCCTCCATCATGTGTGGCTGTGGAAACATCAGGAAGACAGAAAAAGCAAACAATAACCATGATCAGAATTTGCAGCGTGGCTCCTGGACCTGCACACAGAGTGGGTGGAGAATGGGAGAACCCCTGCCCACCTGAGAGACAAGAGTGAGGGAGGTCTGGCAAAGCTAAATAGCTAGGACGTGGCTCCAAACAATGCCAATGTGTAGGAGAAGGGGGAGCGAATAAAAATCCCACCCCTGAATCACAGTCCCAGGACTGTAATTGCAAACGCTGTGTACCCAACACTGAACAGAAAGTCCATGGGGCAACTCCATCCTCAGGAAGAATCAAGCCCAAGCTGACCCCCGCAGTCCTAGCTTTGGCTTTCGGTGACTCTGCACAACAAGGTGACTCACCCTTTACAGTGAATGAGGCAGCTGTACAATATACCTATTTATTAACGCAGCTTGCAGCAAAAGCCTGCCATTTTTATACAAGCACATATATAATTTAAGAGTCCCTTTCAAAAAGGGGCACACAGTGGGAAGCCTTGACCCCCAAAGCACTTGGCTGATATTTATAATCCAAACAAAGGATACACAGTCGCTGCGCTTTTGTTTACAAATCAGATGTTTGTGCACCTTGCATAGGCTACTAAATGTGGCTTTGAGGATAAAGCTGTAGTAAATTGTACCAGCCAGCAAAACTATGAATTGCTGAGCATGGTGTTTCAAGGTATTGAAGCAGCGGGTCTAATCACTAGGCTAGGAGAAGAGGGAATGGCTGTAAAAATGCAGTGTGGTAACACGACTGGGAGTGTGAGATCTTCCAGTGATGCTATTCCTGGCTTACTGTGTTTCCAGTTTGTGACTCTACCATGACATAGCCATAAGGATAGGGTCGTTACCAGTCACTGACTGCTATGGGGGCACAAGTACAGGGCAGGGCGAGCCAAGGAATCCTTTCAAAAGCTTTCCTCCAAGTTTTAGACACTGCCATCAATACAGCTGCCAGAAGGGCTTGGTAGATCCAGTTTCTCATTCGCGTGGTGTGATACCTCCTTCATGAGATCCCAGGTATGTACAAATAAGTAGTACAATTTTTACACTTCTCATCTTTCTTTACAGCCCTTACCAAGTTACATTCATAGCTGCAGAGGTATGTATATTTTTTTCTGTTTCCAGTGAAACACACTAACTGAGTGGCAAAGACCACAGTAAAGCACTACCTTACCTTGTGTTTATGCCAACCTTGCCAGGACATTTAGGAAATATTTTAAGAAAAGCAATGAATGAGAAATTCCATTATTCTTATCTTCTTATGTCCCTATCATTTTGTCAGGCTCATAGTGTAATACGTAGCTCATACTGGCAGAGTGTCCAGTGCTCAGTCCTGCCACATTTGTCACATTGTGCTTCATGCCTACCTCTGGGTAACTTTGCATATCCTCCTGTTATACAACTAATACACCCTGGAGCATGTCTGCATAGTCAGGATTACATCTTTCTACCTTTTATCTTTTCTTTTGCATATTGGTGGAGACATGACTACACTTGTAGTTTCTCTTTTTAATCCAGCTTTGACAAGAATCTCATTTGCCCCGTTATTTTTTAACATGGTCTTTTCAGAGTAAACCATCTCCACCTTGGGGTTTTTTTTTTCCATTCTTTAATTGTGTATCTCTTGCCACTGTCTGTCTAATGATTGTGTCGCAATTACAACATAGTCCTCATTTAGTTTTGGTACTAGAGAACCTGTCAGTCTATTGTCCATCTCTAAGTTTACTATCATTATATACTCTGATTCTGCAGCACTCACACAACCTTTCCTTTGACCTTCCCGTCAACGCAAAACATATCTTCATATAACTTCACAACTGTGACATTATACATTGGGAATTTCTTCCTAATCCTTCTGTTTACCCTGTCCAGTTTACTATTGCATCTGAATATCATATATATGCTTCTTCCCTTGTCTATACTGCGTATGTTAAACTTCTGAGGTTAGCTAATTAAGACTTAATTTTCTTTTACTTAACAGTTTTTTCCTTTTGAGGAACTTCTAATTGATTATAGAAGTCCATTCTCTCAGTGTCTCCTAATATCCTGTTAACTGGTCCTCCACCACATTTGTGAAGGGCTTATTAGTACCCACACTTGTTTGACCTCAATATTCTTCCCATAAATTTCAGAAGAAAAAAAAAGTCTGCAGTTTTAGCCATAAAACTCATATCAGCTCTGTAATTTGAGATTCACTATTAACAGAAATGCTATTGGCCTCTTTTTTAGGAATTAAATAGTCCTTCTTTGTATGTATCAGCACTGAATCTAGTATTTAACTTTGTACAAATATTGTTATTATGAATGCTGCTGCAGTTGTTATTTCCCACAAGGAAAGTCAGAAAAAATCCTACCCATTTCTATTCTTGGTATAATTTAACTCCCATTTGGCAAAACCCCATCACTATGGTAATGGCACCAGGAATGATGTGCTGCAGCAAGGAGCCAACACAGTGAAGAAAACATATGATCATGGCACAAGCGTAGTGGCCTCAACAAGGGACGGGGTGTCAGGAGGTTGGGAACCCCACCCCATTTCTCCCCTGGAGCTGCAACACAACTGCATGCCCCACCAACACGGTTGTTTCTGCATGAGAAGGTGTGAAAGGAGCAGCCCCATCAGAGCAGGTCAGTTCAACCCAACTGCTGACCGACAACAGCCACCTCAGGAAAAGCAGTAAGAAGCAAAGTGGGCATCGCGTTTCCCCATCTGCAGGTAGTGATAACAAATTTGCACAGCTTTAAGAAGATGATCCCTTTAGTTGGATGTCTCTCTGGAAACTGAGTTAGCCTAATAATCGTGATTGGTAATGACTGCTGCTCACCGGGGACAGTATTAGCAAGTTCTGCCTATCAAGGGCACATTTAGGTACTGCCGTACTATTGAAAGTGGTGCTCACTTAGCAGTGCAGAAAACTGGCCCTGCCCCTTCTGTGTCTTTGTAATGTCCCTGTCCTCCCACTTCCAGATGTTGTACCAGAAAACCGAAAAAGAAGAAATGTGAAAACGCAGTCAAAATGAGCTGCCCAGCCCAAACAGTTAGCCAGGGAGATGTCAGGGATGGCTTTTTGAAGGAATAAGACATATGAAGAAATGATAGCTTAGTTTGATTCTTATTTATAATCCCCTTTTCCCTCTGATTTGTAGGCTTTTTTTTTCCCCTGGCCTAAATTCAGTGACTTTTTAAAAACGTCGTCTTTCAGGCTCAGTAAAACCCTACAGTGCATTCTTAGCCCTCTGCCTTAACTGAACATGTATTTAATCCACTGCTGAATCAGATTCCTAATCCAGATGAGGAGACAGGGCTGATGCAGCTGCTGGCTGGGCTGGAGGGAGCTGAGGATGGAGGGGGCGGCTAGATGGGGCACGGTGGGATGGACGGCTGTAACAGAAGTTTCTCCTCATCCTCTAGAAAATCCACTCTCATGCAGCGTTTGATGATGACTCCCAAGTTCACCTCGCTCAGCAGGGATCCTGTGGGGACCCAGTCCTGCGGATCACAAACGGCTCTGAGATCCTCAGAGGAGAGATATTCTAGTTGCACAAAATAGTGTTATGACTGAGAGGAGTGGGGACTGTTTCCCAGTTGCAGGAGAGTGGAGGAGCAGGGGTAAGCACAGGCCACCATAACAGCTACGCTGGGGAGCTTATTGTAAGGCCTTATGGAGCCTTAGACCCCGAGCAAAGCCCTGTGCCACTGCCCTGTGCGGTGCTTTGTGGAGGCCACCTTGCAGATGAACTCAGGGCACTGTTCTGCAGTCTGGCAAGCTGAGTGGGCCCGGCAGTGGGGCACTCCACAGCTGCCTCCGGGGCTGGAGGGGAGCCAGCTGCTTGCCTCTGCCTCTGACAGACAGCAAAAAGAGTCCAGATTTCTTTGCTTTGGCAGGAACTGGGAAGAAAGATGCTCAGGGTGGAGGATACAGCGACAGTCTCCCTTAATAAGTGGTCCTCAGGAAGAGAAGCTTTATGTATTTCCCCTGTGCACATGAGAAAAGAGAGCTGAAACAATACTGCAGCGATGTTATTAAGAGACCCTGCAGTTACTGGGCTTTGTAAGGACATAAGGAGCACCCAGAAGACATTGCTGCCATGGGGACCATGAGCCTGGGGATCTTTGCTACTTGCAGAAGTAGAATTTTGCCCTTTTAGAAGGTAATGGGCAATAGTTTTGGCTGAAGAAAAGCAAACTGTGGCATGAGGTTTAGGGGATGGGAAAGTGCGTGTCTCTAATCAACTGGTATTTCTGCCAGACAGGGATGAAAGTTGTTGTATAAATGGGGAAAACTCAAATCTCTCTGAACTGTTTGTTGCAATGCCTTTTCACTTATTGCCTTTGAATGGGGCTGTCCATTACAGAAATACCATTCATTCAAAATCTCCCCTTGCTTATGACAATTCCTCTGGGTTGGGAAGAAACAGGATGATGTTTTACCACCTCAGTTCAGCTGTTACCTGCTGTTCAGCCCTTCAGAGTCAAGCACCAGAACTGTCCTTACAAAGAGAGGGAATGTCAAAATTAAGCCCAGTGCTTGGAATACAAAACAAAAAAAGTAAACCATTCCCCTGCAACTTTCAGGATGGTTAACGATGAGAGCTTGGAATACAAAATGAAAAATGTAAACCATTCCCCTGCAACTTTCAGGATGGTTAACGATGAGAGCATGGATTTATCTAATGGGCCACTTTGATCATTTACTTCACACACTGTCTCATCCTGCAAAGGGCTGAATGTATCCTGAGATGAGCGGAGGATCTTACACTCCCTGTGTAGAGCTGAGGATGCTCGACATCACACAGAAAGGGGTCCCCAGAACTAATTTGATCCTGACAAAGAATTCTGGTAGAGAAATAGCCCTATAGAGCTTTGCATGCAATAAGGTAATTAACAGATCATAGGACCACTTGGGACATTAAAGACTCAGCGTACCCAATAGACCAAAAAGGGCTGTAAATTCTGCCAAGGCTAATTCAACTGTGATGCATTAAAATAAGAAGTGAGAGAACAGAAATAAATAGGTTCAGAGTTTCTCACACAGCAGCTCTGAGCTATTGCTTTTTTCTTCCATCTGAAATCTTATTAACCTACAAATGATTTTTTTTTTTATTTTTTTCACCCCCCTTTTTTTGTTTGCTTGGTTTGTACTACATCCAAATGACTCTGGGGTGTATGGCTTCCAAGAAAGCTTTTGAAGTAGTTTGTAAATGTGGTAGAAAATAGTTGTAAATAGTAATTGAAAAAGGTATGAAGAAAGCACCGTCTGCCATTTTAAAAAGCATGTTCACTAGGAAGATCAAATGTATATTCAGCTCANGGGGGGGGGGGGGGGCAATCCTCTCGGTCTTTGTCCTGCCTGCCCAGGTGAAATGCCCTACAATGCAGCCTCTGCTTCTTGTTATGGTTATGGAAAGGGCTGAACAAAATGGAGCTCTCATTGGCCTTCCTGGTCTAATCAGCATAATTTCAGTTAAATAAGTAGAAAAGTGTCTGGCCGAGATCTCAGCCTGCAGATGAACCGCTGCAGAATGGAAAGCAGTGGTCTGCCCCAGGCCTTGGAGGGATGTTGAGGTGCCCTGAGCAGCCAAAGGGGGAGATGTCCTCTGCAGCATGGGCACCAGCAGCAGCACGGCAGGTGCTGCCAGGAGTGATAGGCAGCAACGCCACTCATCTGTCCCTGGCAAGGTTTCTGATAGCAGACACGAGAGGACCACGTGGGTCCATTTGCCACCCAGTTCCCACTAAGTCTGGAATTCAACTCTCCCTTCACAGAAACAGCGCCTCCTGCCCCCCCATCCATCTTCTCCAGCTTGTCTCCTGCCTCCCGTCCCCCAACTCCTGTCCCCCACTTTGGTGCTTCCTGCTGTTGCTATTCCTCCCTCCCTTCTTCCCAAACAGCAGGGCTGTAGGAAATGCAAAATCATCCAGAGCGTTTGCTGTTTGCAGGCCACTGTTGCACAAAAGCAGCATTTAGGTCACCAAGATGCCATGAACTGCCAGCAGCTGTTAAGAAGATATTTTGCAGTGACGTATTACAGAAATGTCAGGCTGAAAGAAGATTTAAAGTGAATGTTTTAAAGGGGTTAAAGGACATTTTCAAAGGAGATCTCCAGCAGTTATAGGCCCAAGTTGTGAAGTGGCAAACCTGCTCAAGACCCAGATTTCAATTTTCTTTAGTTCTCATTTAACCCTTTTTTAGGGACTAATGGCTCTGCTTATTTTCCAGCACAAGCCCTTGCTCAGTGCCTCCAGGAAAACCAGGTTGGCCGTAGAGTCACAGAAAGTCACAGAAGACCTTAGAAGGACATATGTGGAGCTGTCTTCTTGTTATGTTACAGCAGCACTGAAAAGATCCAGATTTTTTGTTGCTAGGTACCTCATACACGTGTAATATGATAAAACAGAGCAGGGACAGAGAAAAGGCATTTTGGCTATTCCCCATCAATAAGGCTGAGAAACTCAAGTCTAAAGAGATGCGGCAGCTTCAAAGGTTGGGGCGGGAGAGAGCGAAGTTGTGAAGAGAGAAGAATTTAAGCCAGATCTCCCGGGTCCCCGCTCAGGGATTTCAGTTTGTCATCCTGAATACACACTCCAGATGGGTGAGGAACTCACAGAGAAGTTCCCCTCTTGTGGGATTCCCCCCATGTTTCCGAGGAAATTGAGGGGAAATGCTCTCAAACCGGTAACTCTCTGCAGGTAAAGCAAGAAGTCATTAACCAGGACTGCACTGCAAGCACCCATTGGACTCTGGTGGCCAAATTTGGCAAAGCTTCCCTGGACTGCTGTCACTAATATTTCCACTTGAGCGAGGAAAAAGAGTCCTTATCTCTTTCCGTTCACTTAGGCTGATGTATTGCTATTTTTGTCACAAAAATATTTTCCAGCTCTTCCTCATACACTTCCTCTTCACAACCCCAGAGCCACTGCTGCTGCCTGAGTGGCCGTCAGATGTTCACTCTTAAGTCTGGAGGTGTGAGGCTGCAAGGGCAAATGGATCATGGAGGAAATTGTTTTCCTTTCCTGACATCTCTATTTTCTTGTAAGAGGCTCAGGCAACTTGGTACATTGGCTGAGGACATCTGTTTGTATGAAATACTACAGCACACACCTGTCTCCTGGCACGCGTGGGTGCGCAGGTGTCATGTGGCATTAGATTTGCTCAGCCATCAGAGATGCAGTTTGTCATCCGCCTGGGGACAAGCTATAACTTTCTTCGTGTTAGAACATACTGGAGGCTTGCGGCCATATTTTATATATTTCCCCCCCGCCGCCCCGACGCTGATCAAAACTGTTTTTACTATTGCCAGTGGAGTGGTTTTCTTTGGTAACATGTCAGCATTTGATACTACATAACTTCCAAAAATGGGACATGGAAGAAGGGCCAATTGGCAAAAGAACAGCCATGTTACCTTAAAAATAAAAACTAAAGCAGAAATTTTGGCTCTTTCCTTGTTACTGGCTTTGCAGTGATGCCATTGTGCATCGGGCTTGCATGCTACAAGATGGAACAGGCAGCACATTTTTAATCTGATAAATAATCTGATATCCTAATTTCCTTCTGCAGAATGAAAATGATTAAGACTTTTAGGATCATTTCTAAATGAACATCTCTCTCTAGCTTTTCTAAACCTCCTATCACTATATTGTCTGGATGCCAACATAAATAATCCTTTCTCCAGAGCATCTTCATAAGACTTCAAACATTTATGGAAATAAAGGAAATAAACCTAGTTATTGTCTGAATAATCACTCGTTTATTGATGGAGACAAGTATGCTCATTTTTCTTGCTCTCTGGTGATTAGATTATGATAAACTGTGACATTTAGTGATAAACTTGATATGGTTGGTTACATACAGCTTAAAAAAGAGGCTATCCGATTATTCTTTCATGTGCTGGCAGAATGCATTAACCACCTGTGAAGGATATTGCAACGGTTATGAAGCAAACAACACCCTGTTCTCTAAGCGGCTGTGACAAATGCAAAGGTCACACATGTTCCTTGGCCCATGGATATAATTTTTGTTGTCTCCCTTTGCTTTCCCATGTTCCAGCAAAACCTGAATCCCAAGTCAGAATGGTAATGAAGACTGTGCATTGACTGAGTAGGCGATGAATGCAGAGACAGCCAGGACCAAATTGGGAGTGCAAGAGAAAGCCAGTTTCACATGGTACACTAGCCTTCATGGAGACTGAGAGCTAAGCATCAACCCAAAACATGGATTGGAAAGAGCTCACTAAAGGATCTCAAAGAAAAATTCTCCAGGTTGCTCTTTTCTTCAGTCAGTTCTGAAGTTTCTACTTACTAACCCAAAACAAGGACAAATTTGTTACTTTTTTTATTTGCAGTTATGCAGAGTTTGAGATGAGGATTGCTGGACATAAATTGTACAATGATCAAAGCCAAAGGAATGCCCGTGTGAGGAATGAGTGTCTCGGAGCCAGGCTGGATTACCTGCATTCAAACAAACAGCAGCAAAGCAGCTGGAATCCAGCCTCCTTCCTTTGGGGATAGCCCCAAATGCTAGCCTATGAGAAACCACCAAAGATCTCCCAGGTCTGCTCTCATGTGAAAGATTAACTGTGCATCTTTACCCATATCCCTGACATTACACATGCACCCCCTTGTGCTGTGATTGGCAGATTGTCACTGTTGGCAGACGCTCACAAGATGCTATTTCCTAGCAGCTGTGGAAGGATGACTCCAAAGCCCCAGGAATGGAAGGGAGACACCCCTGGACAGGACTTTCTGTTTTACCTAGAGAACTTCATCTTCACAGTATAGGTCCTATGGGAAAACAGACATGCAGTGACAGACGATCCTCTAGCTTTGCAAGCCGTCTGACACTTCTCTTTTCTGTTGGTAGGTCCTCCTTATTTCCCAATTGCTCTTGTTCATTGAGCAAAATCATCTGTATCATGAGGAGTCTTCTGTCATGAAACGTGAATTTTAAAATGAAACGGTATCTTGGCAGAAGCAATAAGGCGTCTGGGCCAGCCAAGGAGTTAGACCATCCAAACAACATGATCGGGATTAGTTTGAATGAGGAAAGAAATCAGCAAGCCCCTGAGGGAGCGAGGTATGGGACAGACTCAAAAGATGGCATGTAATTAAATTCTTGGCCGCGTGTGTGCAAGGTTTAGCGGAACATTTTCCTTTGTCCTTCTCTGTTCCTTCCCCTGGGCAAAGAGCCTGGTGGGATTTTGTCTGCCTTGACTGGTGCTCTGACACAGGAGAGCGGAGGCTGCTTTGGGCAAATCTAGGGCTTTTGGGGGACGGCTCCTTATTCCATGTATTTGCTGCTTTCCCGATTGTCTTTCGGTGTTTAGACCATGCATGGCACCAGAAGGTTAAGGTTCTTGCAGAAACAAAGGTCCCTGGCTCTGCACCGTGCCGTCCGTTCCTGGACTCCTTGCTATGTCCCTGCTCCCCTTCTTCCTCCCTTCTGCAGGCAGCTTGCTGCCTGCAGCACTGCAGCCTGCCAAGCTGCAGGGGTCCTTGACTAATAACTGAATATACTCAGGTCCCTTGCTGTTTCACCACCTGTATTCCGCAGCCTTCAGCATAGCAACTAGAGGATCATATATAATCCTCTGTCTACAGGGAACTGCCTCTACTCATGCCCCTGCCTCTCCTAACTCGAGGCTTGCTCAGTTTCTAAGCTCCCAAAACAAGCTCTGCTTTCTGCTGCCTGGAGTCTGCACATTCCCTCGCCATGTTCAGCTTGTGCTCAGCAGGTCACACAGCCCATGTTGCTTTTACCTGCAGTTCACAGGAACTACCTTCTCCTCTGGAGTGACAGGGGAGATCTGCTAATCAGCCTGGGCTGAACCCCTTGCAACTAAAGCTGCTGCCTTTTGAGTTTTCATGTTGGCCTGAGGAGATAAACACCAGTGCGAAGCCAGCCTAGGAAGCCCAAATGTACTGAGGAGAACCAGCAGGGCAGGGAACTGCAAAAGATTTGAAAATTTACTTTCCTCCTAACTTCAGTAACTCTTTCCGGCGTCACAGACTCATGGTAATAAGCATCAATAGCAGGTGTGCTTGCTGTGGATGAGGATTTGAGTCCTAAAGCTCAGCAGTTCCCTGCAGTGAAGGATTGCTGAGCAGCACACACACAAGGTGTGTGATAGAGCAGAATACATTTAAGACCATAATAAGGCACTTTGTTGTCCTAGGATAAATGTCTTCTTCCCCTCCTGCCCCCCCTGCAATCAGCAGGGGCAAAGGCAGCTCTTCTCTCCATACTGTTGAGTGTACCACCAGAAGTGCACCTTGCTGAGGTAAGACACTGCTGCTAAGGCAATTTGGGGTCCCACTAAGAGACCTGTGTCTGCCTCTGCTCCTCCCTTGCTACAGCCCTGAATATTCCATCTGTGCAACTTACGCTACCCCACAGCATGTGCTACCCTGGAAATGTATTTTAACATAAGGCATAAGAACTTTGTTACTATATTTATTATCCATGCACTTTGAGTTTGCACATATGACGTACACTGCTGCTCTGCAGCGTGGCATAAGCTCTAGCACAGAATATAGCAGCATATTGCAGCACATCCTCTTCTCAGACGGGATTTTTAACATCCATCTTGAGATAGCTGAGCAAGAGCGGCACAGGGAGGAGCAGCAGAGAGGCTACTCAGCTCTTGCTGAATGCAGCGTCGGAAAGGCACCAAAGCATTGGTACCTCACCTGCCATAGCTGTAAATACCTGGGGTGACTCACATCTCACGATGCCGTGGGTGCGACTGCTGGGGTTGGAGCTCTGATTTCATTCATGTTCATCTTGCAGAAGCAGAGCATGAAGGAGAAATGGAAAGAATATATCTGGTTTGTTAGTACTCCCCCAGAAACCAACTACTCCCTGTAATAATAATAATAATAAGCATTCCAGTTGTATATCAGGAAAACATTAAGTGGACTGCAGAGTACAAATAATTCATTCTGACTCCCTGGAATATTAACTCAAGTTCAAGGGGTACATTGTCTTTGATTTTTTACTTCCAAACTTGTGGGGGTGTGGGAGTGGGGAGTTTGCCCTGTGCTGCTCCTATTTTCCTTCAACTACATCTGAATTCTCCCTTTCCCCCTCCCAATTTAATACCTAACTTTTTATTTCTCCTTGCAGCTCTGTATTTCTTCTGTGTGTCTTTTTTTTTTTTTTTTTTTTTTTTTTTTTTTTTTTTACTTTCTCTTTTATTCTTTTGGACGCCTCTATGCTCTTTTCTTTCCTCTCACCTTCTTTTTCCCCTCAGTCAGAAAATCCAGCAAACCGTTTAAGCTTGTTTAGAGTAAAGCTTGTGATTAAGTGCTTCCCTTAAGAATAACAGATTCAAATACTCATTTCCTGAAGGAGACTCACAGTGTGAAGGAACCGCAAGCTGGACCTGCTTCAGCCATTTTCCTGGGAATGCTGCTTTTCTCTCTTGCTTTCTCAACTGCTTTAGCTTTAAGGCAGCTGGGGTATAAATAACCAATATCCCCATAGATGTGGCTGAGGAGTGGAGCCATAACAGCCTCCTGCCAGGTCCAACCGCCTAGTGAGGCACAACTTGGGTAGTTTATAGCACACCAAGAAGTGGGCAACAACTTTACTGAACACCAACAGCAACACTTTCCAGGGATCTTTATTTGGCTGCCAGAGTATGGGAAAGAGCTGATAAACAGTACTGTGGTGACTTTCCAGGCCATTGTCCCAGGAACTATACACTAAGCTGCTGGAAACAATGATTTATCCCACTGGGTTTGTTAATTGTAAGATGAATGGGCAACCAGAAACATATTAGCAAGAAAAAAAGAAACTAATGTGCAGTGACCATATGTTCCTGAAATTTATTCTAAACATTCTTAAGCTATTCAGAGCAATAAATCTTTGATTTTTTGAATGTTTATGGATGCTTTTCCAGTGTAAGACCCAGTTAAGCGCATGCCTAACTTCAAAATCAGGAGGAGTTTCACTGACATCCTCTGGGTTTCTCGTGCATATGCACCAAAGACTATAGAGTTTCATTGACCTGGCAACTGCTGTAATGCAGGCAATTCCTTGGCAACTAAGCACCAGATATAACCAGATTATAGGATTATGTCTTCTGCTCTGTGTGTGTATGTGCACAAATGTAAAGTCTCCCCTCAAAGCCACCTGGGGCTACAGAGATGTAAGACCCAGAGACTTGCAGTTCCACAGACTCCCACTGGCAACCAAAGTACCTTTTTTTCCATCGAGGCTTTTGCATAGAAAACATCTACTCACAATTAATGTTTTGTTTTGGTGATGGCCCGCAGCACGCCCTCTGGCAGTACAAAAAAATGGTAGTGGAAGAGCAAGAGACATTTGTTTGAGGATACATTTATGTTGGAGATTTAGGAAGGTGTTAAGATGTCAAAGAGAAAATACCAATAACTACAATGGATCGGCTACTCTAAGTAATGCTCTGCAGAACTAAGAACTCAAAACCCAGCAACCCCTAGAAGTCTAGGCAAAAGGCTTAGTGCATGTATTTAGCTCTTTAGAGCATGGCAGCAATCACTGGGAATACACAGAAGCTTAATAATTGAGACATCGACACTAGTATTTTCCATCTGTTCAAAGCTGTCACACAGATACTATTTCCGATCCTATCCATGTCTGAAGCAGGAGGATGCATGTGCAGGGATTCGCAGGGAAGCAGAGTCTCAGTGAATGTGTTCAAATCAGACATACACCCGTAAGAGGGGGGGCAACTCCGCATATACACTAACATTGTAGCTTTTGACACCATGCCAAAATGACTGACAAAGGCAGCGGAAGAAACGGCAAAGCAAAGTTGACATCCAAGCTTTAGCTCACCATTGCTCATTTTCTCTGTTTTGCATTTGTTTGTTGCTGGTAGTGTTTCACAGCATTGCTGATGATTGCACAAGGCAACTGTGGAGGGACATCCCCAATTTCTTGATTGAAACATCTCTTGTATTGCACTGGGCTCAGATTATAGTTTTTAAAATGTAAAATTTAAAAAAAAAATTTAAAAGTTTTCTATCAGAAGAGGAAGATGTCTGCACCAGCCATATTCATGCACGGTGAGCTCACAGCCCTCCAGCTGGGCTGGGGACGTTCCTGTAGTGTTGATTCTTGTGAGTGTTTTAAGCAGCACTATGTGGGATTGATTATCAGTGGAACAGGTCAGCAGGCTGCTCAGTAGACGACCCTATTTCTAAGGTGTCAATAAAATGTCTGACAAGTTTTAGATTTTTTTGGAAACTGTAGTATGCTGAGCTTTGTTAGCTGTCTTGGGAACAGAAGCTCTCTTGCTGCACTGGGAGGGACAGCTGTTTACATACCCTTAGACTGTGCATTTACTCTAGGATTACACAGAGGCAAAACACCTCGCATTTGATGGCTTGACGTTGCTTGGTGTTGCTTGCAGCACGAACAGAAAAAGAGAGTTTTGCAAAGATCTCACAGGGGAAAAGAAGAAAAAGCACCTCCTAGCCCTTGACTCCGTATGAGGAAACGAAACATAGAATACCAGGTGTTAGCTCCCGTCACATCTCAAAGCTCAGAATTACACAGTAACTCCAGCTCCATTCCTGGCCCCTGCATTTGCTGGAGACTGCTGACCCCTCTCTGACAACACAGCCAGATGAATGGTCCCTGGCCCAGGGAATCCCAGCAGAGGTGGGGAGGTGCTAGGGGGCACGGGGTTAGTGGCCAGGGGAGATGGGCAGCCTGGATCCACTGGATCTCCAGTGGATTCCTCCTCGGGTTTCAGAGGAGCTCCTGTCCCCAGGGAAGATGCTCCCTCCTCTCCACTGGCCCACGAGCAGCATTGTCTGGCAGCAAGGAGAGGGAGCACCTGGCAGGGAGCTCGCCTGCAGCCGGGGAAAAGAAATAGCAATCTCTTAAAACAGACATGAAGAGGGAAAAGCAATTATAATTTGTGAAAGTTATAATAGATAGCCAGTTACCATGTAATAGCTCTACCAAGATATCTTGGAGGATATCTCCTATCCACGTATCTCAGAATTTATTCCATTTCTTTCATTATTCAGATTCATTTTGAATTCAGTGCCAAGAGCACCTTGGCACCATGGAGGACTTAATATTTTGATTTGTCGTATCGTCAACCTGCTTTGGAAATGAGCTTCAACTAAGCAGGCAGAAGACAGATTCCTTGCCACATATTTTGTTTTTACTTAATAGAGGCCAGAAGAAAAAAAGAGGAGGGAGGAACTGGGATACTTTGTTTGTTCCTGTGGCTTTAAGATTCTTTAGAAAATCAGTTATCAAGAGGTGGCCCTTTTTGGGAGATTCAACGGATATGATGATGTTCAATTAAGCTTATTGAAAGAAGATTAAGAGACAATTTAATCACAGTTTGTGAGTACCTACATAGGGAGAACATTTGATACAAGAGAGTTCTTTATTTTAACAGACAAAGGCATTAAATTGCTGGAAGTTGAATTCAGCAAAGATTAAATTAGAAATAAAATGATTAAAATTTATTGTTTTAACAGCAAGGGCACTTTACCTTTGGAACAAGTGATCAAGAGAGTCCGGAAATCCTGGCTTTAAATCAAGGCAAGATGAACTGATATGCTCTATTCCCATAGTTACTCAGGTTTAGAGTTAGGAAGCATCGATCTGGGTGCTGTGTGTGCCTGCTGACTGTAAGTCCTTGGGGGTTGTCTCCTTTTTGCTGGGCTGAGCCCCCTGCAGCAGGATCCCTTGGAAAGATGGGAGCCTGAGTCCAGGCTCAGACCACTGTGATGTGCCTGGGGTGAACGTCAGTAATGAGGGGCCGTATCCTGCCTGCGGCGCGGCTGAGCCTCCTGGCAGCAGTTGGCAGGCTGGGAGGTTTGATGCGTATCACACAGAAATTGAATTATTCCAGGTCTGACAGAAAGATAACATTTCTAGCACTGTAGATTCAAGGACTACCCTGACCAAAAACATTGTCTGGAAGGAAATTAAAAAGAAAGTGCAAGGCTATTTTATTTTAAGGTCTAAAATCCTAAACTGATTCCCATCCTGAGCTGTAAAAACATAAGATTCCTTTCCCAAGCAGTACAAGTCACCTCACACCACAAAACCACTGGGAGCCATAAATGTCCCAGAAGAGAATTTATTTTTCTCCTAATTTTCATGTTAGCTGCAGTCCACTGTGTTCCCATTACCAGTTTTGGCATCTAGGCGTAGTAGGAATGTAAACATCAATATTTTAATGTCAAAGAAAAATACAAAATGAAATTGAATTCCAGCAAGTATAAAGGAATACAACTATGGCTTTCCTACTGAACCCTCTGCAGATTCCAGATAATGGATTATTCATAGACCTTCAGCTCATAATAAGGTGCCCTTTATTCCTGGAATTTGAAGCATTTCTCTCTGAAACTGCGATTATTTTCTGATTCCGTTACCAAGTTCAGTTTTGACACAGTGGTACAATTTCCTTATCTCTCTCTTAAAAGTCACTGCATTAGACTGTGTAAATGAAAACAGCAACATTTTCCATGTGCATTTTTTTCCATATGTGTGATGTTTATTAAAAAAAAAATCTGAGTGATACTTCATAGCACAGCAAAATGGTGTGCAGTGGGAAATACAGCTGTACCTGCAGGTGCTTCTAGCTGATATATAAACAACACTGCTTGGCCACACACAGCAATAGCTTTTAACAAACAGCTGAAGCATCTGTAACTCCAAAACCAGCTACCTATCTGAAAAGACAGCAGAGATGAAGAATATCTGTAATAAGTGCAAACCAGTAATTGATCCCAATTCAGCTAGGAACACCATCTCTTGCCTGGCTCCAGTATGTACCTGACCATTCATTCACCCAAAGTCAAGTGTGTACACAACTTCCTCACTGATTGTGGCTTATCAGGGATGAAAAACATCAGCTCTGGGGGTTTTGGTCTTTGTTTGTTTGTTTGTTTGTTTGTTTGTTTTGTTCAATACAAGGATCTATTTTGGTTTGGCTGTTCCTTGGGAAACTCAGCTGTGAAAACACCGTGCAATTCAGAAATCCCCTGCTAGCTGTTGAAATCTGTACTGGTATATAGAAGGTAGAATTTGTCTTTCACAGATCAAGAAGTTCCCTAATTACTCTACCCTACACAGTTCCCCATGTTTATATAGATGTTTTATTTCTATGGCATTTTTTTAGATATAAAACAAGGGTACAGATTGATTTCCCAGTTAGCACCATACAAAAATCACCCTAATACTTTTAATTTATCTTTTTAATGGTATTTTAAAACCTCTACTGAATTTGGTTCAGCCTATTATTCTTTAAGAATAATCCTGCATTAAAAGAGGAGTGACTCAATGTTCTCAGAGTCTTTTCCCCTCTCTAGCTTTTACAATCCTTTGCCACTGATGTTCCATCTGACTTTAGACAAACTGAACTTTGAGGGCTCCATTTTCATTTGTGAAATGCATACTAATTCAACAGGGTATTAGATGACTTAATTAATATTGCAAAACTTTGATATGTTCAGATGTTAGACTCTCCAGAAGAACTGGCTCTAAAGCAGATAAAACCATTGTCCACCATCAACTATTCCTTTTTAATGAATTTCAAACCCTGATCACAGGCATGCAATGAGATTTGGCTGCCTTATTGTCTCCAACACTGCAATCCTCTGTGACGCTGATGACCTGTTAGTGTTACTTTGAGGAAAAAGCACAGCTAAAGCAACTTTAGCATTGAATAACCACATGTTTAATAATATGGTTTATCAGAAGCAGCTCACTTTGCAGGAGAACTGTAGCACAAGATAATTGACCTTAATACAGTTATGTGCCTTTGCCTTTGATTTGGGCCACACAACTAAATTTGTGGTCAATTACAGAGCCTGAGAGACTGAGTATGAAGGCATAATTAAAGGTTAGTAAGAGGTGGACACAAAAGGAATAGCTCTGAAATTAAAGTCCACTAATTCACTCTGGTTGCAGGGACATAAACAAGCTCTCAGCTATGCAGAGTTCAAAAGGCCACCTGCGCAGGTAGCCCCAGCTTTCCATTGCCAGAGATCTCCAGGGCAGCAGAGACACAACATGCCCATCTCACTAAATGGATGAAAGAAACATTTTTGGTATGACTAAGTTTTCTTTACATTAGAAACTACACTTTCAAATAAAGAAAACTCATTTCTGTGTTTCTAGCCGTTGAGTAGTCAAGATGTAGAACTCCAACCAAGCTCAACATGGCTCATAGCTCTTTCGATCCTCAGAAAAAGCCCCAGTGGTAGTACATCAACGTACAGCCCTCTGGATAAGAAGGATACATCATTCAGAGTTCAAATTAATGAACTGAGATTTAGAAGGTCAGAGCTATATTTGATTTCTCATTATCCTATCATCTCCAACCTAGTTCCAACATAACCTTAGATACATGACGTCTCCTCCTCATTATTTAAATTCCCTACCCATAAAGTGGGAATAATAATATTTATACACCTCCAAGGAGTGCCACAAACCTAATTTGGTAATGTACATTTGGAGATCTTCATATGGAACTCATTACAGTAATTACAAAGCATTGCAATAAATCTTTCCAAAAAAAGTTGGTTTTCAGGATTTTGTGATCCAGTATAACCTAATAAAATGAACTCTGAAAGAACCCAGGGTAAGCTCTAGATGCAATGTCGAATGTTTCTGAAAGGGTTGCAGTCCATAAGGATAAATCGAGGCACATCGAGAATTCATGAGTCCACACCTGCCTGGAATGTGCAGAAGTACCGAATTCAGGAGAGATATATACCTGTTCTGGGATGATTGCTTGTTGTGATGAGAATGCAGGGAAAGCAATATACAACCCAAATGATTAAAGGCAAGAAGCAAAAGTCCAATGTAAAAGCAGCAGCCCAGAATGTGTGTCAAAAGTGAATTATGAAAATAGCCCCATACATCCACGGCAATTTCACAGAGCCATTCTGATAACAATGAACACGACTGTGCAATTGGAATAACAATGCCTAGAATTATTTCAACCAATACATTTTTTTTTAGGACAGTTACTTTAGTTCTCTCTTTGCATCTGTAAATGGTAACTGAATTAATGATAAATATGACTCGAGCAACAAAAGATTCTGCATTACATTCTGTTATCTGCCCTCTCTTTCTGCCTGGAAGTGGTATGAAGATATTCCTTACAACTGAACTGCAGATGATCTTGTACCTAGTGAACCACAGTTGGTACAGAGAAACTCAGAGGCTGGGGAAGAACAAAAAGCCTCTCAGGTCACTTGGCGATTGCCTGCAAGGTTGTAGGGATCTGTGTAGTTTAATATTTCACTGTAACACAATTTCCCTGCTGGGATCTCAAAGCACTTCACAAACATTAATGCTAAGATTCACATACGGTTATTACCTTGCATGGGTGATTTCCAGGGCTGAGTTTTGCTGCCGTTATTAAGGCAGAGCAGGGCTAGAGTGCTACTGAGGGACCTTGCATGAAAAGGCACCACTTCATATCAGCGAGAGTAGACATGATCAGGCCTCAGTGAGACAGTCTAAGTGTGCAGCTGTACAAAAGGAGAGACTGACACTGAGTAACTTCAATGGAAAGGAAAAAAATTATTCTATGTATGAGCTATGTCACCTCCATCAGACCAACTATAGAGCATGGGCATGGAAAAGCAGCAGCCTCAGCGTGAAAGGAGATATTTTAGGCATGGATGCAGCTGGGAGGTGGGTGAAGGGCAGTAGGGGCTGCCCAGGCTCCCCTAACCCTTACCTGGGAGGTGTGAGTGGTGGAGCAACAGCCCTCCCATCACCCCATCCACTTACTAAGCCTGCCCCATGTAGAAACACAACGGTATCTGTATGAGGCAGTCAGACACTCAGTGTCTCTAGCTTTTCTTAGGCAGTCCTATATTGCTCCTTCTCCCACTGGCTTCATTATAGAAGTCCGTGCATGTCAAGTGATATCACCTTGACAGCACTTTCCCACTGGACTGTTTCCTAAAGGCATTTAGAGCTTGAAACTCCAAAAGCACCTCTGCTAATCTTGGCTTTGGCCACTGCCACTGCAAATGCTTTCTCCCTCTTCTGAGGTTCTCATAAGACCACGTATCTGTTTTAAAAACAAACAAACAAACAACAATCCTAACCAGGCAACAAAACAAGCCAAAACCCAGCTCATGTTTAGGCAGGCAACCTTGCTATAAGCATCATACCAAATGCCAACTGTAGACATTATTTGCCTCCTACATAGGCTTCAACCCTCTACCTGTATGTTTGATTGGATTAGGATCCTTCACTCCAGAGCAGAGCAATTTGTTGCTATTCTTTCAGCAATTTGATTTTGCCCAAGGTCGGACGGAACAGCCTGAATTCAGAAAGTAAGGGCATTAGTTTACTTTTACCAGTCTGCTTTAAACAAATATTGGAGAGCAGTTGTCCCTTGGGTACCATTACAGCAAACAGCAATTTTCAAGCAAGCTCCAGAGCAGATTGCTCCTGAGATGCTTCTGTACTTGTAGGATGTGTATTATGCACTTATGGCACTTGTGAGGAGGATGGTGGTGGTGAAAATCTTACTGACCTTACACAGGAATAACAGTGTAGCAAGCTGATAAACTCTACAGTTTCCTTAGTGTGTGCAGGGATTGTGCCTGTTTCACAAAACCTTATTTTTCATTTCCTTTCTGAGTGCAGAAACAGGGCTCATGATATCGACCCCTCTGCACAAAGAATGGGGCACAGTGGTAGGACACAAGATGTTTACTGTCCCTTCCCATGACATATCTGTCCCCCGAGCCCTCTGTCCCCATGGGAGACAGACAGCCTGCAGAGCAGCAGCGTCAATTTTCTCCAAGCAGCATTTCCCAGACCTCCACAGCTGAAAGCGTGTGCAGAGTCAGGAAAGCTTACATGTGATGGGAGTGAGCCAAACCAAGAAGGGGCTTGGCTGCACTCTTCCAGCCTGCACTTGGTAGCGCTTTGCACCATTTGCTTCCCCTTCCCCCAAATTGTCTTGTCTCCATTTCACTCCCTATCTGCTTTTTTTGCTCGTCTGCCCTGCTCAGCTCTTGCCATGGAAATTGTGATGATTTCCATCCAGCTCATCCCCTTCCATACCCCTCTCCCTTCCCATGCCCCCAGGCCATTTGCCTCCATTAGGTCCTGCTGGGGCGGCCTGGGTCTGTCTGCCCTGTTCAATGGGGTCCCGCTGGGACAGATTCCCTGGAGCAGTTGTAACAGAGAGGCACTTCTTCCCACCCAAAACTGCTGCAATGCATGCAAGGAAAATACAGTGATTACAGATCTGTTCTTCCCATCACTAAGCAATGGGTAGGTATTTCTTAACTTCAAAACCTGTAGCTCACCTCTCCTATGTCAAGGGTCTCCCCAGCAGAGCTCGAAGGCAAATAGGTTAACAAATGATTCTGTAAGGAGACCCACACACAAGTTAAACGTGCTCCTTTTTAATAAGCTGCTAAGCTGTGCAAAAGAACATGGTTTGTGCCTTTCTAGTCATGACAGGGAGAGAACTCCAAGCATTTCTGATTTATCTTTCCAGAATGAGAGCCCACAGAGTGACCAGATGTTTCTCCATTCATTAGCTAACGAGGTTTGGTAATGTTTGGAGCTGGGTGCTCTACACACAGAGCTTTCCCCACACTCCACTGTCCAGCTCTTCCCCTGCCTCTGGGATGCACTGTCAGGCAGCAATGATTTTGCTTAGAAGTTTGGTCTGTAGCGGTATTGGCGTGCCGGGAGCGATGAATGCATGCCTGTGCATATAGTGAGGGAAACATATTTGGTAGGGTCTGCATACTGCCTAATACTGGATCAGGCCAGCTAGTGAAAATAGAGTTGCTGTCTCAGATGTACTTCATTGGTATTCTGGAGGCAGCTGGACTAGAGACTGCACAAAATTATTTTCAAACAAGAATTACAACTGGAAAGGCAAAAAGAGACAGACGGAGAGAATTTTGGGGGCATTTATCAGCTGAGAGCCTCAAGGTTGTATTCAAGCTGCCTTGCTGATGACAGAATAAACACAAGAAAACCTGAAACAAATGGCGCTTCATGGATCAAAATGACTAGATTCTGCCACAGATACTTAGCGTTAAAAGGCTTTTCATTGTGGAAAGAGGGAGGGAACCCAATCTGAATCCATGATGAATGGAAAAACAAGGCTCTCTTCTGCTAAGCATAGGCTGGTAAGGGAGTGCTGGTCGGGGTAAACCCTGCATGTCCTTCTAAAGCCAGATTTATGCAAAAAAGCAGCAATGCCTTACATGTTGAAGCACCATTCCCCTTCATATCTGCAATTATGCTGATAGACACGACGCTTAATTCTGCCAAATTTGTCAGTCTTGACCTGCAAGTCTGATCTTCAGGAAATTCTATTCATTGCTGAATAAATAATGCATGGGCAGTCATGCATTTTTCATGCTAGGACTTTAAAGGCCACTGTAGTGATGCATGTAAATTCAATTTTCCCCCTCCCTCCCCTGCACACTCAACTACTAAATAATTATTAACATCTGACTTGCAGCATAGTGAGCGGCTGCACCATCCAGAGAATCCACTGTTGCTTTGACACTGCTGCCTCCTCTCCACCCCTGATAAAGTCGAGGAGAGATAATGCCAGGCAATAGCAAAGCAATCTCTCTCATTTCCTCCCCCCCCCTTTTTTTTTCCATTTCTTTTTTATAAGGCTCAACAAAAACACATGTGTATGAAGTGGAGCAGAACAAAGGGACTGGCTTGTGGATTTGATATTCTTCTGGAAGCACACTAATCCCTTCCAGAAAAGCAAAGCTGGTGCCTTTATTTGTAGCTGTTGGCTAATCTTTGTGTCAGAGAACTGAGCGGACGATGGGGCTCACGGCAGCTTTATCAGGCAAGTGACTGAAGGGCTGCAGCTGAAGGAGGGAGAAGCAATGCTGCTAAACAAGGGCTTAGAAAACAAAGCCAGAGAGCAAACCTGGCATGATGGAGGTCAGGAGTGGGAATGTTAAAACCCTCCAGGCTAACTCCCTGCACATTAACATTGGTTATAGGTGAGATCAGGACAAGAGCAGGGTCCTCCGTGGGGCTTAGGGATGCTGTAGGTGAGGCAGCATTGAAACACAGTGCAGTTCTTCAGTGAGTCAGTGAAGGGACTGTGATGAAGAAAACAGTGGGCTTCCTCCCAGCTCCAGGTGACACTGCTGTTGTAGAAAGGACCAGGAAAATCCCCCCTGTGCCATCCATCTGCCGGATGAGATTCATCAGGCAATTCTGGTCCCCTTCTCAGGAGGGAGATGAGGCAGAGAGCCTCCAAACCGTCATTAACTTAACCAAACTGCAACACCAGCCTAGCAGAGACTTGCCAGACAGACTGCTGAAGCAATAAATATGGAAAAGGCAAACTACTGAAATGCATTTCAGTCTCTATCCCCTGGGAACGAAACTGCAGTTTTACTTAAGACTTCAGGATCTGCTGTAGCAGAATTGAATGACCAGCAAGTACAAGGGATGTGTAGAGGACATCACTTTGGGCATCAGTGTGTTGATGTTAGTATAAAGAGTAAAACACCTGGGTTTTGAGCAACTTTCAGATCCATTGGCAGCAGCAAAGTGTTCATACAGTTGCTGCAATTGCATCTGTATTTGAATAATTTCCCCAATAAAGGCTTAAAGGTGATGATTTATGCACACACTTTCCTGATTTGCTTACACACTAACATTCTGAGCTACTAACTCCCCAGTCTGGCAAAGAACATGATCATGTTTCCCACCAAAACTGTATTTCCGTACACAGTGAGGTTACTCATATGCTTAAATGAAAGTGCATGCTTAAATGCTTTGCTGCCTTGGGACCTAGTTTTATCATTATATGCTTAACTTGATGACATATCAGACCTAAAATTTGATGTTAAATCAGGGTGAAACAGACTGCAGAGTTGTCTGCTTCAGTGCTTTTTGGGCTCTTCTTATGAAATATGTGAAGCCAATCCACAGGTCAGAAGAGGTGAGTTTGCTTTTTCAGAAAGTCAGGGCTGCTCTCAAGAGAAAGGCACAGGACTAGCTACTTGCATGGAGAACGGCATCAGTTTTATTCAACAGTAGCAGAGAGGAGGAGTTGGGGAGGAGGGGGAGAAAAGAGATGTGAAGATGAGTGCTGAGGTCTCCGTGGGAATGGAAGGACAACATGTCACTCAGCCGTATCCCCTACCTTGTCTTGCGGAATGTCATGTGTCCATGACAGCTTGGTCTTCTGTATTATTAGTAAAGTGAAGAAAAGGAATTTATCCTGATGTAATTTAATGCTTACCCTTAAAATAGCAGCCTGCATTGAAAGATTTTGGCTAAAGCCACTCACAAAACACATGTACACACATACAAGCCTTTTACAAATTCTCCTGCCTGGGCTGAAAAGCATTTTGAAATACGGATGAGAGCTGACAGCAAACACATCTAGAGAACTCAGAGAGAAACCTATCCGAGACAAATTATGGAAATGAAATGCCCATCTTTACAGATCGTTGCAAGGGAGTCCCTGGTGAGGAGTGTATAGATCATTTAAAAGACCTCTCATTCTGTTCACCAGGATTCAGCTCCAAAGTACACTGGCTGATGTGGGGCATTATTAATAGTGTTGGCATTAGGGAATCAGTCACCCGCACATTGTCCATGGACTTCTCTTGCCCCTTTTATTCGAGACTTTCACTTATGGGCTGGTAATAGATTTGCATTTAGATGAGAGTAAAACTGGTCACAGTAAGGATGGAAAGGGAAGAAAGCCTCTTATTGATCCTGACCGTGAAGTCCTCCCCTCAGCAGGCTATTCTAATTGACAGCGAAAATGATAAATCACCCAGTCTGTCTAGGAAAGGGATCCCTCTCCTTGATTTGAAATCCTGTGCCATGTCATGGTTTGTCCCTCTCTCATGCTGCTGCTCTGTCCACGTCCCTCCCTCTCTCCTGCAGCAGATTGGGGTTGTGGTTTGTGCTAGGTTGTGTCTTGCAGTCACAAGAGATGAGCTGTTCCAGCATGTCTGTTAATTCCAGCCACTGCCCTCCTGCATGCAGAATTATACCCTGGGATGAAGGTGCCTCATTTGAACCGGGGCATCCCTTTGCTAATGTGCCAAACCTCCTTTCCAGCCAAGTCCTCCTTTCCTGCCACCTCGGCGCCAGCCTGTGCGCTCCCTGCAAGGGGGAGCTCGGGCTCATTTCAGGAAACCCACATGTTGTCTGCTTCTGCATTCAGCACAGTTGTCAATCTTGGTAATGAAGAGGCTGAGGACTGGGGTGGAAAAGCTGTTAAATAAATCATAGTCATGCTTTGCATTTTTATAGATGTTTTTCATGTCTAACTCACAGAATGCCTCATGAAGGGAGGTAAATATCATTGTTCCTCCTTCGCAAATGGCAAAACTGAAACCTGGTGAGATCAACCAGCTGACTCAAGGTCAACCACCAGCCAGTGCCAGAGGAAAGGCTCCAGCCTTCATCTGTTGCCCAGGCTGAGGTGGTAGGCAATGCTACCTCTGTTGCAGGCTTGAAGACCCAATCATTTGAAAGAAGGGCCAGGTGTGATTTAAGGGGCATTGAATGGTTGCCATGCAGTCAGCTTGAAAGGGCAGCCCTGTCAGGATGGGATGCAAGGGCTTGACGAAGCACTGCTGAAGCTTCCAGCAAAAGCCCCACAGGTTGCAAGGATGCAGGCTGAGACCATAAATTGCGGAAGATTCCTTCTAGTCAGCATGTGAATCTCCGCTCTGTGTGCGTGAGGGATGTGATTAGAGACACACTGTCCTGGTAACACAGAGCATATAGGGACCATTATAAGATGCTCTGACAACACAGGCATTTTTGTTTAGGTGTAACTCTCTCCCCCCCAGTCCTAACACCTTTCAGGTCTTGCTTTCCACCCCACTCATGCAAGTGGTACATCAGCACCCTGACATCCATGTGGTGTTGGCACCACAACCCATGACAGAGGGCTGCAAGTCCCTCTGTCCCATAGAACAACCAGGAGCAGGATGGAGATATAAATGCAACCACAACCCTGGGTACAGCCTGCTTTTGGGGCATGGAGGGAGAACTCTCCCCCATCCTGCTGCTGCCCTCACCCCAAGGAAAATCAGTCGTCCTCTGCTTTTTGTCTGGACCAGCCTCAAATAGCTGTACCCAGTTGCTAGGCTACCCGGCTGCCTCCCGCACATCCCCATAGCTGCTGGAAACCTCGCATCAAATTGCAGCTCACATGCTGGGTTATTTTTATCTTTTTGGGGAGATGGGGGATGAATGGATGGCAGGGCGGAAGGAAGGAAGATATTCTTATCCAAGTGCTTGGATCCTCTGGCCATTGGGTTATTTGGTATGTGTCTGAAAAAGCTTGTGAATACGAATGTGTGTGTTTCTGCTTCCTTAAATAGGTAGAAGATATGTGGGATCATAATGAAATATCTGGCTGACTAATGAATATCAAGTGACACCTTTTGTGCTATTTTGAATCCTTGATAATTTGTCTTGTGTTCTGCAACAGTCAGAAAAGAGCTGGAAACAGCTTCGCAAAATGCACCGATGCACCAGAAAACCTGTGAAGGGCTGGCAAGTGTGGAATAAAAAACTCTTGCCATTTACACGGCCACAAAATCCTTACATATTGCTTGGATTTGGATGATCTCATCATGAAGAAGGCAAGAAGATGGGGTAGAAAAGTGAAAAATGGTTGCAGAGAAATTATTCCCATCCCCCCTGAGAACAAGGACTGTACTCCCTTGTCCTGAGCCACCCATTTTACCCAGCCCTGAGCAACACCGGGTGGTTCCTGGGCTGCTGCAGGCAGCAGTCTCTGGGGGCTATGCTCTGCAGTGGAGGACCCAGAAGATGTAATAGGAAATCTGTGAGCATGCAGGATCTTATGCAGCACTTTACATGTTCAAAGGACCTTATTTATACTGCTGCTGATGCACAGCATTGTGTATTCTTCTCTGGTTTTTTTTTCACAGATGGGGAAACCGGGGCTTGCAGAACCTGACTGACAGCTAGCCACTGAGGCTGAGGAAAACCATGGCTGGATCCCATAAGTCACATCATGGTCCATGTCCCATTGAATTAAAAAGACCTATATAATATATCACCTCATTTTTTCCGTGTTGCTTCTAGGATTGAGGGCTTTCTGTACAGACCAGCAATAGACTGCAAGGAAATGAAGTTGCTTTATGGTTTTCTCTACCCCTTTTCTTCCCATAAAATGTGCTGCAGCCATATGAGGTAAGAAACCCACTGCAGCTCAGATCACCCTCACTGCTGTGTGCTGGGTTCCAGGAAAGGCTTTTTGATTCTGCTTTCAGGTCTTTGGAAAGAGCAGAAAGGAAAAGGCTTTAAAAGTGGCATTTTTAATGCTCTCTTTTCTCCATATTTGCATTAACTGAGGTCCTCAGTTTGAAGGTGGATGCAAAACACTGGATAACCTCACCCTGACTGCAGATTAGCTGCCTACCTGTGACCAGAGCCTCCCAGGGTAAGAGGGACACCAAGGGACTGAGAAATAGCCACTGGGAAATAGCCATCTCCAGGTAGCAAAATGATACCCACAGTTACTGCAGCTGTGAGATGCTGGTGAAAGGGGAAAAAGGAGGGGAAAAAACCCCACTGTCTAAGATCCATTTAAACCTCACCCCCTAAGAAACCATTCCCAGTACTGTCAGGAGAGACTGTTTTTTGCTTTCAGTCAAAGACGGATTCCCCCTTAAATCACGGCTGCCAGTTACATACGAAATAAATGCAAGCCATAAAACTCAGCCCAAATCAGGTTTCCTGCCCTCATTCCCTCTGTTCTCCTGAACATCAAACAGCCGCCCGGGGCTGAGACCTGGCACCTCCCCACAGCACTGGCAGGAGACGTATTGTTGGCAGTCACAATCATGGGCTCAATCAGCGACAAGGAGATTATTCTATTTTCTCAGCAGCTGTTTGAAGGGAAATAATCCTGGAAGAGCCTAATGAATTAACATTACGAGAGTTATCTGAACTAATGAGGAGGAGTGGAAATGGGCTGAGGAAAAGGGGCTGCTTTTCAAAGAAATGCAGTGCCTTTATTGGCTCTCTTCTGCTTTGGATGTTTGAAGACTCTTTATTTTTTTTCTACAGCAATTTATTTCCTGAGTGATTGAAGAACAAAAACAATTACAAACTGTACCAATTTCTTTTTTCCTCTTAGCTTTCTCATTTTCACTTAGCGAGATAATCAAACTGACGACTTTCCCATCCTCGCTTTCCCTTCCCCTTCCTGCAAGACCAGAATAATTAGAGATTAGCTAGAAACAAAAACAACCCAGAGTAGCAGAAGTCTTCTGAGTTACACAGGGTTAGGTATTGTGCCATGGCATGCTAGTGAAATTACAATAAAAAAGGAAAAGGAAAGAAAAAAGAAAAACATCCTTCTAGTGCTTCCGAGATCAAAGGAGCAACCCTTGAAATTTGACAGTTGGGAACTTCTGAGAAAGGAGGTTGTTAAACTAGTCCTGACTTCTGTGTCTGTTTTATCAGCAGGGAGACAGTGACATTGTTTGAACTAGATACTGACTTTTTCCCCACAGAGGTTGTGTGATGATTTCTGAGTGTGTTCCCCAAGGCTAAGGGTTTGCTATGAGAGTTCGGGAACAGGGGCTACGCTTGCACGTAAAACACGTGCCTTCACAAATGCAGCTAAGGACCCGGGTGCTTCCTGCATTGCCTGTGTCCACTGGCCTTTGCACAAGCAGCCAGGTATAGCTGTGGAGCTGACACATTAGCTTGTGGTTAGCTCCACACAATTATCACATCTTTTTATTTGGACCTTTGGAAGAGGTTGGTGCTCACAGCTGAACACAGCAGCTGCTTTCGCATTACCCGGCCATGCTGTTGTGCACAGTTGGTTGCAGCACCAGGATCAAAGTCCAAAGAGGTGTGTGCACGTGCAAAGCTGCTTCTTCATTAACTCCAGGCTGACAGTTGCTGGCACCCTGCCTGGCACACCCGATTTGGCTTCATTGCTCCTTCACCTTCTCCAGGGCTCACAACACAGCCTTTACTTCCCTGGAAAATATAGCCCTCCCTCCTTCTCAGGTTTTTCTCTCTTCAACACACAAATTATTTCATAGCAAGATGTTTGCTGTTTGTTTCTCTGCATATTAATACTGAGAAAGAGGAGAAGGGTTGATCCATTAAGATATTAAGGGAAGGATTTGAGTAAGTGCAGCCCTGGATCTGAACCACCTCTCTGAGTGGTTGGGACCAACACTGTGGACACAGGTCTTCTTCTGGCACCAACTGTGAAGGCTGGAAAGGAAAGTGTTCCCACCATCTGCTACCTGGTCCTCACTGCCCTTCGGCTGTGGCTGAGCTTCTGGTGCGGTCACTCCTTAATGCCTTCAATCAAAACAAATTAAGCTAGCAGTGATCTACTATTTAATGTAGCTCAGCTCCCTTCCCTGAAAGAAGCTAAAGAGCAACCAGACAAGCACTTGGCAGGCAGAGGTGAGAGGTTGGTTGTGATCTGCTGGTGCGATAGCATTTCTGGCGTAGTTGCAGCCAGATGGTTATAGACCTGTTGTAATGCGTCCCTCCTCCCTGGATATCTTATTACTTGCACTACATACATTTACTTGTTCTTTTCCCATTGTTATCTTAGACAGCCTGCACACAGCTTCTGCCCCATGTGCTCTTCATTTCACTCATGGGTATCTCTCTGCATGTTCAGGCTGAATTTTCCCTGTTTCAGCTGCTCTGGTTCATGCCCATGCTCCAGCTCAGGAGCCACACACACGTGTTACCACACTATGCCGAGGTCAGTGGCAACACATGAGCAAATGCACTTGCAGGATTGAGACTGCAGTTAGTTTTGTTCCACATACAGAAGGAAGCAAATGGACTGCGTGACATGGAAGCACCCCTGCTTCTCCATGCTTCTGTAATTTGGGGAGGGAATTGCAAAGGGAAAGGGGTCAGTGGAACAGTGCAAAAGCTTTCTCATTGCTCATAAAGCGACATGCCCTGGTTTGTCTCTGTGTTGTGTCCTGGGATGCCACAGTCTCCCTGGTGTCCTGCCCTTTTGCCCACAAGACCTGGAAGGCATCCAGAGCCGGTTCAGTGATAATTTTTCTGGCACGGCAGAGACTGGCAGGTGGTGCAGAACTAATATGTTCACCACTATCCACTTAACTCCAGTGCAGAGAGGTCCAGGCATGACCTGAACGCAGTGTGCTCTAAGTGCACAGAGCTGCTGGATGATCCAATGGGGTCATGGCCAAACAGTGTAAATTAGAGCATCCCCAGGTACCTTTACCCCAGGTAAAGCATGCAAGAGCTTTGTGGGGTCCAGCTCTTCTCTAGGGCGCAGGAATCCCTAAATGGTATCCCATCTGCCTCCTTCACCTGACCTAATGATTAATAAAGTTTTTATCTTTTGTGTGGGTAAATGTAAATTCTAAGAAGGAAAAAATAGCAGCAACCGTACATATGCAAAAGGATTTGGCAAGGCCTCTTTTGAATACTTGTTCTCTGCTTCTGCTTTACTTGACTGACGAAAGAAAGTCTCGTACTCCAGAAATGTAAAAATAATACATGAAAAGCAGAAAGTAGTTTAAGTAGTTAGAAATAGGAGTGAAACTAACCAACGGAGGTTCATCACTCGAAATGTGTAAAGAAAACATGAAGCAAAAGAAATGGAGAAAAGTTGAAATGTAAATTGAAAGTTTAAAATTCGTCCCTCATTTACAAATCTGTGGTGGGGAATTTGTTTAGAAATAGATTAATTTTATGTTCTCTGTCTCTCTAAAATTATAGTTTTAAAATTACATGAAATATTCATGGAGGAAAGGGAGAGAACTAACATCACCTTTGCTTTGCTGTTCAAATGAAACAAACAGAAGTGAAAAAGACAGTAAGTGACTGGAGAGCTTTTCATTCCAGGAGAGTACGAAAAAAGAAAATTTTTCTTTCCTGTATTCAACGATTACAGTGATAATGGCTACATAAGAACCTAGACAGAGAAATTTCCAACCTCTCTAAAATTCTCTGCAGCTTGCAATTACACATAGTCAAATTTATCATGGATGCCAGATGGCACAGCTAGCATATTGGCAGGGATTTTTGAAATAAAAGAGGAAAAATAGCTGGCCTGTTCTGTGCCTAGCTTGCCTTCCTTTCTCCCTCCCACCCCCAATAACCTTCTCCTACTTTCCTCTTGATGTAAATTTTCCCCCTTCTCTGTAAACCTGTAATTTGGGGAAAGAAACAATCCAACTTATTTGGGGTTAGGCCTTCCTCTAAGATACCTGTAGGTTCCCTGAATTGTAAATGGGTGAAATCACCTAGTTCAAAGGCTTTTCTTGCAACTAGCCCTATTATTTTAACTGGGATGAAGATGAGAAATGAGAGTAGAGGGTGATCTTGCAAGAAAAGACCCTTACACTGTAATCAGAGAGTAAGCTGGTGGCTGGACAGACAGTCAGAGAGGTAGGCATGCAGGCACTGATGTCAAAAAATTAATGCAGCAAAGGTATTTCTCTGTGGCAACAACTATGTTTGCAAAAAACCAAAAATCAAAAGATGATGTTGATTTCATGCACCCCCAAATGCTTGATCCAGGTTTTTGCAAGGTCTTAGAATCACATTTCTAAGCGCTCAGCCACCAGCTGCTTCTCTTGTGTCACTTGTGGCCAGAGTTTCAAACCATCTCAATACCCTCCAGGAGCACTGTGACATGCAATCTGCTCTCTGTCTCAAAGGAGACAAAATTCCTTTGAAAATCTGGCCCAGATGGTCAATGCCAATCAATTTTGGAAAAGCCTATAATGCCCAGCAAGTACCAAGATATGCATCTCAGAACGATGAATGAAACGATGGCTCCAGGAGGGACCTGGACCTTATTATCTTTAATAAGGTGAGGAATTCATGCCAAATCTCACTATAGTTCTTTATATTGATATAAACTTAGATCCTCCAAGGTATTAACTTGAATTACTCCTTTTGGTTTCTTTGAGAGTTAATTGCCTAACTGCATCTGGAGATACAGACCCTGGTTTATCTATTTATCTGTGTGTCTATCCCTCCATCCATCTGCTTTATTTTACGTGATTATTCATGTCCCATCATTTGAGGGTTGCTTTCACAGCTCATGACCGTATTGTCAGGTGTAGCATTTCCATATCATTTTTTCTGAGCAGTGTTGATAATTCTCGCTATCACGATATTATAGGTTAAAAGCTTTTGTCTTCCTGCGTGCACACGCTCTCTATATACCTTTAAATGAACATCTAGAGGTAAAAAGAAGGCAAGAAGTGAATGATGCAATTACTCTAACTGTCTTTAATCTCAGCCCCTGTATACAGCACTGTTCAAAGACAAAACACTAATCCTGCAGATACAGACCTGTCGCACCACTTCAGTTTTTTGGTTTACATTCCCTGCCCTGCATGGGTGGGTGTGGACGTATCAGGAGTAGGAAAGAGACTGCACAGGCAAGAAATGGCTGCTCCCTGCTTTCAGCAGCCTGTCTGAAATGTTTGCAAGAGCACTCATTCTTCAGCAAGCCCTGCGGTATCTGTTCGCTTTCACTTTTGGCCAAGTCTCGCTGATGCATATCAGTTATGGGTATCTGGAAGGTGGGTTTACATCAGTCCCGCCCCTCTTGCACTCCCCAAGCCTTTTGCCCCTCAGAGGTCCACGTGCAGGTTTCAGCTCTTAAAAATGTAACAGAACCACTGACATGCCTAAGAGAGGTTATCCCTCTATGGAGTTAGGATAATGTTGCTAGTACTCCCCAAAAATCTAATTTATCTTGGACACTTTTGTTAGAGACTAAATTAGAAACTGCTACATTCCAGCTGATCTTCCCTTATGCACTAATTTGCAGGAGATCAGTGTTTGCTGGTTGCTGTGAGTATGTGTCTCTGTATGCACGCACCACCCCTCCACACACTCAGAAATCTCTAATGGCTATGAAATAGTCTCCAGAGCATCATTTGATGGCAAGTAAAGTAAAACAAGAGGAACAGTTACCAAAACCAGAAAACTCAAGACTAAAAAGAAATAGCTGGAGGTAGAATGAATCAGTCACGGCTGTAGTGTGATTATGTATGCAAGCTTCTTAGGACATAAGTATAATCCAATTGAGATGATGTGTCCTTCCCACATCTAAAACAAGAGAAAAATAATACCTCCTATCAAAAGTCTATCTGCCCATTTCTCAATTACTCACGCAATCATGCCTCGTTTCAGTCTCAGATTTACTCTGCAAAGCCAGGTGTGATTACCCAGATTGTTTCTTCTAGGGCCAGGTCCTGATGGCTCTATTCAGCTCCAACAATAGCCTCTTAAGCACCCGCCGGGAAGGTCCTCAGAGCCGAAGAATTGGAATTAAGCAAATAAGTGTTTGTTCCTGGGCAAAGCTCTTGTTCTGTCCAATTATATAGTGGCCAGTGCAGCTCAGGTTAGTGCCAACAGTGCAATTTGGGACAGGGTGGCAGAGATTTGCTTTTAACTGTTTCAGTGTCTGTAACAGGAGCTTTGGTGACAGCTTTTTCTCCCGCTAGGTGGAAAGACCAGAATCTGGCCTTTGCTTAATAGTTGTGAATAGTCTATTGCAGGGCCTCAAGAAATGCCATTTTTGTGGCATTCTCTTAACGCCTTCTCTGGCATCCTGCGCTCCTTGTTGTGAAGCCCTTGGTAACTGGCAGTAACCCATTCCCTGGTACGGTACCAAGGACACCTCTAATGTGGTGTAGAAAACTCTGTTCCATGGAAAAAATAATGAGAAGACTGAAGCACAAAGGATGGCATCTCCATATGGGCCCTCCCACAACAGTTGTTGGGGGGAAGTTTCACCAATTCCATCATCACTGTCAGTACCCAAAAGGACACTATCAGAGCTGGCCATAACAGATGTCTCCTGAGCTTTCAAGAGGCTGGTGCGTCCCAGCTCATGCAGATTTCTAGATCATTTCCCTAGGAATCATGGGCTTTAAAAGCAACCCCCTTAGGAGGGAGAGAGCTGCTGTAGAAACTGGCAGAGACAGAAAGTGTGTGAAAACCAGGGGTGTGAGGGTCCTTCATTGTCCGCCTCCTGAGTCAGCATGCTAAAGCCTTGGTACAGCTGAGTCTCAGTTGATCAGCACTGGCGTAACAAGACCCATCTCTTAGCCTCCTTTTCTTTGAAATGTAGCAGAAGATGGCTATGGCTGCCTCTGCCTGCGATAGCTTTTTGTGACTGAGAAGGAGCATCTGGTCCTGTTTTGGCATCTAACTTTCTGGATTTGCAGATTTTCACAAAGAGCTTGAATAGAGAGAATAGTGAATAGAAGGAATTTTCTAATCAGTGCAAGGATCCTCCAGGAGCAGCAAATGGAAGCTGTATTCACAGGTCTGAATGTTCAAGGGCTCCACGGGAGGCAGTGACTGTTGACACAGATCTAACTTAGGCACTTGGCAATGGGGCAAGCAAGTCTGCTATTTCTCAGAAGTATTTAAAGCCAGCCTCAGAGCAATCCCTTCAGAAAAAGAAATGCCCATTTTGCTCTTCTTCTTGCTCATCTTTTGGTGCTAAACGTGTCACTTCTCGGGCTCTTTTCTCAGCACCTTGCACTGTGTGCAGGGCCTGAGAAACTCTATGGATGCACAATGCACTTTGCCATAACACTCAGGGAAACGGGGCAAGATAACGACAGATGGGTCTGCTTTGAAACTGTAATTTTCCCTGCCTTTTCTTCTTTCGCTTTAGTTTGAATCAAAGCATTACTGAGCAGTGGGGAGGCCCTCCTCTCCTCCCCGCGTTTGAGCTTGTTGTTATTTAATGGTGCAACACTCTATCCATTCACTCCTGCCACTGTAAATGCATTGGAAACGAGGAGTTTCCATGTGTGTGGGAGAACCCTTTAAGAAAAGGAAAGAAAGAGAGGGAAAAAAATAATAATGCCACAAATAATTGTCTTGGCATTCTAGAGAAGAAAGGCAGAGGCTTATGCCTGGAAAACAGCTTGTCATTTGTCTTTAATAAAGAACGATTGCAAACAGATTTCCTACAGACACTGGCCACATATTGAACTGATTAAAAATCCTGGGCTTATTGATTGTCGCATTCTTTTCCCTTGCTGCCATGCTTCATCCCCTCTCGGGAGGTTCAGCCACGGCATCCCCGCGCTCCCAGCGCATTACCGAAGGCAAAGTTTCGTGCCAGAAGGCAGCCACAGATGGTGACCGGGGATACCTGCCAAGCTGCACTGCTGTCTCAGGAGGGTCAGTCCAGGGGCTGAGGAAGATGAGGGGACCAGGGTTGCCAGCTTTCCAGTTGCCTTGCTGGAGAGGTGCAGATGAGGCACTTGATTCCTCCACGCTCAGTTGCCTTCTCTGTTCAAATGGCCTCGGTAGGTTTTTTCCCTTGTATCAAAGGCTGTGGGATCTTTTAGGCTGAACGAAATTTGTGCTTCTGATCCTGCATATTTGTTTTTGCTTCTAAAGAAATACTGATATGGTTAACTCTGGGTTAACAGGGCTGAAATAACACCTCACCCGCCACAGGGTAACAGGGCTGCTGGGAGCCACAACCTTGAAGGGGATGAGTTAGAGCTGAACACAGCACTGAGAAGTTCCAAAAGAGGGGCTACAGCCCCCCCTACCATCCAGCTAAATCTGTGCCTGTCTTAAAACATGAACAGATGTACAAACAAAGCCGTAAATTAAACCACAGTGTCCTAGACCATGCTTTGATGTTCACGCTCCACTCTCTCTTGCTGCCTACAGAAACGAGTGTTGCATATCAGGGTTGAGTGGTCTCCTACATCTGGCCTTTCCTTCCACCATCTTGTGTTTTCACTGTCCTACAGCTGGATCTATATACCAGGACAGCAAGAAGCACCTGCCCAGGCTCCATCTGTTGGGGGACGGTGACCTTTCAGGGCTGAGGGATGAGAAAATCAGAATGGACATTGCATGTCAGGATGGGACTCAGGCTCACAGGGTACAGACGAGGTAACTGCAGTCCTGGGCTGGTGGCGGAGCAACGCTGAATCTCTGGCCCTACAGAAAGCCCAAAGTGACCATGGTCCTGATGTCACTGCCACAGATCTTATCTGATGTGAGACTGGGTGAATCCAAGACATGGCATGGTTGATGCCAGAACGCAATTTGGTGTCAAAATTTCAATGAAACATTTCACTCTGAAGCCAAGGGTCTCACCAGAATTTGGCACCCATTTCTGAAGTACCCGAAAAAGGCCTGATTGCTAAAAACAACCACTCAAACAACCTCCTTCTGAAACCTGACCTCTGCCAAGCCAACCTGCAGGAACTAAGGGATTCCAAATCACTGCCAAAAACCGCACTCTCAATTCAGTCCAGGGTATTTTAATGGGAGAAAAAACAATCAAAATCAGAAGCTCTGTAACCAGTGTTCTGAACTCCAATGACAATGACTGTGCCACTTTAGAGAGACAATGTATGAAGAAAGGGTTAATTCTGTTTTCATGCTTTTTAAAAATAATTATTTGTTGTCACCATGAAGAGTGACTGATAATAATAATTACAGCTCAAGTATACTGTTCAGTTTCTTTCCGTCAAAGGGGCTAAGTGCAAATCAGCTAGTCCAGGTTTTTTTGAGAGCACTCATAATTAGGTTCCTACCATCATATTCCCTCTTTTCTTACAGAAAGGGGAGAAACTGCCTTCTGAATTAACAGAGAGATTTTTGTCTAATAATAGAAGCTTGCTCTTGAGTGATGTTTGAAATCCATGGGGGAGGGGAGAGAATGAAGCAAACGAGGGTAAGATTTATCCACAGCATCTATGCATTGTCATTTCTTTCTATATCTTTTTTTCCTAGTTGCCTTATACTGTTTTAAAGAGAATTATAAAATGGTGCTTAGTTTAAAACTGTTCAGAGCTCAGCTAAATCTCTTCCCTGATGATGTCACCTTTTCATTCAGTGACTCCACTTCTCATCTGTGAAGTGGGGATGATACGCCCTTTCCCTCAATCTTCATCTGTTTGGTCTATTTAGCGTACAGAGTCTTTGAGACATATAGTATTTCTCACCATTATACCACATGCAGTACATGGAGACTGTTCTTAACTGGGTCTCAAATACATAATTACAACAAAAAGCAGGCTGCGGAAATGTTGATTAGGGATGCTGAACCCTGCAAACACATATAGCCAAGTGAAGTGAACACAAGGAATAGAGAAAGGGCACAAGCAGATGTCCATGGACAAGGAAGAAGAGAAGATGTTTTGGTTGAGAGCTACATGGTGAAATAGTGCCAGTGTGAGAGAAATTGCCATGTTGTAACTCAGCCTTAATGGAAAAAGCCTGTAAAATAGTTTCTGTACTGATATTTTAACAACTGGTTTGTAAAAGAAAATGCCAAAGCATGTGAAATTACCTGCTTTGGGCTTGTTTTTGTCCACCTGAAGTCTCAGACTATTTCCAGAGAAAGGTGTTCAAACAGGGTAAGCAATGTAATATCGGACCCTTGAAGAATGCATGGAAATCCTACCGCATGAGCTTTCCCCCCAGAAAGCTGGTGCAAGAGCGAGTGGTTTTGTGGTAATCAATCACATGAATGCGAGACTGGTCTTGAGAAGAGAATTTTGCAAAATGCCTGGTGGACATGCAGACAATAGGGGAGTGTCTGCAATGACAAAGGAAAGCACTTTCCCTAATGGGAAACATCCTCATTATTCATACCATATCCTTGCACTGTGTGGTTCTTTGGGTGGTGAAATGTAGGGTGGATCCAAGACCCTGAGTGCAGCTGATCCAAGTTATCTAATTGCTGCTAACGTTTTTCTCGTTGGTGGGCAGAGGAAACTTGTGTAATGAAAAGCAACATTAAAATAGCACTAAGGTTCTGTTTTACAGCACCAAGAGAAAAGAATCACAGAATCATAGAATTGTTTAGGTTGGAAAAGACCTTTAAGATCATCAAGTCCAACTGTTAACCTAGCACTGCCAAGTCCACCACTAAACCATGTCCCTAAGCACCACATCTGCACGTCTTTTAAATACCCCCAGGCATGGTGACTCAACCACTTCCCTGGGCAGCCTGTTCCAATGCTTGACAACCCTTTCCATGAAGATATTTTTCCTCATATCCAGTCTAAACCTCCCTTGGCACAACTTGAGGCCATTTCCTCTTGTCCTATCGCCTGTTACGTGGGAGAAGAGACCAACACCCACCTTGCTACAACCTCCTTTCAGGTAGTTGTCGAGAGCGATACAGTCTCCCCCTGAGACTCCTTTTCTTCAGGCTAAACAGCCCCAGTTCCCTCAGCTGCTCCTCATAAGGCTTGTGCTTTAGACCCTTCACCAGCTTCATTGCCCTTCTCTGGACATGCTCCAGCACCTCAATGTCCTTCGTGTAGTGAGGGACCCAAAACTGAACACAGTATTCGAGGTGCGGCCTCACCAGTGCCAAGTACAGGGGGACAATCACTAGTCTTCCCGCATTAAGGATGCCAGCCGCTCCAGCTCCCCAGCCAGCTCTCTTTGAACATTTTGTACAGTATCTGCAACAATACTAACGAATGCAATTAGGATGAATCACATAACAAGGATAAATCAAGGGTGCAAAGGGGATCTGACTGCTCAATAAAAATCTAAAACTAAAACTACCCACTGCATCCCAGAGCTGGAATGTTTCACCAGAATACATTGCTATATAGTATTTTTCTGTTCTTTGGCCTAACACTGTAGCTATGGCCATGGAAGCCTTTCTTATTTTTAATAATAGAGCCACGCATAAGTTCTCTTAGAAGGGCTCATCAAATAACACTCTGAGCATCCGTATGGTGTAACACCAGTTTTTCACCAGCAACTTCTGTTTGAGGCAAATGGCAATGAGTATTCTTGTTACTAAACAAGGGGATGTTCTCAGTTTAGTATGTTAGAGTCTGGCTGGACAAATAAGGCACTTTCAATGCTTATTCCCTTCTGAGAGTTTTGTCTGAGAATCCAAAGTCCACCTTTAGGCTTGGATCCAAAGCCTGTTTGCAGCTATCAGGGTGCATTAACACTAAGTGTGGATTCAAGTCCACTTTGCAGACCATACTCTAGTGGTGATAAAACACGATGTCTATGCTAAGAGGCCCGTATAGCTTGAATTTTGGAGCTCTACAGACAGGAACATGCAATAGTGCCCAATGAAATCATGCTTTAGCATGACACCCAGCACTTGTTCATTTGGCAGATGATCAGGACAGATCGCTAGTCTGAGCACATATGCTGAAACTACCTTTGCTCCACATTCATGCAACACAATTGATGCTAAGGCCAGGCTGACAGCCAGAAATATGGAGAAGCAATGTGCACAACCTCACTGCTTTTTCCCCTCTTTCCCTGGTAGCAACTACGCCTACCAGGAGCTTCCACTGTTGAGTGCCTTCCTGCAGACTCTCAGGAGAGGGGAAAAAGGGTGTGGGAATTTATAGTTATGACAAAAACTAGAAGCCAGACATTCTGTTTAAAACTACCTGGATTTTGTTGTGGACATGAGAAAACATAAATCATCCAGAAGGACAGCTAGGAGACAAATAAAAAAGAAAATGCTAATGCTTTTCCCCAGAACTCATGTCTGTACTGGTGGGCAAATTCTGAGCAAAGAATTGGTTTACCTACGTCACTTTGCATTCCTCACTGATACAGTTGAATAAATACTGTTGTTCTCTTTTTGGAATATGCATTAGTTGATCTTTAAGTATCAGGCCAGTAGCCCCCAAGGGTGTGCTGGAAAGAACCAACCAACCAATTTCACAGCACATAATTTATTCCACAAATATTACTTCCCTTCCCAGCTCCTGAAATGGTTCTGGATGGTTCACAAAATTCTCAGATTTATTTGTTATTCAGAATTGCTTATAAATTTCTTCCATGAATAATGAAATTGGGCTGGAGATTGTTCACTAACAGCCTTTTGTGAATAGTTGCAATTCACTATACAAAATTCATGTTGTGATTTGATATGTTAGCTATGTTTTGTGATGCTGTCTCTGACTGGATGAATTATATAGCTCACCAGGGAGTGTGGAATGAATTGTGATTGTAAAAGTCTTGATTGGCCATTTCTAGGCAAAGTAGGGAAAATAATCTGAGCGCGCATGTTTGTTAGTGGCAGGTATGTTTCTCCATCCACTTATATTGACATAATTGGGAGATTGCTTCACTGATGTCAGCAGAAACGCTGACTGTAAAACTGAGATGAAAAAGGCATTACAGTCAGTATTTCTGAAATAATACAGTCTCTGGGGGCTTCCTAGCTGGCATCTGGTCGCAGATAAAAATGACATAAGAAGCAGAACACTCTTTTAACCATTGTTTCATATCATTTATATGGGATTTTTCCCAGTGAATCTGGTGTACTTGTGTATTCGTGAGTCAACAGAAAGGGTTCATAAAAGGCTTCTCTAGCTGCTATTTGCTTTATAATAGTATCGGCTGTAACAGAGCATTTTGTTCCAATTTCAGTGTTAACTCCAGGTGAACAGGAAGAACAAACACTGGATTAAACCATGTCCCCCCTGCCCCAAAACCCTTCCTCAAGTTCACAGCCTGGGCTCCTTTGTCCCACTTTGCCCGTGCCCCCTCCCCTCCGCTACTAGCTGACTCTTCTCCCCAGCTTGTCGTTTCCTATCTGCATCCTCTCCAGCACGGCTGTGGTGCTGCCTTTGTAGACTCAGGACAGGCAACTAGCAATGACAGGGACCAGCATCTTTCCTGTGCTACGTTGCAGAGCTGCGGGCTCTCTGCTTCTCCCTGCACTGTGGCACCAGAAGGTCCAGGTCAAAAGCTGAGACCCTGATGCTCACTGTATTAAAGGTAACACTTTTTAACCTCTTAAGTGGGGCCAAAGCCAAATTCTGCAAATTGAGGAGTGCAACAGCTCTGCAGTCCCCCCTCCTATTGCTTAAAGGTGGCAACAAAACCACTCAGAAGAGAGGGTGGTGGGACAATGTAAGCACCAACCTATTTTACACAGCAGAGGCTGTGCATCGCTTCCTCCTTTTTTGTACATGCATGTGGCGCTTTTTTTCCTAAAACAATTTGATTCAATTGACTTTTTAAATTGCATTTATTTTATTTGTCACAAGGGTATAGGGCAGCCCAAGGTGAGAGGAGGAGAAAGTACAGCCACACTTTCTAAATCTGACAAACTCAATTCCCATGTCAGGAATATCGAACGCTGAGGCTCTGTAAGCAGAAGCACAAGCATACACAAATGGATAAAGCTCCATTATAAGTTCCCAAATGTCACCTATTCCTCCCGTAGTGTTTATGGGCACCTCCACTGTGATCACACCAAAAGGGGTCCCACTCCCAGCTCTCTTTCCCATTTCCAAATGTTGGGAAAGGAGACAGCGCTGAGCTCTGTGTGTATACGCAAACAGGCTCATCTGAATGCACTGCAACAGCTGTGTTCACTCCTCCAGTGCATCTCCAGTCTGCATGTTTATGATCCCTCCCTCTCCAATTCAGATGTACAAAAGCATTTGAGGTTTTTTTTTTTTGTCTAAGACAATGATATGAATTTTAAAAAACACCTTTACAAATGAGAAAAAATCCAAGCGGACTTTTCCCTAAAAAATGAGGTGGGGGAGGGAGATGCTGCTCTTAATTTGACAAATCTTTTTTGATTTGGGGTGGGATTTTTTTTTTGTTTCATTTCCCTCCCTTGCTAATGAAATTCCTAAAGATGAGATGGGTTGTTGTTGCCATAGAAACTCAGCACTGGCAGAAACTAAGACTGCAGATTTATTCATGCGGCTTGTTAGTCAAACTTGATGCAATAACAGAGAATTAATATTTTGGTCTCATCGAGATCTTGCAGCTTTTGCCTTTCTGCAGAACCTGTGAGCAGAACGAAATTCTAAACTCTGCATTGCTGGGCTAAATTCCTTGGTCCTCTCCAGGCATTGCACCAAGGGCAGCTCTGCTTTGCGCACAGGGAGGGCTGAAACCCTGCGCTGCTCGCTGCGACAGGGGTGCTACCACTGCTAGACATGGCGGGAGCAGGCCTGAATGGTGACTGCAAGAAATCTGTCCTGTTTTTCTTTTCGAAGCCTCTGGGACGAGTTTGGCAGAGAACTGACTCTTAACGAACAAAGGGTCTTAACCATCTGGTAACATATACAATATATTTTGTGTTCTTGGTAACATGTATTTTGCAACTACTGAAGGATGCATCCTTGCCCTATTGGGTAAATAAGCATTTATCCTCTTGGTGGCAAACAGAGGAACTGTGGTGGGGAGGACAGATAAATGTGCCATACATATGGCAACTCCAAATCCACCCCAGCAGAGCAGAATTGGGAGTGGAATTTAAGATCGTTCCTTAACTCTGAGTCCCTGTGCACGTTACTCCTGTCCGCATTTGTCCTCCTTGAGCTTTATTTTCTGTTGATGGTAATCAGCTCTGATCATAAGACATGAAAATTGTGTCTCTATACCATTTCCCCTCAAATATTCCCCTCAAACTCATGTTTACTTTCACACAGCTCTTCCAAATGAAGATGTGACACCACAAACAGGATTATAATTGTGGAAGGGGAAATGGGCAGCAGTTGCAAAGTCCTAGGGGGTTAGAAAGAGGAAATATTTTGGTCATGAAGTCTGCTGTTACAGCTTAGGCTGCTTATGGTTCTTGGGCATGAAGTCCAAGAGACACTGTAAGTCTCAAATGGCTTTTTTCTGCCTCCCAGATGTGAATGAACCAGTCAGCATAAATCTGTGACCAGAACTGCTCAATGTGTGTCAGAAGTTCTGCAACCCAGAGACTTGCTTGGCCAAATCACGAAGGAGTTGAGCCTTTGGAGGATGAAGGCTTTTCTACTGATAGCATCCCACAGACTGCATGAAAGAAATCACAGTGTTTTGAAAAGGTCTCCCTGTTTCAAGCCTGGTGATCTCCAATTCATTTTTTAGTTGATGAAATAGGAACTTTTTTAGATTCACGCCCCCCCAGCCCTTTGTGCACTTTCCAAAAAACACACCAGGCAGCTAAGCAACACACGGGCACATAAACCAAGGGAAAGGGAGGGAGCACAGCAAAACAATGCAGCAGTCTATCCAGTATTTAGCTGATGGTTTTCACCCAGAATAAAAACTAGCCAAAGTCACTACTCCTATACCAAGCCCATCCAGACACAAGTTTACTGCAGATATCTCAACTGTTCAGTGAGTTCTGGAAGAAACTAAAAGTGGTGAGGGTCATGCCAAGGACGTGCAGAAAAGGCACCCCCTAATGTTCCCAGCAGTACCCAAATATGCCTATATATGCATGTGTTTGCTTACACAGACACCAATTTGTTGTACCTACATTGAATATTTTGCCCTTTCACAAAAGGCAAACTACAGCCAAAGTCTGTCTGATGTATCCCTAGAACAAGGAGGGAAAACAGCGCACTAAAGGGACTAGCTGAACTGGCTTTGAATCATAAAAGGTGGAGAATGTTAACGCTCAGCTGAGATTTTAACTGTGGAGGATTACGCTGATAGAACTGGACCTGTATTTTGATAAAAATTATACATATTTCTGCCACAGGATTAACAGTTTAAGCCCCTCACCAGCCTCTCATTATCATTCTTCTCAAGGAAGCTAAGTTTTTCTCTCTGAGATGAGTGGGTGCTTTGATTTAAAGGGGCAGAACGAACTGGGAGGGTATTTGTTCTTACAGAGAACTCAAAGCAAATAGGTGCAAGCCACCCCCATCTTCAGGGATTGTCAGTGCCATTCTGAGGGGCTCAGCACCAACCATCCCTCTCCCAGAAACACTTCAGTACCGAACAGATGTACCTGCTTCACAACAATTGATAGAAGTTAATGAATTCAAATCTGAAGTCAATAAACCTCTGAAAGGAAAGTCTTTTATTTATAACTGCTTGGCCCTCCAATTACTCGGAATACTTCAGGATTAGGCATACTGGACAAGATTTTCTGCTTCTCTCTTTCACTGGAGTTCCTAGAGGTGCAAATCTGTGCAGCATCTGCCCTTAGTAAAATAAATTAGAATGCTTGAAGGAGCAGCCTGATTAGGAAGTGAAGTGATCACTAGCAACTATTGTCAATGTTGTGTGCTTTGTTCCACTTACAAGGCTAATTACTGTAACAAAGTGGATCATTTTAAATGGAAATTCTGAATGACTCTCAATGCAAATGTTCGTGATTTTTTTCCTGGATGCATCACAACTGCATACAGGAAACAAAGGACAATGGAAATAATCAAAACACAACTAAATTGAACAAACTATTCAATAGACTTCTGTTAGAGCTCATTAAAAATGTGCATTTGTCCTCATTCTTTGTGAGTTCTTTGTCTGAGGTCCCCTATCAAATCCTACCATCTCTACATCTCTTTGCAAAACAGCATTGTCCACCCAATGAGCCTATTATACTTTCTGACTTCAGCCCAAGGAACCCAGTCCACCTCCCAGGGGAATCACTGGCTGACCTCCTGTTAATCTCAGTGTCATGGGACTGAGCAGAATTTCTTCACTTAGTCATGTTCTTAACTTGTAACACATGTCAACTCTTACTCAGCAATGCTCTTCAACGCTGAAGTTGGACTTAAGGAAAAGCTGTGAGTTAATCGCATATTCAAGTATTTGGCACATTGAGCCTAAAGCCCATATTGCCTGGAATAACCACCTGACGACTGGGCAATGTCCTTCTCCCCTTTGCATTGACTGAGCTAGTTGCTCAGTGATGTGACAGCTGGGTATGTGGAGAGTCTGCAGGACTGAGCCAAATGTTGCCTTGTTTTCTTGATTCATAGATGGTTTTTGAGGCAGGGAAGAATTCTAATAGGGAGGATTAAGGAGAAACACAGTTTTCAAGAAGACATTCTGAATATACATTAATCTTTTTGAATGGTCTTCAGTATACTGCAGTCCTCACCCATTCACTACTAAACCCAGTGCTGTTTATAACAGTGTATGTGCTTAGAGAAAACTCTTTTTTATTTGAATATATAGTTCTTAGCCTAACCATTCATTTCTAGAGGGAAAATGGGAAAGAAAAATTGTCTGTACATTTAGACTATGTATGAGAAAGCTGTGAAATCATTCCCTGCCAAGGCAAACTCAGATTCTGACATTCCCTTTTTCCTCCACTGTATTTACTCCTGATTTGAGATGTAATGTTTACTGATAGGAAAAGCACCTTGGAAAAACTGCAGAAGTATTACTCTGCACAGGAAATTTTGGCAAGCTTGGACTGACAGCTGTTTATTCTTTCAGTGAATACCACACATCTGGGGAGAGTACTGAGGTGTAACAAGCACAGCAAAGCAACCACTTAAGACTAGTTCTCTTCTAAGTGGGGTTGAAAGCACACAGACCAGACATGCATCCACATTCCCACAGTTAATTTCTCTGGATTTTAAAATAACACTGTAGGTTTCCTTTCATAACCCTTCTGAATTGATAGATTTTTTTTTTTTTTGAGAATCAAGGGTAGCCAAGAGGCTGGCAATTAGTCTCACCACTGTCTGCCCCTGACAAAAGTCTCCCTTTGTGCAACAGATACCTCCATTGCCATTGCTGTCAGAGCTGGGAAAGTGGCATCCAAGAGGCCTGATCTGAAACCAAAGAGGAGTAAAAATACATACAATAATTCTGCTAGAGGGTACATGCAGACATCCCAACTTTATTGCTTTAGATCGTTCACTACTGCTTTTAGAAATAATCTGCACGTACACACAGGGTTCAATCCATTCTCAGTACATCAGATGTGCTGCAAATGCTCCGATCAATTGTGCCTGCACAGCAAGTCTGCTTGAAACCTATTGCTCTTACCCTTTTTTAGGACGTGCCAACTTGGTTTGTCCATGTATCATTCGATAGAACTGAAAAAAATAGCTGACTTGGACTATTTCATCCCAGGCAGTTTTGTCTTTATAAAGGGAAAAAAAAACAGGAGGAGAACACATTAAACTTCATCTTAAATGTACCATGTCAAACACTTTTCAGGCCACGGGTGTAGTGGTGTCAATGGTATTTCACTGGTCTGAGTATTCTGTCAAGCCAGTAAACGAGGAACAGTTATTGTGATGACTGTCATTATGTGCTGTAAAACCTGTGTAAGTGGGATGAGAGTCAGCCTGGCTGTGCTAGCAGAAAAGAAAACAAATGTTTGTAATAAAGTGCAACTTCGACTGACGTGGCTTTCAGTGATGGTACAAAATGAATGTAACTTCTGCAACACGGGCAGAAGTGTGTAGCAAAAAAAGCAAGGGTGTGAAGGGTAATCACTACAATGCGTGATTGGCTTTTCATAGTTTTTTGACATCTGTGTAAATCCACTGACTTGAATAGAGTTACCTAAGGCAACTAAGGATGGAAGGAGAAAACATTTTTATGATTTGAGAAGCAGTAAATAAAAATTATTAGAATAAAGAGCAAAACAGATTAATCCAAAAGAAGTCAAACTCCTTGTCTTTCCTAGAGGAGCTCGATATGACACTGGCTTCATTTGTGTCTCCCTTATACACCACCAGACTCATTAATAGCATGTCCTCTCACTGGGGTGAATTAATTTCTGATTTTGCCAAATGAATGGCTTCTAAAGAGACTGAGGGCAAAGAAATGTAGGGAGTGTTGAACCTAGAAAAAAAGATTAATATGCCTTTGTCCTAAGCCAAATATTCTCAATAAAATATTAGTCTGCCACCTGTGAGAAGAAGGTAAACAATTTGTCCTGGGTAAAATTGTAGTAGTCACTGGGACAGAGTGGCAGCAAAATGCTTTTTTTTTTTCATTTGTAGGAACATGTTGAGCTGACTGCCTATTCTGCTGGGCTCTGCCTAATCAAACCAAGGGAAACAAGCTCTAGCCCAAATCAATCAATAAATAATTGGAGTGGGTACCTACTGACATTTGGCCTAATTTTGGGTCAGATGGTTTTACGAATATCTTGAGCTCTTGACTTCCACTGAAATCAGTTATACAATTAAGGTATTCCTGAAAGTTTCGCCAGCACGACAGAGGCATCACTTTCAGTTTTGACATGAGTGCAGCTCTATTAAGTTGACAAAACTGCATGGCCACATGCCTGGGGCAGTTTTGGACCCAGAAGTACATTCTTGATGAACCTAGTCGGGAAATCTAGCAGCCCAGCCAAGCAAATACAGAGCAAGGACTTTCTTTGTGAACGTATGGGGAAAGAGTGATAATTAAGCCCATATACTGTAACTGGACACCCCTGCAATGTTCAGCAGCTGCTGTCTAGGCATTTTCCAGTTGACAAACCAGTTGACTACTGTCCTATCACAACAAATGCTTCCCTGTTGAGGAAGCCTCAGCCCAGTGAAGGTTAGAGCCAGCTTTGGAGCACACTCAAGTTCATGGCTGCTTGGACCTGATTTTTGGTCAACTATCTCTGTTTACAGTGAGTTTAGTGGCTGGGGTTTTGCCACACCTTTTATCAGATTAATTCACTTGCGTTTCTTCAAGTAGAACATCGCAGCAAGCGATGCAATGCCTGGGTCATCTTTACTCTGGTTTTGGACAGTCCCTTTTCCCTGTTCATCATTTCAGCCATCATTTACAGCTTGGTACAGTGATCCTACCAATATGACCCAGAGACTTCCTCCATATCTTCTGGTCCTCAAGAATTGCTAGGTACAAGACACCTAAGGTCTTCAGACTACATGGAGAGCTAGTACATCTTGAGGCTTTTTTTAAAGAGAGCAAGAGTTCATGTGATTTGCTACTATGCTTTGGCCATATCTTTCATAGTCCTCTAGACTTCACAGTAGGAAACTCAGAAGATTAAAACTGTACAGAGCTCAGCATAGCCTCCTCCCAGACTACCCCCAAGCAAGTACACTCCTGGATCCTACCAGCGAGCAGAAAAAATCACTGCCAGACACAAATACAACATCTCACTGCCAGTGCCATGATCATTGCAGTGGGTACCTGTCAAAGTCACCACAACCTCAGGCAAATGCCTCTGGGATACATGCCTGTATTGCTGCTGAAGGTAGTTAGCTTACATATTTTAGCAGCGATCCAAACAGCATTTCCTCCTCATGGCACTTACTTGGTAGCGCAGGGAAGCTTCTTTTGTCACAGACTGTTCTGCCATGACCTGCAAGGATGCTTGTTACACAGGAAGCAAAAAGGTCACAAATACTCCCCTTACATCACCAAGGAAATGTGAAAAGCAAGTGCTATTATTTAAGGGAGCAAAGTGGGGTGGGTGGCACTGCACACTTGAGAACATTATCAGCAGGGCTGAGGAAGAAAATGGGTGGACAGGTGAGCCCTGAGGTGGGAACCTGCCATCTTCTCACTTAATCTTTAGACTTCACATCCCTTTTAGTCAACGTGCAGCAGACAGGGGCTCAGCCATTTCAGAAAGCTAATTATTCTGGAAGGCACCTCTCTAATCATTTGACAAAAAGCCTGTGATGCATGTTGAGGATAATTATCACTTGCTCTGTGTCCTTAAATGTCTCTCACAAATGTCAGCCCCATCACATGAAGAAGAGGCGTTGAGAATCCCTGTTTCAAAATGCACGGGGAAAGCAGCAGCCATTTCCACGTCTTTTAGAATAGCGCATATTAAAGCATTCTGTTTGTGCAGGGGTATTTTTAGGTTTCAGAATTATGTAAATTGTTCTCCAAATTACACACAGCCCTGAGATAGCAGCTAGTAGCAGTTGCAGCTGTCAGTGTCATATGGTGTTGAGCACCCAGCAAGTTGCAGGAGAGCATGGAAACGGTTCTGGGCATCACCACAGCCCCAAATATCTGCTAATGGATAGGCAAATCACATACAGTGCTGATGGGCCTGATATAAGAAGGGAGACAGCACTGAAAATGGGCCTCTCCACTAATGTCTTTCCATGGGGCTTCTCACCAGCGGTGTTATTAGACTTGCTGCTTCCCTGTGACTCAGTGGGTATTGGATGCCATTATCAGTATGAACTAGAATGGACAGTTTTATTATCAAGGTCAACAGTGCCATTAAAATACTTCCAGGCATCAATCCTCCACTCCTAATGGAAACCAACGCAAAATAAATTAGCTGACCACTTAACCAGCTGCTGGAGAGGCAGGAGAAGGACTGGACAGAATGGCAGGTTTATTTCCTCTGTTTGTTTTTTAGGAGGCAAATCTTTGGAGGATATAAATCTGTCTGTCCTACAGAAAGTACACTGGGACCCTAAGCACTAAAGGAATTGTTGCAGAATTTTCCTGAGAAATTTTTCTGAAATGGCTTTTTCATGGCACTGATGGGGACTGCACTCTTGAAGGAATTGCCTGGTGCTTGCCTCCAAAGCTGATATCCTTGTACGTAGCCATAGCACAACCATTAAAGGGACTCTGCCTTGCTCCATCACCTGGAGCTGGAAACTGAGGCATGAGGCAATGGTTCCTCATTATTGACTTGCCCAAATTCACCCAGGAAGTCTGTGGCTGAGCTGAGAACCCAGGCTTCCCCAGTGCCAGTCTTGTGTTTAAGAGTTGATGCTGAAGGGGGAAGTTGCTTGCAATTAGCCACACTTCCCTGGCTTTACAAAAATAGAGTTGCTATTTTACCTTGGTGGTAATCACTCTATTTTCTATCTACAAAACCTTCTATATGGTTGACCTCTATTGAAGAAAACCAGAATGAAAGAAAGAACAGATGCAAGTCCCTGACACAAGATTAGCATTAGAGGTGATTCCTCGTAGAAGCTTAATTCCACAGAGGTCAGATGTATGTTTCCTTGTATGCCACTCACCCCCCGCCCTTTCTTTTTTAAAGAAAAATGAGTTTTCTTTTCTTATCAAGACAGCTTGACTGTGCAGTAGGTTCATGTAAATCCTTTCACTTTGAGAGACCTGAGGTCAGAGCCTGATTTTTGTAAGCCAGTGGCATGCTCTTCAGGCTTACCCTTGCTCTTCTCCTTGAATACCAGCCTAATAGTCACTAGACTTCACAGGACTCGTGAGCTCAGGACCGCTTTAAGCAGGCAGTGAATTCTGGCTAGGGCTGAGCTGCATTCACCATGCAGGGAAGCAGGAGCTGGAGCACTGAAGGTCAGGAGAAGCGGTAGGAGAGCACAGGAATGATGCCCCATGAGCTTGGCAGGACTGCTAGCTGTTGGCTGAAGACTTCAGGGGAGGCATGCACCTCCCTTACTCATGGTTTTATCTGATCACAGCCGTTTGTACAGGGCTTATTCACATTGTTATCCGGTTCTTAGTCATGAGCAATGAAAATGAGTTACCATCTTTTTTTTTCTCTTTACAAAAAGAAAAACAGAAAATCCAGCAGCCAAAAACAGACAATAGAAGAGAAATGGATGTAAATCAACAGGAAATATTTTAAGGCTGCAGAAAGAGTACTATAACTGGGTAAATATGAGCTAGAGGGTCAGCAGCAGCAGATGTTAGGAATGAATGGGATAGAAATACAATGGTTCAGGAGGTATAGGCAGGTTGTCATGATAAGTCTTGTGGATTGTTTACTAAATTCTGTTTACAGTGTAAACATTTTGTTCAAGCGCTACTAAAAAGATTTAAGAGAACTGTGTAAAAATGTTCTCTGTTCTATAAAACACCACTGTTTTGCCTTTCTTGTCTGGATAGCAGAATAAATGAGAGCTACAAAAATACTGTTGCAACTAACACTGTACATCATTTTTCAATTGTTGAAACAACTGATCTGTCCATTTCTCTTCCTTGTGATGGAAAGAAATTAAAGGGAGGGGGAGGCATAACACTTTGGAGGGTCCTGAAGTGCTCTGACAAAGGGTGGCACTTGGGATCTGCTTGCCTAGTTCTGTGGTTTAATTGTATGAAGATGCCTGAGCGCATCATGTGGTTGCAAAGCTCATTAGCAAAATTAATTCACTGTGCTCTATTCATTTTTTACAATCCTGACATACAGCCATGGAGCATTTTGCATCTGGAGCTATTTGAAAACAAAGTCCCTCTTGGAATATTTTTTCTGGTTGATTTTAGTAGAATATAAATCGGATGTTTACGGAAACCACAGATTTTTTCAGTATGGGATCTCCCACATAACACCCTTCATACTGAAGAGAAATAGTACTATAGCAAAAGAATGAGGACCACAGGGGCAAAACAGAAGCCTTATTAACTTAAACTTCAGTTCAAAGAAATAAATGACTTTGTTATCATAACGGGTTTGCACAGAGACGTTAGATCATCCACTGGTTAGGAGGTGAACAGAAGCGTGAAGCCCTGGTTTCCCATATTCACGTGTTTTGTAACCATATGCAAGTCATGCAGACACTTATGCTCTGCAGAAATGGATGGTATGGTACCTAGCTGGAAGGAAGTTGCCTGAAAATGACAAATGGATCCAGGCTTTCTTTTCTCAACACCAGAACATGTGCCTGTGACATGGCAAAACCATGTGGCTATCATATCTTGTGGGACTAAAAGAAAGATTCACCTAATCAGCACGTGCAAACAATAAGAAACTCCTCTGCAAAGAGTTGGGGATAACTACAAAGTTTTGTTATTGGTGTGACAGATAACAAGAATAAGGGTGGAGATTACTAAAACATCCCCTGCCATGCTAAGCAGAAATCCAGTCACAGCAATTCAGAAGACCTCTTACCTCAATCAAAGTGGCTCTTTTTTTGTTTGTAATCTAAGACTTGGGTCAAATGTTTCACTGCCAGCGGTAACTTTTTAAATTGGAAGCTCAAATTCATCCAATCAAGCCTGCAATAAAAGTAGGCACTGAGCACTCGTGTACGGTGTTACATAGATATATTGCTTCAGGATGGACTATTCTAAACTGTTAATTGATTGAGATCTCACCCTGTGAAATTCAACAGGGCATTTGCTCCAAAGCCATTAATGTGCTGTTATGCAAGTCACTCCTCCTGCACTTAATTAGCTATTTGTGTGGGTATTTATTTATCTACAGACATGAAGCCACGGCCAGACCCTCAGATGACATAAGTGAATCCAACTCACTTTTTACCAGTGAAAGACCAAGCCCAGGAATTGAACATGCAGATAGCAAACTCCCAGCTTGTGGGTGGTTTCCAGCCCTTTGCTGTCATTTTCCTGCTTCATACAGTTTTGTGATCTAATTGCTTTTTCAGGCACTTGTGTTTTAGGGATATTTCTTTTTTCCTTCTAACAGCCCAAATTACTCCAGGAAGAGTCAGTTGTCATGACTCCCTGCTTTTAAGGCTGCTGCTGCTGCTGCCATCGTTGCCTGACAATAAGAGGAATGGAGGACCAAAGGAGACAGGGAAAAAACCCCTAATTATAGCCCAGACTGCCTTTCTCTCTCTAAGGTGGAAGGGAATGTAAATTATCATTCCTGGATACAAAATCAAATAGAATTACTTATCTCTTGAAATCCCCGCTGATCTGGCCACTGCACAGTTAAGCAACATGCTGCCTCATTATTCCAGTGACATACTGCTGCAGGAGAAGAAACTCCCAGGCAGCGCAATAAACCAGCAAAAATACAGGAGATGGCTCGCAATTTTCCTCCACTCTCTTTCCCAGGTAGACTTCCATATTTCTCTTTCAAATTAAAACATACCTGTAGCACCTTTCCCCTGGATCCTGAACAAGTTTGTTCTAGGGAGAAATATGAGCAAATGACCCTTAGAACAGCAGACAATCAAGAAACTAGAACATGGTCAGACTGCAGTAGGGAAAGCCTGTCTCAGGATTACCAGTTCCCTGATTAGGTTATTTTCTGGAGATAACTGGAGCCTTCCAGTTCTCTTGCTGTCTTTTAGACATTGAAATCTCTCTACTTTTGATGGAGTCTCCTTTGCTATGTGGAGAAGGAGGGTCAGTATTGCACATGATTTGCTCACATGATGGAATAAATCCATTGCTTATCTAAGTCTTTCACTGCATTATCAATTTATAAAGGTATTTGGGTAGCTGAAGGAACAGATAAGTACCTATGGGGATATGCAGAACTACCACATGCTCCCTATTTCTCTTTAAGCCAGTGGGGATTAGGAACAACTGAAAGGGTGAGGACACTCCAGCCTGTAGAAAGGCATTGAGGGGTGATACAATATACTCAGGAGGGGTCTGGAGAAGATGAACAGGAAACCTACATTTACCAAAAAACATGCCTTTGCCTGGCTAACAGTTGCTGCTGGGTGTGCAAGCTTTGGTGGGAACCAAGGCAAGGGCTGACATTAGGGCAGCTTGGTGTGAGGGAGAAAAACGCATGGCCGTGTATGACAGAGCTCTGAGAGAAAGCACTCTCCAGGGGAGCTGTGATTTAAACCTTATTGAAAGCATTAGCAAGTGGTTGGAAAAATCAGAAGACGGCACTCACTGCAATTTTGTGACATTTCTATTGCAGGGTTGAGAACAAGGCACCAAAGGATTCAGTGTATCATAAACTGTAAACATGAAATACAGCAGGGGAGCTGCAGCCTCAAAACACAAAACAACCCTCCCTATGAGTATTCAGTCGCGCTTTCAAACCCACAGAAAATAAATCTCTCCAGCCACAGCTTACAAATTCAAGGAGAGATCAGGGAGCGCACACCCGCGTTATTCTCAGCCTCTCTGGTGGAAGTAGGTTAAGGCACACTTGCAGGCTGACATTTCCATGCTCCAGCCCTGCCTGCCTCTTCCCGCAAACAGCCCATGCAGAATGCTTAATAAACCACCCGCTGCAGTGGCTGCACAGCTCACACTGAGACCCACACTTTGAGGATACCTCCCCCTGGTACTGGTCTGCACCCTCCACACCCTCTTTGCTCATTAATAGTGATGGAAGTGATTTGCATGAATCAAGCCCAGTGTATTGACCTTATAGATCTCCATGTGCTTAGCATTGCAGCTCTTTTTATGGGAACAGGTGCAGGGATTTAGGAGGAAACAAGCTTTCTTCTTTCACCCTTTACAGGATATACTTTGGAGGCAATGAAGAAAAGATAAGACCTTGAGAAAAAAAGTTCATCTGAATAAGTGGTAACTGTGTGTTACATCCCCCACCCCCAGTTTCAAAAAATGGTTCTGCTTACTGCTCCTGAGGCACCTCTAGTCATCTGCGAAAAAAGGATTTGCTGCCCTTACTCATGCTGGAAAGACACTCTGAATAGCATCATTGTTTCTGGTCAGCCTATGGGACACACATAGTCACATCTGTAAGTGAATTGAACAAACACATGCCTGTCCTTGGCAACCAGTCTGCACCTCTACCAACTGTGAGCTTTTAAGTGCGTAATGATTAAACACACAACACGTGGATATGGACACACATACATGGTCACGCTCACAAATACATGTGCAAAACAAAATTACTGGACAAAACGATAGCAATAAATATCTAGCCCTGGCACACCTGTGTTTCTCCCTGATTTCTTGTCTCCTCCTTTATTGCATAATACAGACTTTTCCAGTAGCATTAACTGTTCCTCAGGCATCACCTCAGTATTTTAAACATGATATGGCTCTAATACATTCTGCAAAGAGGCTGTTCTCCTTCAGACTAGACTCACAGAGGAAGATCTGATAGAACCTAACACCCTATTTTTTCCTTCTATCAGTCTCAGTCCTTTTATTTCCAGTTGGTACCTCAAACAAAACTCAAGAATTAAATTAATTAGCTTCTGGTAATGGGGACTATCACTTTATCAGTGTAACAGAATTCTACCCATACAAATGAGATGCTGCTCCAAAACTTCTTGGCCACAGCTTGGATAGTTGCAGCAGGGCTTGAGGGACAAAAATGACCACTGGTGCTCTGTCCATCAAAGGGAGAGACACTAAATATACTCCTTGGGACAGCCTTGCCATGTAAGCTATCCATTCAGCTTGAGGCACCATGAAATCACACAGCATCCACAAATCCCCTTGCAAAGGATCAGAATGAAGGAAGAAGGTGGTCTAAAGAACTGATGCTGTGGAACAACAAATGTTTCCATGGAGACTTTCCAGCCATTTGCAAAGGAAGACAGAAATGCTGTTTCTTTCCTGCTACTAAGCAAACTGTGTATGGAGTTTGCGGGGGCTGACACCTCTTGCGTTATCTCAGAGACAGAGCCATGGTAACACAGTTGGTGTTTCTGAGGGAAACAATGACACGCAACACCATGCATCACCCCTCAAAGCAAAACCACTCATGTTAATGCAAAGCAGACACTAGTCAGATGAGTTTGGGGACTTGGCAGGGAGAAGACTGGCTTCTGGATGTAATTCACTTGCATCGCACAACAAATACAGGCCAAGCCAAAGTTGACCGAGATCTCACCTCCTTTTGCACATCCCATGATCTTCCTTTACTAGGAGCAAAACTCTACAGTTTGATATATCTCTAGTGGTGTGCAGAGATAAAGCTCCTAAGTGGCTTGAAAAGCTATTTCACAGCTGCCAAAGCAAAGCAGTTGAGCAACTGTAGCATGGCTGCTACAATCCCAATGTGCTCGCAGAAGGTCTTGCTCCATAGACTGTGAAGGCCTTTCATTGGCCACATATCATTACATGGCTTCTTATTCCCTCTGGCCTTTTGGTTGAGACAACACTGGGCAGTATGTGTTTGTGTGTCCACTGTGCATATGGGTGGGGGCATATGAACACGTACCACCATTAAAAAGGGGAAGGACGGAATGAAAGAGAAGGACAAAATGAAAGAGAAGGACAAAATCATCCAGAGAACAGGGCTGTTTACCCTAAGACCTCTTTTTGAAAGGCTAGAGTCAGTCCCACCCCAGTGCATTACAATACAACATAATGTGCAGAAGCTCGTAAATCTCCAGGAATCTCCAGATGCTGCTGAAGAAGAGGAGAGAGCAAAGAGGGATCTGCCAGACCCAAACAGATGGGTGTGAGACTCCTATGAATGGAGTCTAGAAAAAGTCCTCTGTGGACAGATTTCAGTGCAAAGGGCTTCTAGAGCCCTTTGGGAAAGGATGTTTGCATGCACATGTAGCTAACGGGAGAAACAGAGAGTGACGACTCTGTCTCACGAATAGCAAAAGACCTTGAAAGTCCCTGGCAGGTGAGTTTACACATTCCCATACCTCACTACCACCTTTTCAGTACAGACAAGAGTTTGGCTTTCAAAGGCAAGTTTGAGCTTGCCCAGTTCCATACAATTTAATGCACTAAGACACAGGTAACTCTGCTGGATATCATTGCTAGGTTTTAAAGAGCCACAGTCTTAAATATATCAGCAAAAGCATTTTCAGAGGGACTTCTGACCTCTACTTTCCTGCTACTGAACCTCCCATGAATAACATATCTGTGGTCCTGAAATTCAGCATATTATTATATTTTGTCTTGACCATAGAAAGAAGTCCACCTACTCAGCTAATTTCTTACTTATTCCATGCTGCTAGAACACTTTATCTTAAAGACAATTATAGTTTCTCCATATGTCATCATACATTTATGTACATTAACCTTGTGTTAAATTCCAAAGGCTAGAAACAACCACCTAAATCATCCTAATTAAGACGAATTACTGGAATGCTTTGAAGAATGCTGGGAAATGCATTTTGCTGCATACCACAATAATGAAAACAAAGCTCAATTCTGTAACACTTATTAACTTTCTTCTTTCAGCCCTTTATTTTCTCTGGTCTATTCTGGTTTCCAAAAATCTCTTCCCCCCTCTCAAGGATGCAGTTTAAATTAATTCCTCCAGCAAGACCTCAAAGCAAGTACATCCTCGCTAGACACTGGCCATTCAGGAAAAGTTAATGGACCAAATTCATCCCCAGGTATAATACCTGAGTTCTGCAGAGCTACATCATGAGGAATACAGCCCAGCATTGAGAGATGTATGCTCCTTAATTTTCTGTCCTCTGTGCTTCACTGGCATCACAAGTAGACTACAAAGAGGCAGAAGCCAGCCCACTGAGATGAAGACAACCCCCCACTGTCAGATTTGTTTCAGCTGGCTTCCTCATGACCTCTGTGAGGGAATTTGGTGGTGGGAAGAAGGCAAGAATACAGGAATGGTGCCACACCAGAACAAGCAATGCCCTACAGGTCTGTTTCCTCTGCTTCAGGGATTTATGAAAAATTGAATTAACTCTGAATTTGCATGTGCAATGTCCCCAGTAACAAGGTTGTAACAGTAGGACCTTAGAAAGACACATGGAGATGGGACCCACATCAATTCTGTCTCTTCATGTTATTAAGAAAAAGGAAACAACCTCCCACCCCAGCCTGCCTGAGCAGCCCAACACTCCAAAAACCATAAATAAGGGGAAAGGAGCAGTGCGAAGCAGGGGGACACACCTTTCTAAGCTTTACAGAGGGAATTATAAACAGTATGGCTTAAAGGAAATAAAGAGGCTCTGCAAGGAATCAGTATGGGACTATCCGTACCATGCCGAGCATGTAACAGAAATTAATTTTCTCCTAGAAAAGGACCCTGTAATTAGACCTATATGTCACCTTTTTCTCTTTGCCACATAATCACACTTGAAGTTGCTGCTCTGGAAGTGAACTCTTCCCAGGGCCTCTTTTTCTCAAATGAAAGGAGAAACATCTATAAATTATCATCAGAAAGAATAAAATGGATGCTGACTGCTCCCTAAAAGCCATTTTTGAGTTTTCTTTTCTGAGCAGAAGCTAAACAGTGTCTACTGATATTCATTAAGCAGTCAGCATCTTCCTCTGAAGGGCTGACGTCAGTCTGCAGCCTAGGACCTGCAATTATCATCCCTAACCATTGAAGTGGATGGCTGCTTAGTTACAGCACAATGTGAAGTCTGAAAGGATCTGGCTGACACCAGCTGCCCTCCCTCGAAAAGTTTAAAGTGGGAGGTGAAAAATGAGAACTAGTCAAATCTAATAATTTTTGACCTTGGGAAAACTTTTACCGGGCCACAGGTTTCCCCCTCCCCGCCCCGCCCCGTGTATATCCCTTCATTGCTTGCAGGAAGGAAAGTGAGTAATACAGTCAATTTAAAGTCAGTTCAGATAAGCATCTGAATTTCTAGATCTGTATCTAAACACTAGACCTTAGGACTATTTCAAAGCTGTGCTCATCAACACACAATGAAAAAGCAAAGCTTTTCCTCTGGCTTTGTAAATCACCAGAAAAATCCCCAGCAAACTTCTTTGCTGTCATGAACAGTGTCAGAATTGGAATGGAGTTCCCAGGACCAGTCTGGTGGTGAAAAGGCAAAAGGGACAAGCTGTGTTGGTAGGAAAGCTAAGGCAGCTTGTTCTGGGAGAGGAGAACACCCAGTGTTAGACTGCAAAAACATTGTAGAGAGCATCACCCATTCTGTGCTGTTAGTTGTGCTGCACCTCAGCTGGACCTGTGAACCTGGCTAGACCCATGTATTTTCCAGATTTCAGAGGTAGCCTACAAAAGTCAAGGTGCAAGGGAAAGTTTGGCTGTGCTCAGCGGGGTGCGGAAAAAACGTACCCTAACCCTGCCCCCACCAACCCTAAAACCTTGGCTTCACTGAGTGCTGATGGTTATTAGCTTTTCCCTCCAGTTCTACAGAAAACTCTACAGATCCTTAAAACATCATCTGTGAAGGCAGACACCCCTATGGAGGGCTACATGAACCTGGGTCATACAGTGGGACAAGAAATTGCAAGAGCTCCTCACTGCAGATAACAGGCAGGTGGGCACGTGTGGCAGTGCTGAGTCAGAGCACAGAGGGACAGGTGATGCTGGAGAAGGGACAAAGCAAGGACTGTGAAGGTGACCGTTTAAATACCGCTTTCCCAAGGTTTCTGCCATTATGCAACCAGAGCCTTAATCACTTTTGGCACAGGATAAGAACTTCACCCTCCATTTGTATGTGGATGGTATTCAGCCTGGCCTGTTGAATGAGCAAGTTGCACCAAAACACGCTGTAGGATGTAGTGTTGAAAGATGACAAAATATATTGTTTTATAACTACCGAGGGGTGGGGGTTGGTGCTTTGCATGAGTACTAAATCAGAGGCTGCTGATGACTTTTACCTTACACCTTGCATGATACCACCCATTCTTCTTTTGTGACACTTTCCACTAACGACTCACATTTGTTTGATGAATATCTAAACTCTATCAGACATTCCTACTCTTGTTCCTTTCGAGCCATCTTACTAACATTTGGTTGCTATTAACTTCAATACATAATAGCCTGGTATTTGTATTCATTGCACTGAGCCATTCATCATGTATGCTAGTTTTTTGCTTTGTTTCTGAGACAAGTACAATTATCCAACTGCTGCAAGGACTTCATTACCTACCTATTCTACATTTTTCACTATTAGGTAAGCACGTATTTAAAGCAAAGTGTTGCTTACTGCAGAGCAGTGGTGTCTCCTTTTTTTCTCTGGATGATTTTTCAGCAAAACCCACAAACAGCAATAAGAGTATCAGAAAATGCTAGAAACTTATGTTGTAGAAATGAAGAAAACTAGTGATTGGTTCCCACAGAGAAACACACAACCAACATCTAAGTTGTTTATATGCCTAATGCTGCAGGATTTCTTGCTAGGATGATCAAAGATACCTGAGCAATGGAGGTGCCAAAGGATATCTAATGCTCAAGAAATCCCTCCGGACATCTTACGGATGGTCCACAGTTTGATTATATTGTGTCAGACAGATCCCCAGTGTTTTATACTCTGTAGAGATGACATGAATCACTTAATTCTCTATTGAAATTCAGTATCTGCTGGATGGAAGGCAGCATATAGATTTTCTTTCAGGGCATTTCATGAAAAGAATTAAAGAACTCCATAAACTCCTGAAATTACAGGTGGCACGTAACAATGCAGAATGCAGGCTGACTAGGACAACTTCGTTGCCAGGAACCATGCTATGGGAGACTTAATGGCTCTGTTTTGACAGGACTTTAGCTTCATAAACAAAACTCAGGGAGAAAGGTGGAAGAATGTAAGGAGGTGCTGATTTTCCAGTACTGTGGGAACCGGGGCAGTTTTTTATCCAGATCAGTCTGAGAATCGAAATTAGTGAGACTAAGGATGAGTCACATCCTCTCACATCCTGTTGAGCTTTAGAAGGTCACTTAATTAACCACGCAGTGACAGAAAGGACTTGCGGATGGGATTACTGCACACTAAGTGGCAGCTGCTCAGAGTGCAGTCGCATGGGAGGCTCACTTTGGTAACAAGCAGGCCTAAAAGCTCCTCTCCTGTGTGCCCGACCCCATCAAGAAGTTGCTTCTTAGGAGACCACATTGCTGAAAATGATCCAAGGAAGAGCAATTGCTTCTCTTTCTTAGCAGGTTATTTTTAGCCTGGATCATTTCAGTGACCTGCTTCAGAGCACAGCCCTGTGTAAGGTTGTGCTGCCAGAAGCAAGGTGACAGTGAGCCGTAGCACAGAAGTGGGAACAGGCAAGCGTTCTGCTGAGCTGCATCCTCATTTTCTGCACATAGGTATGTGTCCTTCCCTTAGACACGGGTCACTTCCAGTTCTGCTTAGAGAGACTTGGCACAGTGAAAAGCACTGGGAAGATGACAACCGGGTTGCATTAATTCAGGTGTTCAGGCTGCTCCTCTGAATCAGAAATGGCCACATGACTAAGCTTCCTGCGATGATTTATGCTGTCTCAAAGGGTATTCTGTGGAAACAGGATACATAATAGACTAGGAGGAGGTTGAGTTCAGTGTTTTGTAAAGAGATCTCCTGTGTCACAATTTGTATTGTGCTTGAACACTGCTAAGGCATCTGAAAATGATTCAGGGAGCAGGGGAACTGCTGTGTCTGTCAGTTCCTGAAGAGTTGAGTCATGTAGCAGATCCAATCTCTAACTCGTATCAACAGCCTAAACAGATGAATTAGGCCAAGCTGATACTGAGCAGTTCCTGATGGGGCATCCAACCTGAAGATAACATGCTCATGAAAGCAGAGATGTTCGGGCAGTTGCTTACTCCTGTATTTCTTGCACAGATCCCAGTGCGGCACAGCCTGCTTTTCAAGTTGCATTACACACAACTAGTCTACAAAGGGACCAGAGAGATGGAGCAGCTCTCAGTGATGTGCAGTGTCATCTGATCACAGAGACAGCAGTCAGGTAGAAGACCATCCCTGAAGGACTGTGCTGTCTTCCTCAATTTACCCCAACCACTCACCAGGCCACAGATATATATGAGCTTTATGGCTCACTATAGTCTTACAAGTGAGCTGAAGGGTGCCCTTTCTGTAACAGACACTTCTGTTTCACCCCAGAAGCTTGCTGTGATGTACTGCAAAGGAGAAGGCTGAGCTCTGGACAAGCTTTTATTCCACTCCCTGGTGCCTGGGAAATGCCACAGATTGCTTCCAATGAGCTCAGGAAGCGCAAACACAAGCAATTGACTGCAAATCCACAAAACAAAGCCAAGAGGCTCAAAATCTTCTCATGACAAAACTCTTCAGAAGAAACAATCAAGGTCTTTGTATGTCCCAACACAACCAGTACAACACCTACAGCGTCTCCACAGATACCAGCATAATAGCTTGGGGAGTCAAGCCGACCAGCAAGGAGCTAGCTTTGAAGACGAAGAGATGACACTTGGCCTGTTTATCTTGCCAGTAGCCTTCTGCTGGCTGAATAAGACTGAATGGAAATGGCTGAGCCATGTGAGCTGTGGGGGCCAGAGGGCGCCCCCAAGTTGCATTCCCTATCCCAGGGAGGTCTACAGTCAGTCTGTGCCTCTTTGAGGCAAAAGACCTTCCAAGTATTGTCCTAAACCTCCAGGTTTTCAGATTTTAGAGCTTCTCTTCTCCCTTGTCACTGGAGTTCACAAAACCGCTGAAATTGTTGTAATCTTTCAATTGCTATTCTTCCCCATTTATCCTTTAATTTACAGCTTTCTCCACTCCCATTCCTATTTCAATCACTTTTTCATCCTTCCAGCTTCAGAATGTTTTGCAGATTTTAAATCTTTTATTTTTATTTGATCAGCATCTTCCTGTTCTATATTTGTGCTTGCAAACACAGACACCTGCGTGCACACCCACACTGACTGACTCAATCTTTGTTTTGTTTTCTGGGTTCATTTAGCACTTTCATTTGTCTCTCACCCTTCTTCAGTCCCTTTTCATCTATCCTCTTTATTGCTAAAGACTTAATTTTGTTGCTCATTTAGTGTGCAACTCGTATCTGTTTGGTATCTCAGACTCTCCTATCTTTCAAAGGCTTGTTTATCTCTACATATTTCACTTTATCCCTTCTTTCCTCCTCTCTGTGATGCAAGCACAGCGACTGCTCCACTTCATTATTTTCTCCCTGTTTCTGTATTGTTTCATGTTTCTGAGGACACACCACATTGATATCCCTTCTTGCTAGGATAAGCACAGAACCGCCTCTCCTAACACCACATTAGAAATGTCATGAAAGCAATCATTTTGTTGGTATTTACACTGATTTATCTATGCCTTTATGTGATGCTCAGCACTAGGATGTAGGAAGACGGGACATCAAGCTGTGATACTTGCACTACCATTGCATTCATTTTCAGTAGTCCTTGCAGGATGTAAGAGCAGTTGATACTAAAATGTCCCATTCACTTATACTTGCCATTCAGCTGCATAGCAACCGCAGACTACCTTTTGCAGACTTATTGAACTATTTTTAGTTCAATTACTTGTTCCCCTGACTCAGACTGCAGGGTAAGTCTGAGCTACCTTTCAAGCAGTATGTGCAAATGAACCTCATTGCTTGCACTCATCCTGACCCAAACAGCATACAGCTTTTTACCAGGAAATTATTTTAGTTACTGAGAAATAAGCTTGTATATTTACGCCTTGTGCTGACAGATTTTCAGACTAATTGAGTTCCCATCTTGTTTTCATAACCCCAAGTTTTATCATATGCTTATCCTTGTCACCTAACTTTGGTGACAAGCCACCTGCAGGTTGATTCACCAGCCTGAAGAATGGCTTCTAGCAGGGAAAGCACAGGCCTCTAATGATGATTTCCCAATATGCTAGCAAAGTAAATCTCTAAAAACGTGAGAGGGAAGGACAGCAGGAGGCTTGTTTATCATCTTTTGGGGCTCAATTAAGATAAAACTTTTTTCAAACCCTGCAGCAGGAACTCCAAGTGTGGTTAAGAGGAGGTCTGGGAGCAAAGCTGTAATAGCTTCTGAAGACCATCAAGAACAGAATCTGCTCCTTGTCGCTGGATGGCTGTACTGAAGAGACAACGTGTATCTGTGCACATGCATTGTTTAAATTTAAATTATTCACCATGTTCTCATTTCACCAAATATAAGGGCATTGAAGCTGATATCTCAGAATAGCTGGCATCCAGACTCGACATCACAGAACTAGACTTCTCTACAGGTTTATTTGTGGAATAAGTGCTCTCCAATCTCAATGGCTGCCTGTATGGTTAATTTCAAACTTCAAGGGGATGAAATGAGAGCAGAGATTAGTGATAAAACTGAGGCTGAAAAATATTTGCACATAACTGACTTGTGAAGAATCTGCATGGGTATTCCAGAATGCAAAGACATGAAGGAAACCCAAAACTGATTTGAAAACAGTGATGTGCCAATCTTAGCTCACGTGAATGGCTTCTATTACACACCATTTCCCACACTGAAGTGTGAATCTACCATCAGTAAAAAACCCCTAGATTGCTCAGCTCTCTCTCAGAAATCAAGTGTCCACCCCAAGCAATAATGGTTTGTACCTGATCAGTGTCTAGAAACCTGAAAGCAGCCACTCTGAGTGGTTGCTGAAAAGAGAAGTGAACATCTTTCCACCTGTGCAGTTAAAATCATTAAAATTATGTGTAATGTGATGCTGAGAACTACGTCACCTACTTCTGTTTTGCATTGCCAGTTTGAAGGCAGCATAATTAGTCTATTCGCACTGGTAAGTGACCACTCTGTTAGAAAAGTGCTGAAGATAACCAGAGACTTTACCTTGTCAAAATCCACCAGCAGGTATCACAGGCTGGTGAAACGCTAACCATGCAGCAGGACGCACTGTGGGGCAAGTTATGTGTTTCTTACATTAGTTCAGATCCCAGTGAAGTGCTGTAAGTAGCATGTGTTACGCACACTTGCTTTATTTTGCATTTCTACCTTTGTACCAAGCACCTGAACAGGTTATTTACAAAAGGGTTGTCTTTTTTAGTGACAACTGGGTAATACCTATGAAAGTGTATTAAATGTTTCAACCTCCATTTTGCTGTCAACTATTAGGTTTCTCATCTCTTCAGTAAGATACACTTTTCCTGGTCAGATGTTCTTTTCCTGATTATCCTCTTGTTACTAATACCCTTAATCAATTATGTTCTTGCTCTTTTCCTTGCTTAATGGATTGAATTGTGGTTTTGCCTCTTTAGTGCTGTCCCTTCCTATTTATACTATTCTTTTATATTTAATCCTTCAGCCAAATTCCCATTTCTTCGTCCAAGGTTGACAACCGATGAAACTAGGATCTAGTTACTGTAGGTCACATCCTAGCCTTCTCCTCTGAGGGGACACTGAACTACAGAATTTCTTTTGAACTAGGCTGTGCTCCACAGTTGCCCTTACCAGCTGCTGGTTTAAGCCACTAAGCTCAATAATCTCACTGATGCTAGAACTTCGTATCTCCTTGCGTTTCTCCTAAGGAGCTCACTGAACCACAAAGATGTTTAGCTCCACTGGGATCAAATCATTTTTGTCCACCTGTTTTCCCAGCAGAAACAGAGTGATCTGAGCAGAGAGAAAATTGTGCCTGAAACCTGGCATAAATAAAAGCCTAGCTGGAAACAGGGGTGAGAGGTAGAAGGATGGGAACAGAAATAGGGCTGCATTGGGTATGGGTGGAAGGAGCAGGGACTGAGCGGCTGAGTCTGTTCTTGCTTCTGGCATTGTCCTGTTGGAAGCAGAGCCTTGGGCTCCCTCCATCTCTGCTTTGCAGGGGAAGGAATCACCTTTTCGTGTGTCTGTGTGGCAGCCATTCAAGCATTACCAAAATACATATAAGTAAAAGGAAGATCTCCCTACTCTCCCTGTCACAGCACAGAGATCCTCTCTCCCAGCTTTCAGAAATGTAAAAATGAGTGTGGCTCATCTCATTAAGGTGGGTATCCAAACCAAGTACCTCCAGAAGGTCATTCCCTTATTTGGCTCCACTAACCCCAAAGGGAAGCTAGAACACTGTATTACAAAGGATGCCAAATTACTAGATGACTAAAATTAGGTGGGAGAAATCTCTAGTCAGTGCAATGGTTGCAGTGGAAGAAGGAACAGAACTAAGTTGGAGGAAGGGTGATGCAGAGCCAAAGCAGTGCTGGATGCAGGTCTGTGTGGATATTGTTAAATGCAGTCATTTTGACCCTATATCTGGATTTACTCACAGGTGCCAGTTTTTATATGCATGTAGTATACTAAGATTTAATTTTTAAGCAGATGTTGTTTACAAAAACATTGGTGCAAGCAGTCATTCTTTGCTTGGGGTTATGTTTTTGCAGTGTGGCCTCTGATTTTCTTATGATTACTTTTTATGATCTAATTTTTATTTAACAGTCCATTACATGAGCATTGCATATGGAAATCGTAGTGCACAGTTTTTGATAGTAAATCCTATTTTCTTGGGTATCCTCCCTTAGTCTCCCCACTCTTTTCAAAATTATCTTCCTTCTAGGGAAGAATTGAGAAAGACCAGTGCTCTTGCTGAAAAGAACCCTCTCTTTTAATCTCTAAATCACTAAATATTCTTTGATTAACAGAATTGTTAATGCTAATGACTGATAGTGACTTCTTAATTGCAATAACAAAAATAGTCAAGAAACATTTAGATTTGGACTGCTGTTAATATTACACTGTATCCAAAAGAAAAAAAAGAAAATCTGTTCTTAAAAGAAAATCTATTCTTTTATGTGTTCCAAGAAAGAATGATTTCTTTCTTTAGCAGGAATATTCAGAGCATTTTGCAGCTCACAAGCATTATATCAGCCTATGAAACAAACCAGCTGGTCCGAGGAGGTGACTGACCCATGTCTCTCCCAGTATTGACTCAGCTGTCCTGAGAGCAACGAGCACCTCCGGATGAGGACACTGAAGCTGTCATTAGTGCCAGCTAATGTTCTGCCCAACATTACTTTAACCAGCACATCTGATCTAGACAACAAAGAGGCCTCTTATTCAGCCTCTCCCTACAGAGAAGCATCCTGGGTTGTATCGGCTGGCATGGGTGCAGCTTGAGGAACAATGTTTGTTCATTTACTGCTTATTACAAAGCAGCAGGGGGAAGTCAGCTTTTAAGCCCAATAAACAGGTTGGCAGATTCCCTGTAAATCTGCTGTGTTTTATTGCTGGCATAAAATGCAAATAACCCCAAGTACATTATGGAACAGCCCTCGTTTTTTGCAGTAAGCACAGTATTTCCTGTCTTAACAGGAACCTGCTTCAAATCTGATTCTGGCCATAAAATTGAGTCTGAGAACAGCTCCTTGGTATACACTCTGTGCATGTCTCCTGAGCAGCTCCATTTTCTCACTTAATGGGAAAGTTAGTTCTTAAGGCCATCTAATACAGCTGCAAAGCTATATTCCAGTCTGTCTCATGCAAACATTAGTGAGCCCTGCCAGGCAGGGTCTGATTCCTGGATCTTTCATGTTGAAGATGATGAACAACACGAAGCCAAGAGCACAGCTTGACTTCCCTGCTCCAAGGTGCAAAATGCAGCCCCAGCCATGTGAGAACCTTTTCTTGCCCTTGTCAGCCATGGTGTGAAAGTTGCTGAGAGATATCCCAATCCAAGATCTCCTTTTGCAGGAGAACCAGGTTTTAGAGAAAACGCTTCTGAAAGCCAAGGGTAATCAGGACTTAATCTTCAGTTTGCTCTGTCTTTACATTTTAGCAGCTGCTTCACATTACGGATGACAGGACAGTCCTCTTTGATCAACATAGGAAAACAAGGTGCACTGAGATTTTGTACAGCTCACACTCAGTTTGTTCTGCTCACATCTGAACTTTGCAGAAATTGAACAAATTTTATAGAAAAACAGATTCTCTACAGGATCCGCTTGGGAAAGCGGCAAAAACAACACTACCTTTGGGAACCCTTGTCTAGTTTTTAAGAGTTTTGAATTAAGGGCCAAGCCATTCTGGAGCTGGTAATGGTTCCCATTTAGGAGTCTAGGACATGCCTCTATCTATTAGGGCTTTCTCAGAGTTTGAGGAGATTCAGGTTTGCTAGTCTTTAAGCCCCTCTCCACTTCAAACCTGAAAGCTATACTGTCCAAGAGGAGTTTTGCAGAACAAGACTTTAGAGCTGGCACATAGATAAGCTTTGGGTATTCACATAGGGTGGCATTCATTTTTAACTATATGAAACCTAGTATCTCATTCATCTGAGCTAGTGGGACAGATTCCCCATAGTGGTTATGAGGAGAGGCAGGCACTTCCAGAGGGTTAATCACCCTTGGACACGCATTTTAGCCTGGAAAAGACCACTTTCCCCAGGTACTTCTGATGACCACAAAAAGCAGCTCCATGACAAGTGCAGACCCAATGCCTCAAGTTTTGCTCCTGCCAGTGACAGATTTGGCTGAAGTTAAGTAAACAAAACCCACTATAAGGCCATTTTTAAAAACTGCAGTCATCTAAAAATGCAGGCACATCATAAGACTTTTCTTAAGTGGTATTTTTTTTTTTCTCCTAAGAAAAAGCAGCTTAGGAATTTCTACAGTCCCCAGTTGCGCCTGAGCATCCTTACACTCACGGCTGTCTTCTCAAATATAGCCATTAAGCTTTCCAAGTGCTCTTATTTTTATCCCAGAAATAAGAGAAAGAGGGAGATTTACTGGGTTAAACCTTTAATGCCTAGATAAAGCACTCCTTTCCCCATTTCTTTCTTAACCCTTAATAATTTCTTCCCATTATTCTCTTGTTCTGCTCATCAGTCCAGGCAGCAGGCATTTAATCCTGCCTCTGTTTGCTTTGTGGGGTGAGCCGCTTTTGGCCTTTTACCTTTGCAAGCATCTTTGTTTTCCAGGAGTTGTGGTATTTTTTTTAACATAGTTTTCTGCAGATGTCAAAAGCAGTGTGAATTCTGTCCTGTCCAATTACTGTTGCTTTCATTGCAGATGACGAAACGTTCGGGCCATCATCCCACCCAGTGCTGCTCAGAGAAATGCCCTGTGGCTGGAGACGAGAGCCCGGGAAGACTCACAGCACTGCCTACCTGCACACATACACACTCACAAAGCATCCTTCAGTGCTGTGATGCAGTGACACAGCCATCATTTTCCCCTATTTCAGAGAAGACAGGAGAAAGCACAGAGTAAATTGCTAACATTTAAGTGAAAAATGTTTCTGAGGCAGCTAATAGGTCCAAATCCACACTTACACATTTGCTACCTTCGCGTTGTGCATCCGTTTGCACTCAGTTATTCGTAGTAACACTTTGCCCATTACTTCTTGAAGGCAATCTTTTTACCCAAATCAACCTCAAGACTATACATTTTCTTGCCTGTGTGTTGCAGAGAGGAAGAGAGGCCTGAAAAAAAGCAATGAAATCACTCTATGTACAGAGCACTCTTGCTCCAGCTGCTCAAGCACAAGGACTTTCCAAAGCAGCTTCTGGCTGGCAGAGCTCCCCATGCAGGAGAGTGCACCAGGAAGAGACAAACAGGACAAACATACCCACTTTGTGGATGTCTGGGGGTTTACGCCAGACAAGGCCCTTAGAAATACAAAGCAGGGGATTTTTTTTGTGTGTGTCTCAGTTCCACAGTTAGACAACCATGTCCCTATAGAAGCCAGGCCTTAAAGATGTTTCTTTGCCATGATAGAAATCCCTTGATCAGCTTTGCTGTGAACATAAAACAAATCTGAGAGGGAAACAGGATGATGCTGTGACTGGCAAGGCTAAATCTTAGCTACATAATGAGGCAGTGACATAGGACAGTACCTACCCCTGATCCATCAAAATCACAGGTACAGGAGCCTGGTGGGTGATGCAGAGGCAGCCACAGCCGGACATGCAGCCTCCGGTGAGCTCTGGAGTTCAGCCAAAATCCAGCCCAGCTGTGTGTTAGCACAAGAAAACAGGGGAGAAAAAGCTCGGTTCAAGAGTGTGTTTAGACCTATCCTTAACTGCACTCAGACTTTTGAGGCAGGAACTCCTACGGTGCATTTGCACAGAAGTGAGAACAGAAATATAACTAGGGGCAGAGAAATGCCATGGAAATCAACAATAAAATCTGTCATAGGTCTGTGCCAGCAAAGCAAGCACTGGGTTCCCTGAAGGCAGCCTGATCCCAAAGGAGAGGCTGGCTATCTGGGGCCCTACCACTTTTTTTACAACCTTGCTGCTTTTTTCCTGTCTCCTCATTTTATTTTTAAATAGCTGCTGTCTCTGCTTGGTGCCGTCAAAGCTTAATGAAAGTAAAGGAAACTGTGTTAATGTGCTAAACGATTCCTCCAAACACCTGCGAACTGATACATTTTACAGGGCTAACAAGTGAGTCTCAAAATAGGATTAGGCATTTATGTGTCTTGGATTAACACCTGCACAAAGCCACTGACAAGGATAAAGAAGTGGCATCTCTTGACCTTCATGCTTTGGGCCAGAGACGGGTGAGCACCTGCAGTGGAGAAGGAAAATGAATAGGGATGGGCAAAAGCAAAAAGTTATTTCTTTAGTCCAGCAGGCACCAAACAATTCACTGTGTGGAGTTTTCACCTCCAGAAGCTTCTGCTGTGAAGCAGGCACTGCTATGGGGGGAAACTGAACAGACCTCCGATCTGTTTTACCTTGACGAGTAGTATGTGCAGCCACATGCTTCTGTTTAATTGTCCCAAGCAATGGGGAAGTGCTAAACTGAAATGCAGTGAAATGCACTTCAGGCATTTTAGTGACTTGGATCACCTGAAAATTATTCAGTACAGAAACTAATCATTAGGAAGGCTCCCAGTAGTATGGGAGAATGCTGCTTACCTCCATAGCCAACTCAGCTTGACTAAGCTATCTGGCCCAACCTTCCGATAAACATGGGACTGCCCTCTGTAGAAACATTTTTCTCTCTTTTGACTAAAGAGGGAGCTGGGGTCTCCTGCATCCACCCCCAGGTCCCAATGACTGCAGCTGCATGAGATGAATACTCCTCCCATCCTGCTGCAGCACATACCCACGGGAATGGCTTTAATTGCCTCCTACTGGGATAACATCCACCATCACAAAACTCAGCTAATCAGTGGAAGGCCTATTTCTTAGCTTTAAAGAAGTTATGCATTTCTCACAGAACTTGTTTAAATTAGTCACTAGAGATATTATGGGTGATACTGTAAAAGTCTGATGGAAGAAGACTCTATGCTTTACTGAAAAAAGTGCCTGTAAACCAAAATCAGATACTTCATCCTTACCACTAAGTGTCAAGATGTGCATTTTTCTCTTCCTAGAGCACACTGTGTTTCATAGGCACAGCAAGCCAGAGAGTTGCTCTGCTGGGAAAGAATTGAGGAGCAATAGTGGATCACAACAAAACAATAATGTTGCACCATGGTAAGAAAGAGCAACCTCAAACAGGTTACACAGATCAAAAGAGTCTGCGAGAACCTTGAACCCTTTCTATTCACTCCTGGAAAAGCTGTAGCTGGAGTCATCTGTGCTTGCAGTTTTGGATGCTAGACTTAAGATAAAAGAAATGGATCAAGTGGAGAAAGTGCAGAGGCAAACAAGTACAGACTAAAGTCTGGAAAAATCCGATCTCTAACAAAAGATTAACGTCCGTAAAGGAGAAAATTGAGAGAATATTACAGTCTTTGAATATTGAAGAGAGCTGCAATGACAAAGGAATAGGCTATTTGTATTTGTGCTAGCTAAGACAAGAATTGGCTCAAATTACTGCAGGATATTTTAGGTTAGGCATTAGGAAAAGTTTTCAATAGGTAGTAAAGCTGTGGAGAAGACTTCCTGCAGAGACTGTGAAGGATTCATTGCTGAATGACCTTCAGCAACAGGCAAACAGAAATCTGCCAGGAGTGACAGAGGTATAACTGATCCTACTTTGAGGCAGGAGGATGGATTATGTAATCATTTCAGAGTCTTTTGAGCCCTAGCTCTGTGTGATTATCAGATTCAACAATGCAAATTTTAGGTGAATACATGTTTCCATTATCTATCTGGGTTTTTCTTCCCCCTCTGAGGCTTTTGCAACCTTACAGACCTCTTAATCTTTTTTATCCCTAACCTTTCTTCTTCCTTTTCAAAATTCTCTGCCCAAACTAACTGATTGATCACTGTCATCCTCCTAGAAGAATTTGGCTTCTTTAACATGGTTCAGTTCTAAATTGCAGTTCAGGACCCTACAATTAGTCACAGTAATTCTTCCACTCCCTGCAAGCAAAGCAAATCCTTACTCAACCTCACGATGGCCCTCTGCCTTGCAGTCTAGTGAAGCAAGGGGTCCATCTCTTCATGTTTGCCTCCCACACAGTCACCCACACAGAGCTGCTTTCAACATTGTGAGACAGGAGAAGCAATGATCAGCTGAAACTCTGGCAAACCTGCTCTTGTTTCTGAACCATATATATCAGAGTATCCCTTCCCTTCCTCCACCGCTCCGCTGTGATTAACTGACCTTGTCCTGGTGCCTGTCAACTGCGAGATAGGATTTAGATAATTTTATGTATCTGAATAGCAGAAATTGAGCTTGAAGCCCAGACAACATTGCTTTTACTCATATGTTTGTGGAAATCTCTGCTGTACCCTGGAAGCAATCTCAGCCTGCTTCATAGCGCAAAGATGATACACATTTAATCTTGTAGTTTATTACATTTTCACTAGAAATAGTGCTGTTGCTATCAACAGATGCTGTTATTTTTTTTTTAATATATTTTCCTCCTTAAGTGTTTATCTCCCTTTATTATGTGGCCCAGAAGGTCAGGTTCATTTTCTTCAGCTCTTCCAAACTCAACGTGGGGGCACATCACATTTTTGCCCAGGCAGGAATGTCCTCCTACTCATGACCGCACAGCTTCCTCAACTACCTTGGGCAATGAGGCTGCCTGGGCTGCCCACAGAATACCTCATATACCCATCCCTAAATTGCCCCTACTTTTAGTTTACTGTCCACACTGCTTCTGAGTTCAATTCCTAGCCATTGCCCTTTCTGGAGTAGTTGGCATCACCAAATTTGCCACGTGCTTTGTTAGCTGATTTGCCTGAGTAGTAACCAGCTCTCATTCAATACTGTGTCTGGGGTCAGTCAATGAGACATTTAATGTTGTCTTTGCTTCCTGACATTTAATAGCAGGTAAAAGTTCTCTTCCTCAGTTATCTGCCAGTGAACATAACTAAGTCTACCAGATAACAATTAAAAGGAAGTGTGAATATCCTTCTAAACTGTATGCCATCAGTGAACACTTCTGCAAAAAACAGATCTATTGCTTATGCAGACATTTATGATTCAAGCCCATAAGTATCAGCAGAAAGACTTGTCTTGAATCAAGTCCTCAATGTGAAGGTTCACAGACTACCAGATTTTATGTGCTCAGATGCCTACAAGCACTTTTAAGGCATGTTTTCCCAGCTCTTCATAGTAATGTGTCTCAGATACTGCGTACTCAGTGTATATTTTAGAGGAGCTCAGACATATTGGGCTGCATCTGCTGGTTTATTTTTAGGAAGATGAGCTCTGATAGATTTGCTTAGAAACAGCACACAGAGAATTATGTGAACTTTGCAAACAGCAGAATATTTCAAGTTCTGGGTCTATGAACCCTGACAGCGCTCTTTCAAATAAATTACTTGTTGTAAAACTCATGTTGACCTCTTCTCCCCAAAGGCGGAAATCCAAAAGTCATCCCAGTGGTGTGAAAGGTCTATCTTAAACCAATTTAAGCCTCCAGGAAATATAGAATTAAGGCTGACACCAACTTTTCTTTCTATCTTTGCCTGTGACAGTACAGTGATGATATTTGCACCTGGCAGAAGAACACAGTGGCCATATTAAGAATGACTCAACCGCTCTGAATGCAACAAAGGCATACATCATGAAAGAAACAGTTCAATGCAAATACATCTTGCTATCAGTTTTGTCTCAGCAGGTTAATAGAGAATACAGAAGCTGATAAGATTTTGAAAGCAGCTTAAGCAGTAGGTACCCAATTCCCACCACAACTGGAGCTGGAGGCCTAACTCTTAAATCCTGATCTTGCAAGGGCTTATATATGTGCTTGCCTTTAAGGGCTGCATATAGAGCCAACAACTTAGAAATGTGTTAGAGCATGTATCATAGCTGGACAGCCCTGAAAATTCAAGCTGCTAGCTTTACTAGTTAGTTATAATACAGCCTGCCTGTCAAACATTTGAGTACAAGCCTGTGAACTAAGATGAACTGCACTTGTCTGGAACTTAACTTTGCTTATTCAGAGATTAAGCCCTGTTGTCAACTTGTAAAATCTACATTGCAAAAGCATGGACAAAGAAAGCTTCCCTCTTCCACACAGCAGTTTTGTCAATCCATCGCTACTTTGGCCAGATAAATCATGTTACACAGGGAGAAGGCAAATCTACCTGACTTCAGAACAAATCCAGCTAGATTTTCAAGATTGCCAAGGTGCTTTGAAGATGGAGGAGCTGGACTGTGACAAGTAACATTTATTCCTCTCTGAAAAAAAATAAAAACCAACGGTATGCAAGGGTCCTTGTGAATGCAAGACAACAAGGAGCCGTTGGCCTGTTCTCACATACGTCTCTGAATGCATCTTACACTGAAGAGCTGTAAAGGACCTCAGAGGAGAGACATGCCTTTGAGCATCTGTGGGACTAATCAAGAAAACATTGTTTTGGCAGCAATATAGGTCTAATTGTACAGGGTTATTCTAGCAGCATGTTTTCATCTAGCATAATAAACTAGTTTTTACTTTAATGGCTGAGCTGCTAGCAAATTACAGTTCCTCTTCGGGCTGAACTGACCTAATTAGTTTTTGTTTTGTGCTGCTACTGAATAAGCATGCACAAAGGATGCTTTCCCCTCCTGCTTGAATAAATCAGAATTTAAACATATATTTCCAGGAGGCCCAATATGTCTTGTCCTGTCTTGCTGGAGTATAAATACAATGGCTCTACAGTTGCCCACACTTGTCTTTTAACAGAATAGCTCCTTGAAGTCTGGCAGCTTGAGAATGTGAAACTTTCTAGCACTATCTGTTGGTAAACAGGACTCCGGAGCCGCTTTGATCTTGAGGCAGGTACCCAGGGTGCCAGCTGGGTAGCATCTTTCTTGGGGAAGGAGGTCTCTAGCCCCATCTTTTGGTAAACCTGAATTTCACATCATCTTTCTCCCTCCCAATTCATCCAGAGAGAATTTGGGACCCACCCTGCAAAGCTGCATAGGGGAACTGAAATGGGAGACTAGAACAGACCCTCGTATTGCACCAGGTGGTATTTTCCAGAGGAAGGACTGGGCTTAAGCCGTTTTCTCTACAGGTGATTACTGTAGAGAGGCTTCATTAGGGAAACGTAGCCCAGAGACAGCTCTTTGCTGTTGCTTTCTGGAAATTCAGTGAGGCCTTTCCTAGCCAGCTACTCCCTATAGCTTAAGATGTCTGTGCTTTGTGTAGCTTATTTACTGACATACCAGTACAAAACCTGGTGTGAGAGCAGTTAGCTGTGATGGAGGATGTTCTTTGTACCAGCGTAACAAGTAACAGCAATAAACCAATTTTGTTTTATGATATATTTGTGCATGTATCACTTTCTTATACCAGCACGGTTAGTGGGACAAATTGTGTGAGAAGATGCAGCTTAGTGCCCAGATGGTATCATTATTAAGTTCTCATTAGCTGTGCTTCAAAGCACTCCAGATTGAGGGAAAGGTACAACGTGGAGTGCAGCAGGTACAATATTGGAACCCTTGTGCTGAGGACTAAAAACTGAACCTAGCGATTTGTGGCAGGGAGGATCAGGAGGTTGCAATGAACGCGGAGAGGCTGGTCCTTAGCTGGTATCAGGGAAAAAAAGGAGCTGAGAATATACTCAGAGCAGGTTTGGCTCTGGCACAGGGAAAGGTGTGATGGAGGCAGGGGTATACGGTCAGCCCCATTTCTAGGAGGAGGTAGGTATATATTAATGTCCCTTTTTGCAGCAGGGAGATAATGTGGACAAACCAAACTGGCTACAAGAGCAGGAGGGAAGATTATTGCTCACCCACATCTCCTGTCCCTGTGTGAGTTTGCTGGGGGCAAGCTTGTGAAGGATTAAGGTAAAATACAGAAAAGAGAGAAAAGGTGTGGGACAACCATCTCACAGCACCTGAAGCCATCACCAAGCCCCAGCTCTGCCAGGCAAGCAGGGGATTAAGCTTATCTGGGCTGGGGCAGGGGCAATCTCATCTCAGACTGCCTGCCAAGCAGTTGGCTGGGGAGGAAAAAAAAAATTGTTGATGCTCAGAGTGAATGTCCAGGACAACTTTCCCAGCCAGGCTTGAAACGAAGCCAGTGTGTCAGATAAAGTGACCAGCTGGGAAGCAAAACAAGGAAAAAATAAGGAAACTATCCCTATCAGGAGACAGAACAGTGGGCAGCTCTTGTTTCTGCTGCTTTTAATAATGCATGGAGAGCGCTAACAAATCTGCCATTTTCACACCACTAATTGCAGAAATGTTTGCCACCTCCCCAGGGCATTTCTCACACTATCCTGACACTTTATTATTTTTCCTTCCCCCTGCCCCTTCTCTTTTCCCTCTTCTTTTCATGAGGGCTTTTAAAATGGCAGTCACTCGCTGAATCAAAGACTGAAGGATTAACCACTATTGAAAATGTTTTAAATACTGAAATAGTGTACACTGTCCACCAGTGCAACCTAATGGTATGAAAAAGTTTTATGTAATTATTCAATGAGGACTTGCACAGCACCTTTTCTGCATAAAAATAAATACCTATTAAGTTTAAATATTCAGCAAAAACTCTTGGTTACACTATAGGATCTTGAATCTCAAATATTGCTTGACAGAAAGAAATCACCTCGGGGTTTTCAGGATTTCACTGTCTCTCCCTCAAAAAAGTGTACCACCTTATCACAACTCCTAAGCAGCATTGAATACAACAGCTTTGCAGCTACTGTCTGCTTGTCACCTGGAAATAAGACTTTGCTGCAAAGGCTTATTGATTTTGGGAGGAAAGACAGTAAAAAGGTGAAATATAGTTCCAGAAAACTATGGCACTGATTTAATGTTTTTTAGGAGCAGAAGTGAAAGGCGTTGCTGACACACAAAAAAAAGTTTTTGTTTTGTGATCTCTAAGTACATAACACGATAAATGAGAAATTACAAGAAAGAAATCTGCATGCAGCCACTTTTACTGGCCAGACAGACAAATATTAAAGCCAGTACAGGTTTCATCCTCTCACTTTGTTAATCTACATGTCCCATGACAAATATAACCAGGTAGGGTTGCTGCATTCAGCACATAAAATCAGAACAAAACTGGCAAAGCCACACACAGTCGATGTTCAATTGCTCTAGGTGAGGAAATGGCCTCTCCCAGGCCAGAGGAGACTGGAATAGCTGAAACCTTGTATTTCCTGCATGACGTTGCTCAGATCTTGAGGAATCCAGATGTGGTGATCTGAGGCCATGATTAAATTATCAGGTGTATCTAATAATGTGTATGTGTAGCTGCTTTAGGAAAAGAGCTAGTAAATCAATTAAGTGCTGATATAAGGCCCCATAGGAGTAAACAGGAAAATTGCCATCAACGTTGCACCAGATCTTAGAAGAAAAGCTGAATGAAAAGCCACAAAAGAAGGATGAGCAGCAACAGAACCATCTCTGAAACAAGCAGCAGGGTTTCAGAGTAAAACCTGCAGGTTTTGAAAACAGCTGGTTTTTTCAGTTCAAACAATTTTCTCATAGGGCTTCCAGGGCATTACCCCACCTGATACACCCCAGCTGTTTGGCTCTGCTGGGCAAAAATCAGATAATACCTATCAGAGATTCTCCCATTCCAGACAATGCTCTTCACTGTTATGCTAACGCAACAGAACACCTCCCAAAGCAATGTCCCTCCAACTGTGCCAGGGTATAACACTGCTTTGACAGGTGATATTCCCACTGTTTATGACCCTGATGAGTCCAAGCTGCTTTGAGGTCTTCCCCCAAAGAGCCAAGAGACCCTCAGGGTCTGTCAATGTCCAGCAGCTGAACAAGTCTTTTCTGTGGACTCAACTCCAGCCTCTCCTCCAGCAAATAGATATAACATGAGCAACCTCAAGCTGCTCCCTGTGTGCTGCTATGCACCTCCTGGACCTCAGGGTAAGTGGGCACACTGAGTCCAAAGGAGTTTTAATACACGTTCGTGTCCCTTGATCCAGCTCCAGGAATGTGAACATGCAAGTCTGAGGGTCCCTGGGAAGTCACTGAACCTGGAGGGACAGTGGGTTTCACTGAAGGATGTCCACGCTGACTTGTTCTGCTCTCACTGTTGATGCTGTTGCCATCTATCTCTCCCAGCAAGTGACACCTGAAGTGGATTCCTCAGGGAAGTACCAGAATAACCCATACTTTATTTAAAGCATTTGATTTAAGTAGGGCTATGTCAGAGATGTACCAAGTGCTTTACATTAGCATGGGACTGATACAAGTAAAGAATCAGGCCTCATGCCACTGGACATGTTTAGTGGTCTTCTGTTGTAACAAATGCTTGAGCATAAGAGGCTGTCTTTATTTCTTGACCTGTCCTTATTTCTTGAATCAAATTCAGGAAGCAAAGCAGCAGTGATTTGAAGTCTGCTCACTACAAAACTCTGTCAATGAATTTCAAACACCGAGCTGGATATCCAGACTGAGGAGCAGTTAACAGATGGGAAACCACAGATAGTGGATTTATCAGTGCTACACACTGATCCTGTGGAAGTTCAGTCTTTCTAAGGTAGCCTGGAGAAAATAGTTCTCGTGCAGCCTGAGAGCAGAAAATCACTAATTCTTACCAACCGGAAGATAAAAATTTCAGTTTTCAACAGCATGAGTCCAACAGGCAGCTGCAAAGAGCAATGCGTAGCAAGATAAGAGGCATTTGTATGGCAGCTCTGCCTAATCTGGTTGTTGCTGGAGGCAATAGTGGGGGAAACTGAGGCTAAGTACTTCTTGCAAAAAAAAATAAAACCTTTTCAGTTTGGTTCTGAAATGTACTGTTTGCCCCAAATTAAGTGGTTATGCAAGGAGTCTCTCAACTTGTGAACATAACTGATATTTTTCAGATATATAAACAAGTAGTTTATTTTCCTTTCCTTGCTCCCCTGAATAGAGGAAAATAGCCAATGTTCAGATATATGACTAGGTAACACCTGTAAGTGCACACAACCCAGTCCTCTTGGCCATTCCCTTCATATAGTTTGACCTATATACTGGCAAGTGAGCATCAGCCATCATCCCATGTGAGATGGCACCCTGCATGTTGATCTCAGATGTTGAGATGTCTACAGTGTGCATTAGAAGGGAAGATAAAATAACAGCCACATGCTTAAGTTTGCCTAGAGCAATGCATGCAGAACTTATGTTCTGCTAGTAGAACTACATGATGCCAAAATTTGTATTAAAATCTGTTTTTTATGGCTATATTCCTTCTTCTCAGCCTGGGAAACTAAAGGTCACTGGCAGTCTTTTCACAGGCTGCATTGCCCCTTGGTTTTCTGCCCTCCAGTCATTCCCTCATCTCTGCTGGGATCCTGCAGGTTGCACTTCGAAGACAGGTTATTGGACAAAGAATGGAGGTCCAAAGCTGTGATTGCCAAATAATAGTTTCTGCTGAGATCAATGCAGTATAAATTTTTCACCTGATCACTCAAGTCAAACATGCTGGAGAGTACAGACTCTTGGAGGCATTTTTCCTTCTACAACACATACTTGGAAGAGTGGGTATATCAGCTCCATGCTTTGAATCCAAATGATTGTATACTGTATTTGTCAGGCTGCCTGAATCGTACTCCCTCCAGTTCCCCATGCAGTTTCTGTTTGTNCTTTCAGTCACCATAAATCTCAGCAGAAAGGGCTTAGTTAAGATATGATTAGGTTTGGCTTATTGCATATGAGATTCTTGCTAGGGCTTATAAATGTGACAAACTCTG